>VZTI01000072.1:426167-470544 GCA_013397865.1 Struthidea cinerea
GGGGCTGCGAGAGGGGCGGACGAGCTGCACCCGGCACCGCGGCCGGGCTGAGGAAGCGGCTGAGGGCGGCCTCGCCGTGCGGGGAAGGTGCGCGGGGTGTCCCTTCCCCTCCCGGCCGGGCGGTGACCTCTTTCCTCCGGCCCCGAGGCGCCGCCGAGGGCTTGTCCTTCTCCCCGCCCTTCCCGCGGCCGCGGGGGTTGGGGCCTGGCCCCGCTCCGGGGTTCCCGGCCTGGTGCTGGTTCCCTCGGCCCGGGCCCGGCAGGCGCAGGCCCGGATGTGTTTTATTTTTGTGTGTATTATTTTTAGCTCGTCCTCTCGGAGCGGAGCGCTGTCAGGTGGCTGCGGCGAGCAGGGAGAAAGGGCACCTCGGCTCCTTCCCCCTTCCTGCGGCAGGGGAGGTGTACGTTGAACATTAGGGAGAAATTATTCACAGAAGGGATGATTAGACATCGGAATGGGCTGCCCTGGGAGGTGGTGGAGTCACCGTTCCTGGAGGTGTTTAAGGAAAGGCTGGACGTGGCATTCGGTGCCATGGTCTGGTTGACAAGGTGGTGTTTGTTCAAAGGTTGGACTCGATGATCTTGGAAGTCTTTTCCAACCTAACTGATTCTGTGATTCCTTCTCCGCAGGGTCCCCCAGGCTGTGCTCCCCTTAGGGACTGAGCAGTCAGGGCAGGTGTTCAGGGCTGGGGTGTCCCACTGAGTTGCTCACTGAACTGGTGAGTTGGGTTGGTTCCTTTCCTGTAGCTCGCACATACTGGGTGGCTGAAACCTTGTGCTGTTCCTGTTATCAGAGGGACTAATTCTCCTCAGGTATTTGTTTACAAGTTGGAATGTATTTTTGTACGCACGGAGCTGTGTCATACCTGTTAGTGTTTGATAAAGTAATGCCTTCACTTTCACATTCCCAAAGAGTTGAAAAAGAAAGAGAAACGGGGACGTGTTGTTGTGGTTATATATTCCAACATTCACAACCTGTTTCAGTTATGCTGTATAACAGTTTTAGTGTTGCTGACTGGTGGAACTGGAGCACAGGCTGTAGGGTCTCATGTGAGACACAAACTGAGTGTATTAGGATAGATTAAATCACTTCCATTTTGAAGTCCAGCAAAAAAACACAGACTAATTATAAGCCTGACTTCAGGCTAGGCTTGGTTTTTGTTAAGTTGATACGGTTCTAAAAATAGACATCTTGGATTTATCGCAGGTCTGTGTCATTTCTGAATTAGTCATAGAACTGCTCTTACAGTAATCAAATGCATAAGCAGTTCTGCTTTGTCAGAGTGAATTGCAGTGCAGGTGACTGTTACACATGTGTGGAGATGTTTGAAAACTGTATTTCTGTTCTAGTGAGAAGCATTTGAAGACACTTTCAAAACTTCAATGCTGTTTGCTGGTGACATTCCTTTTATTAACTCTGCAGTGAAACTATTTGGTGTAAGAATCAGTAGGATATGGAATCAGTTCAGTAGGCTGCCTTTTAAGTTTCTTGTTATCATTGCTGATTTTAAAATACAGATTGTTATCTTAGCATTTGATCTGTATGCTAATCCCAGTGAATCCACCCATACTGTGTTCTCAGTTTTAAAAAGAAGGAAAGTAATTCTGTATGTGAAGCACAAAGCTTTGAAGCTTTGTATCATATAATCTAAGTTATACAAAGGGAAATAATTGCAATTGATAATTGAAATACAGTGGCAGGTAAAGTAACATCTGACCAAAAAAAAAAAGTGTGGGTTGGAGTTTTTTTTTAATTCAAGTGACCATTAATGAGAGAAACAGAGTTACCAAGACATGTGTGGGGCGTGCATATAGTTAAAAGAGCATATTCTGATTTTTTTTCGTCCATAAACTTTGTAAAAACAATTAGTAAATTACCTAAACTTCCCTCCTCTCCTGCATATTGGTCTTACGTTTTGATTCAAGCTCTGCCTCTGAATTCAGATGGAATTTATGGTGTTATTTCCCTTCCCCCACTCTTTCTTCCTGGACTTGCATGAGGTTTTCTGGTAACTGAGGGATCTCAGATCAGGTTAAAGGTGAAACCTCTTCCTGAATCCTCACTGCAAAAAGTGGAGCAGAACCTCTTGGCAGTAAGGTAGTCTTCTCTAGCAGGAATGGAGCTGAGATTTTTGCTAGAAGCCAACCATTGCAATAATAATATTTGTAATCATTGCCTTGGGCCTTGTTCCTCTGTAGTACTTTTCTAAAAAAGAATATTAATGTCTAAACACTTACCAGATCTAAGGTAGATGGAGCCTGCAGAAGGGAATAGAGACAACATCAGTGCAGAGGTAGATCTGCTGATGACAGAACTGAAACCCTGCCAATTGATACCAAATGTTTCTGTTGGTTTAGAACTTGAAAAGTGGAAATCATGAGAGTCTGCTCTCTTTGCTTTAAGCACTGCTTCAGAAGATTGTGTTACACAAATACCTTTCTTTGATGGAAACCTTGCTCATTTTCAGCCTGGCCTAGGAGCAGGTGTGGATTTGAGAAAAATTTTGCCTGCTGTAGTTATGTGGTGATGGTTGTGTTCCTGTTAAGCAGCTCTGCAGTTCTCCTTGATTTAAGTGCATGACCAAAAGTCCGTCAGTAAAGGACACACGTTAGAGAAAGCAAAGTGTCACCTTAGACACTGATAATGGTGGCTGTACATTGGGGAAGTGTGGCGGTTTGTGCTCTTCACCTTTTTTGGCTTACAGGAAGTTTATCTTAATGTAGGGGTTGGGTTTTTGGTTTTTTTCTGCTGAAGTTCAGTTGAATGATTTGAAATGTCATTGGGTGGCTATGGGGGAATAGGTCTGTCAAAGAACCTTTCCGAGTCTGTTCCTCATCTACAATACACCAGTTCTCTCCCTGTTTGCTGAATGGCTGGGATCATGTTTTAGTGCTGAGACTTAAAGGTTAGAATGTAAGGTTTATCCTGACAGTGAAAGAACATATTCCATGTTAGTGCATCTCTTGGAATACAGCCTGATGTGTTTGATGGGTCAAGACTGTTATTAACTGGTATTTTAGCGCAGTTGACAAATCCAGATTCTCTTTAAATTCCCTGTGTCATTCTGTACGTTTTCTCCCAGGGTTCTCATTGCTCACAGATTTGGATCTGTGGGGTCACTGTAACAAAAAGGAAGATCAGGCTGACACTCAGTGTAATATTTTGCAGTATCCTGCCGTCTTCTTCTCATCTGCCCCCTCAGACCAATTAACAAGTTTGCCAGCAGAGCAATACCTTTTATACATCTTACAGCACTTTTCCAGGATTTTCTCGACTGTACCACTCCACTGTGTCCTAGTAAATCACCTTCTCATGGAGTCTTACTCCACCTTTTTTGAGAATGTAAAAAACCCAGATGACAGATGAAACCAGGGTAAACTCATCTCAAAGAAAAGACTCTTTTGAGATTGGAGGAACTGAAGTTAAGCTGTTACAAGACACTGTCATGAAGTCTGGCAGCTGTGCTGAGCTGCTTTTGATCACATCCTAAAAGAAATGCTGAAAGCTCCTCCTTGCTGCGTGATAATGTGCATTGAACTTTGGCTTGAGTCAGGCCGTTTTGAAGGTTAGTGGACTTGCTGATAGTTGATCTAAATAGAACAGAAACTTTACTTTTCGTGAAGATTTGAACCCTAATCAGGATTGAGACTTCCTTCAAGGATATTTGGACGTGCTTTAGTGCAGCTATGACAAACTGACTTTCAGTAACACAATGAACGTGGAGTTTTTGTGGAGATAATTATTCTTTCTATTTACCACTAGCAAGGACTGAAGTGAATAAGTTACATCCAAAAGATGTGAAGTTGATTCCTAACTGTAAAGATAAATAGTTTGAGAATTTTAGCAGTCAGGTACTTGCATGACACTGTGATGCTTCCTAGTGTATCTTCTGGAAAAGAGGAGGATTTCTGAAATAATGAACAAGCAGTGTGAGATGTTGAATATATTTCTTTTCATACCTTGGCAACAAAAGCATTTGCTGTTCTTAAGTATTTCTTGTGTGCATGTATATATAAATCCACCTCTTCAGTTGCAAAATCGGTATCCTTTGTGTTAATATAAATCCAAGTGTTGTATTTTTTTTTTTTTTTTGAAGAGTGTCAGTGTCTGGAAAAGAGGGAATAGATAATGTATAATTGTTTTTATATGAGGGTTTTAACTGTACCATGGATTAGTAACAATAGCTTATGGCTGTTCAGGAGAAAATGAGTTCTTCATGGTAGCCCACAGTGTAATAGGTTTTCATCATCATAAAAATCCATCATTTCACTTAGTATTTCCCTTTGTGTGTGTGTGTGGATACTGCTAACCCATAAAAACAAAGTAATTATATCTAATGGCAATTTTGTCCTTTTTTGCCCTTCTTCCTGTGATAAAAATCTTTTGGGTAGAGTAAAACAATGTTCAGTGACCTGATTTAACTATTTTAAAAACTTACTCTGAGAATACAGATAAAAACCTGCAGTAAATTAATCTGTGAATGCAGGTGGTGCTTGTCAGATGTGTGAGTGGATATTTACTGAACTTCCAGAAACAAGGGATTAAGCAGCAAGACAAACAGATCTCCATCCAGCAGGGAATACACATGGATAATAAATGGGACAGCTTGTACCTGCAGTAGGGAGTGAAAACTTGTTCAGACAAGTTCCCTTCCCCCATGTGAGCTGATCTTGCATGAATTTATGTAACTGAAACAAGTTCTTGGAAAAACACTCAACTTTTTGAGGAATGATGAATATTAACTTGTATTCTTCCATGTTCTTGACAGCTGTGAAATACCAGGGGTAGGTGATAAAGTTGTGAGACCCCTGATATTTGCAGTTCCATCTGTGTGAATGGATTTCATCCATCCAGACCCCTTTCTAAATTCTCAGGAATCCTGTTCTGGGGCTGAAGGAATCAGCTCATCTGTGGCATGTTGGGGTTGGAACAGCAAGAGAAACAAAGTGAGGTTTTGCAATAAGCAGTCCATGTCACAAGACTTGTATAAAGTTCTTACTGTAGTCATGTTTAATTTTTATTCAAATTTGAATAAAATGTTAATTTTATTCAAATGAGATGTGCGCAATATTTGTAGTCATCCAAGTTCTTCTCTGCACTGACTGTAATCAATAACAAATTTCCCTTGTGTAATTATGGCTAAACAATTACATATCTGCCCTGGACAAAAAAATACCTGTTCTTCTGTTTAAAGAGCCTGAAGATCTTTAGCCAGTGCAGAGCATAATGAGGAATATGGCTTGAAGAAACATCTCATCATGTTTTTAACCTGTTCATACTCTCAGGAAGTGATATTGATTGCTGTAGCAGTTTCTGCTGTTTCTTACCATTTCACTCTCTTCACTTCTGAGTAAAATGTCAATAAATTACACAGACATGCAAATGCTTGGTGTCTGGAGCTTGCTGGGAGGAAAAAAACCCCTCCCCTAGTGCATTAAATACTCCAAGCAAATCTAAAAATTAAAACTGTTAATGTATTTCTTTTTATCTTTATTCCTAACTTGGACTTCAGGTCTTTAAACTCAATTATGCCATATAAAATATTTCAAAAGAATCTGATGAACAGAAAATACAGCAGGCTGGAACAAGGGATTTTTATCAACTGTAAGGTGACCTTTTTTCTTTTCCACATAATTTCTGGGTCCGAGCAGTGATCCTTCCATGTTGGGTATGATGAGCTGGACTGGGTGGAGAACTTCCAAAACAGAGGTTCAGTTACTGGAACAATAATTTTCCATGGAGTTAACATAGCTGGTGACACACCCTGAGTGGAAACATGACTTCAGCTTATATAAAAGCAAAGATGTAGTGTTCAAATTCGGATGGGTGGAAAGTAGGCACTGATCTCCAGCAGAATCACAGCTTGATGCTTGTGCAAAAATACGGAGTATTTATAGGTAGTTTTAATAGTCACAATGCATCTGTATGAGGTGTGGGGTTGCAGCATGTAGTGCTTTCCAAGCTTTTCTGGATGGCAGTTGTCAGGAGCCTTATGCTGCTGCCTATGAGTGGTAGCATGATTTGTGTAAATATCACATAAAATCCCTGCTTTCAGGAAAATTGATTCCATAAGAACTTGAAGGAAAGAACACTTTTGGTAACACCTTTTCTTCAAAATACTCACTTAATAGATTTCAGTTAGGGTTTTGAAGTTACACCAAGTGGTCATTCTGTCGCCCTGCATTTTGCAGTGCTTCAGCTTGCAATTTCTGTGAATAGTTTCTCACGCACTTTCTGTAAACACGCTCATGTTTTGCTAACCGTGCCTGGATTGTTTTGCATTCCTTTGCTAGGTAGACTTTGTATGATAGACATTTCCATTGACCAGTGAGATTGAGAGGAGGAAATCTTCATCCTCCAATCCACGGTGGTTTCTAAGAACATATAAAATAAACGACGGAGGGCAGGGGTCAGGCTTTTTCTGGCCTCGCTGCCCTGGCTGCTTTTGACCTGACAAGCTGCATCCCACATGCTTATTTCGTGTCCGAGAGAGCAACAGTCATTCCATGTTTACTTGACTCATGTCCTAAGAAATCCCTGGTTTTTAGGCAGTAAAACTCATGTTGATCTGTGCCTCGTCATTTTAGAACCTGTCATTCACAAGCTTTTGTAATTGTGTGTTTGTTTTCTCTTTTCTCACACACCCTAAGGACAATATATTTTGCAAGTTCTTCAAGTATTCTTGCACAACGAGGAAAAAGAAGAAACATTTCAGTGAATGAGGAGTTTTTTGCTTCTATAGTGTTTTCCTTGAGAAGTGGCTCTTTGAATGAGGATGACAATGGAAGAGATGAAGAATGAAGCAGAGACCACTTCTATGGTTTCCATGCCTCTCTATGCTGTTATGTACCCTGTCTTTAACGAGGTGAGCTCCAGTTTACCTTGGAATGCAATAATCCCCTTTATTTTGGGAAATGTGGCCGCAGTAACAGGTTGTTCATCTTGTGAATGAAAGCTTTGTCTAACACATCTTCTCTCTCTGCATTGTTTCACCCTTCTTGCCATGAATACTGTTTCATGCTCATCAAAGGTTGCTGTTTGTCTTGGTCCTGAGCTTTTTTCTTACCTTTAACAGAGGATTTTCACAAAAATGCCATGTCTGGTATTCTGTGGCAGGAAATAACACGCTGTCCAACCTGTGAACATCTTGATGCATTTTAATGTTAACTGCTAATGGTTATAATTTAATAGGATATTTGTTTTTCTGTGAGTATCAGAGATTGTCACGGTGTTCTCAAAATCTTCTGTTACACTTTTGCTGCAAAATACATTCAGTGATTTTTGTTTTCATTTGGGGGGGAACTCTTCCCTTTGGGATTAACTTTATAGTACCTCTGAAGTGAGACCAGCAATTTGAAAGCTTCTGTCAATTCCCCTTTCCATTCTGCTTTATTGGGCAGGGTGTGATTACCTGACTTGTTTTGTTCTGATAGCAACAGAATTGCTAATAATTAATTCTGAACTTTTATTGCAGCTAGAAAGAGTAAATCTGTCTGCAGCTCAGACACTGAGAGCAGCTTTTATTAAGGTGAGAAGGAACTTGCACTGAAAAATGGTTGTTTCAAAAGTAAGCTGTGTATGATGAAGCTAAAAGGTCAGCTCTCTTGTTTCCTTGTCTTTTTATCTAAGACTTCATCCTTGATCCAGTAGTCTAAAAATAAAGTGGACAATTGCATGGACTGGAAGTTTGAGATGTCTGCAGACGTCATGAGCAGAAATCTCAATGAGCAATTTTAAACAAGCAGACTCTTCTCTTGTCCATACAGAACAAAAGCTTAAATGGGGGAGCAGTCAGTGAATAAATAATAAACTTACTCTAAAACTCACAAGATTTGTAGAATAGGTGCTCATGAGCAATAGGCACGTAGCAGACTTTGCAAGTTTACAAAGTGAGTGGTAATGGGATTTTTTGTGGATGAAGTTCAGTGTTTGTGTAGAAATCCAGCAGTAAATGGAAAAAAGATTTTTCTAACTTTTCCATTGCATTCCTAGAGTGAAAATACAGATACTCCTTTATGCTGCTTTATTGAAGTGGGGATCTTTTGAAATATTGAAACAAAATAATTGCAGGCATGGCTTACCCTAATATCCGTGTAATTCTGTGATACTTCCCTGTTCCTGCACTTCAATCTAAGGATACCTTTGTGGTCTTAAGCCTCAAACAGAGCTCCTACAAGTGTGGGTTGGTTTTGTGTGTTTTCACAATTGATGGTGAGGAGCTAAGCTGGATACTAATAATGTTAAACTGAGATGTTGGTAAAAATGGCAGTGCCAGCTAGAAAACCCAGCCAGGCTCATTTTTATTCCACACAGAGCAGTTTTTTTGGTAGCAGCACAGGTAGTGAGTGTGAACAGCTCCAGTGTTAGTCCAGCTCTTTAGTTAGATATGTCATCAATCAAAAGCTGGGTTTTTTCTGAAAGAGCAATTCCCAGGTAATGTCTGAGCATATGATGTGATTCATGAGAGGCACATTTATAAAATGTCACGGGGAAGGTGGGGGTGTCACACCTGTGTTGAGTGAATTAAATTCCAGGGGATACAATACCTTTGTCTCAAAGCTCAGTGTTTATGAAAATACAACAGGATAGAGACATTTATTAAAAACTTTCTTACTCAAATTAAAATGAGTGCAAGGGCTTATTGGAAAAGTTATTTATACAAGATTAGTGATGTAGTCCAAGAAAAATGAATTTTGTAGTGGAAAAATGGTTTTTAATGTAATCTACTGGTTTAAAGCCGTTAGACTTTCAAAGTTTCTAGCAAACTCCTGCAGTATCTGAAGCAACTTACATGAAAATCTGCCTTTGTGCTTGCAATGTCCAGGCCTTGCATATTTAAGAATATAGACTTTCTCTGCTATGCAGGCTGAAAAAGAAAATCCAGGTCTTACACAAGACATCATCATGAAAATTCTGGAGAAAAAAAGTGTGGATGTGAATTTCACAGAGTCTCTTCTGCGTATGGCAGCTGATGATGTAGAAGGTAATAAATCTTGTGTTGAATAACTGTATTTTTAATTACACTGTTAACTAGGAACATGCAATTCTCTATTTCTTTCTTTTCAGAAGAGATTATTTGTTTCTTAATAAAATTTTTTCAGCGTGGTAGAGGAATATTTGTATTTTTTTTGAATACCAGTACTGGTGAAATTAAATCTCCCTGAAAACCATACTTGACTAATAAGAGAAAGAAAGAAGGAAAATGAATGTTCAGAACTATGTTTTTATGGGTGCATAGTTCACCTTTTTCAATGCTAACAACCAGGAAGAGGCAAATACGGAGTATAACATCCTCTTTTTTTTCCCTGCTTCAAATTAAAAGCAGTAGTAACACTGTCAGAGGAGGAGAATATACTGTAGGCTTTAAGTTATTTTAATACTGAACTCGATGACTTTAATGTCTCAAATAAAGGAAGATGGGCTCTTTTTCCACCATGAAGTAGTAAAGGTGATTGTTGCACTGTCCTGATTCACACAGGGTTCATTCACTGCAGGTCTCTGGTCGTGGCTGTTTCTGTGCTGTTCACCTTCAAATACACCACGGCAATCCTGGCACATTTTGTGTCGTGTTTGTAGCTGTCACTACAGACTGGAGAACAAACTAATGGTTTTGAATATGTTCTTTCTGCCAGAGTATATGATTGAAAGACCTGAACCTGAATTTCAAGATCTTAATGAAAAGGCACGAGCACTTAAACAGATTCTTAGTAAGATTCCTGATGAGATCAATGACAGAGTGAGGTTTCTTCAGACAATCAAGTAAGTCCTCCAATATGATGGATTCTTCTGCAGATGGAGAGGCCAAACATTTTTTGTATTTAGCCCTGAATGTTGAAATGCTGTAGGAGGTGTAGCAGCATTGTTCCCATTGGAAGAGAGCCTGGTCCCACTTAGAAATTACTTGAGTATTTTGCTTGAATTTACTGGAAATTACTTGAATTACTTGTTACTTGACTAAACTTGCTGATTCCTAGGCTGAATTCCCAGAACACTGCTCTGGCTCTCTGCATTTCTTTTTGTGCACCATGTCTGACACTTTGTAGAGACTGTTTTAAGAAGTACTTGACTGCTAGAAAGGGATTAAATTCCAGCATTTCATGGGATCTCCTAAGGATATTAAAATTCTCTTTTTCTTGCCCAACAGAGACATTGCAAGTGCAATAAAGGAGCTCCTTGACACAGTAAATAATGTCTTCAAGAAATACCAGTACCAGAACCGACGGGTACGTGCACCAGCTCTTCATCCAGTATTTCTAATAGCAAAAGAGGAGGCATCCTTTGAATCAAAGGATGAATAGGAAAGCTTAGCTGGTCAATGCCACCATGCTTTAACAACAGATTTGTTGTATGATAGGTCTCAGGAGTTTTATAGAAAGAAAGCTATTTCTCTTTGTTTCTTCTAAAGAAAAAAAAAACAACAAAATTTTATTCCCGATGTAACAATAATCAATTTTCTGATCAGTTTAACCTCAAGGTTCTCACTGTGCCCAACAATATGTGAACTAAGACCATGCTCCTGATGTTTTTGTTTTCTTAGGCACTTGAGCACCAAAAGAAAGAGTTTGTAAAATACTCCAAAAGTTTCAGTGATACTCTGAAAACCTATTTTAAAGATGGAAAGTAAGTATGCTTTTGTCCTGTTGTTTTGACAATTTACATAGGGAAAGGCTTTGTTGACTAACAGGAAAATAAGACAAGCTTTGGGGTATAAGCTGCCTTTTTCAGGACTTGCCTAATTATTTCCTTGCCTATGTCCTCTCATTACCATGGCTGCTTTAAAATGCTATTTCTTCTGTAATGCCTTTGAATAAAGGGAAATTTGTGAAATACACCACTGTATAACACCCATGTGCAGTGTTAGTTTTGAATTAGAATATGAGAAGTTAAATTTCCTGGTCCTGTGTGGTTTTTCTCAGTGTATATACAAGGACAAAGAAATTACGGATTTTTTTATTGAGAAAAGTAATTTACCTACTTGAAGTATCATTTGCAAACACGAAACATCTGTGCAGTGTTCTCTTTGATTTACATTTTTATTGGCCTTTCTTTATAGACCCTCACAGTGCTCTGCAGTATCTGCAGTGATTCATCTGAATCTTTTTCTAGTTGAACACTTTAGCCTTCAAACTGAGGCTTTTTCCAGGTCTTCACCTTGGGTGTTGAAGTCACTATTCCTGTATAATTCACCGTAGTGATTCTTCTGGAAGATGAGTGTATCCCCCTCAGATTCTGACAGTGCCAAAGTGTTCTGTGTGAAAGATGAGAACCAGCTTTCACGTCGGCTCTTGTTGAGCTTGGCAAAGACTGAGAGCACCCAGGAGATGGTGCATTACTAAAGGAGAGAGAAGTCTTGAGACCAGCTGGGGGTGGGATCCTGCTCCCATCAAAGCATTCTTGTTTTCCTCTCCTCTTACTGAAGTTTGGGCTAAATTTGGTGACGATACCAAAATGAGAAGTTTAGGCCTTGGTGGCTTTGATTCCTGGACAGAAGTACTGTGTGTTGTGGGCTTAAGCTTCAAGTCTGTTAATTATTTGCAGCAGTGTAAGAAATTCCACAAGGCTTGTATTTCCTATCCTTGGGAGATCAGGAGGAATTTCAGTCTGTCTGAGCTGCACATTGAGTGAGATCCCTGCTCCCCCCCAGAAAGTAACAGCACTAAACCCAAGTCATGCTCAGACGTCATTACTGAGCTGAAAAATTCCGTGACCCCACACCTTTCTTTGCAAAAAGGTAACTAAAAGAGTGTGTTGCTGTCACATGTGCACGTTTAGTATTCCTTGAGGAAGGAGTTGCGAAATTCCTGGGGGTGAAGAGCTCAGCTTTGGAAAGGTGTTTAACAATCACAGTCAGAAAATGGCTGTGACCTTAAAGATCATTTGGTTCCAAGCCCCAGTCATCTGCTCCACTGCGTTATCTGAATCCCAGAATGAAAGGATTTGAGATGTCAGTGACGATTGAGAGCCAAATTCTTTAAGTTCCTGCCAAATCGACACAGCCTTTCTGGGATTAGCTATGCAAATGAGGCTGGCCGGCTGCCAGCAGGGAGCTTCAGGTCGGTCAGCACAGGGTGGAACATCCCTGTGCTTCCAATTTTCAAAGCCTAGGTGCCAATAATGCTGGGGTTCTCCAATGCCGTGTTTCTAGAAGTGTCTGAAGCAATATTCTTCTCTTTCCACAGGGCAATAAATGTGTTCATAAGTGCCAACCGACTAATTCATCAAACCAACTTGATACTCCAGACCTTCAAAACTGTGGCCTGAAAACTGTATATGTTGAGAGTTGTACTTTTCAATGGTGGATAGGGTACCTTTATATGTAAATTTTAAAGTTTTGACTGTATAAATTATCAGCCCCTCTCGAGGGGCCTAATGCAGGATTTTGAATGGGATTATTGCCATCTTACACCATATTTTTGTAAAACATTGTAGCTTAATCATAATCTCACGAGAAAGGTTTTGCATCACTTTTTGCTATTATCATTCTTTTCAGAATTATAAGCCAAAAGAATTTACGCCTTAATGTGTCATTATGTAACATTCCTTATAAGAATTGTAAATATTTGATGTTCTGTTTCTGACATTTTAACTTGAAAGCGGAAAACTGCAAGATTATGTATTTAACAATATTGGTGGCAAATATTCAATAAATAGTTTACATCTGTTAGACTGTCTTTTTGTATGTGAACAAAAGTGCATAACTCATCTTTCTAGAACTGCAGAACATTCATTCAATAGAAAAAAAAATTAAAATTATTTGGGTGCTTAAAGCTACCGGGAGTTCAAATTAGTGTAAAATGAGGGGTTTTCCTTAAAACTGAGATTTTGGTTGTTATCTAGACCAGAATATCAGAATAATTATATTAAAATATCTTTGAGAAAGTAATAAATAAACCCAGAAGTGAGATGTGCTTTTGTTTTTGATAGAAATTAGATCTCACTTCTTTCTTAGTCTTCTGTTGGTGGTGAGTTAACAGGTTTTTTACTCCTAGGCTATTCCAAGGTTTGGAGCACAGGATTGTTTGAAATATATGCAGCAAAGGTTGAATTGAAACTCTTCAGATAACTGGGTTTGCATTTGTCCCCTTTGGGAGGGAGGAGCATTGGAGCTAGAACTCTTCCAGGTAGCACTAGTGATATCTATACTATGCATGCCATAAGGCAACTTTGTTTTTTCAGGGAATTGAAATCATGTGAGACCTCGACTGACAAACCTTGGCTGTGTAGGTGGTTAAGAGCTGCTGCTGGACAGGTGGAAATCTTCTCTTTGTGATTTCCTGGTGATGTTTCACAAGTTCTGACGAATCTCTCGCGTGCCCCTTGGAAGTGCACCTCGAGCTGATTTGGAAATAGAAACAACCTCTGGAAGTTTGCAAAATCTAACTAGGAAGTTTAGGGAAGAATGTGAAGCAGCTTCTAAAGCTGCACAAGCTGTTGCAGGAGGAGCACTCCAGGCTGAAAGAGCAGGATTGCTACAGAGCTGTTCCTTGTTTGGCTCTAAAGGTGAAGAAAAGGTACCTCCAGATTGTCTGGCACACTGGCCTGGTGCTGTACTGCTCATCTGGGGCAAGTGCCTTATCCCAGGTACAACAGCTGGGTCCTTGCATTTGGTGATTGCTGAAAGGATCAAAACAGGGGGAAATGCAAACTGCAGCCTCCCAAATAGCACTGGATGTTCTGCTGTCTATCTGTGCATGGAATCGTTTCCTCGATGAGAGCACTGACTGTAGTGTAATAGAACAACGTGAAGGAGAGTATTGTGTAAAAATGAGTTCTTTGGGAATGTATGTTGTGCAATTTTTGGTCACACGTAGAGCTGTAAGCAGGACGTGGTCCGTGAAGCTTGCTGTTCAGCCTGTTCTCTGTTCTGGCAGTGGTGTCTTGTGTCCGTAGCAAACTGAGCTTAGTAACATGGCAAACGGATGCAGAATCAATCTAGAGTTAAACTTTCTGGTATTTCTTCGAGCTTGGCCTGCTGAACTGTCATTTCTTGGCAAGTGCTAGAAGAGCAGCAATGTTAGAGCTGACTGAATTAGAGGAATGTTTAATTTGCATCTTTGCATCCTGTAAGTAAAAGGGTTGAGTAGTGTTCCTTGTGGATGATGCTCACTTAAGTCATAGCTCCAAAGGGCTTCATGAAGATCAGTTAGTCAGGGAGAAGGAAGGGAAAGGCACCTGGAGTTTGTGATACTTCATCTGTCTTGAAAAGAGTGTTTGGTACTGGGGAGGCTGCAGCAGTGGCTGTAGGGAGGGAGAGACAAAAAAGATCGGGTTCTATTTTATGAATTGGACCTACATCCCATAATATTCTGAGACTTCTCTCTTTTCTTGGATTGAGCAGGACAGTTAATTAGTGCTTCCAATCATTGGTTGAATGGGACCATGTTTGTGTCTAAGGGTGGTAAAAAATAAATATAAAAAAAACATTTATGACTTGTGTTCCAAACAAGCTGCTGTGTTACGTCCTGCCAGTTGATTCCTTGTCAAATCAGAGGTTATTTCATCAAGAAATGGACTCTTCTGTTCATCAGTTCTTCCCAAAACCTTTATTGGGTAAAAGGTACCAAACACAGGGCTAAGCTTCAGGTTGTCTGGCCAATGTGTTTTGTTTTATTTATAACCTCATTGTGATTTCTATATGTTACCCTTAAAAGTAATGGAAAATTATTCATTGTAATCAATGTCTGGTAATGGGAAAACTTGAAAACTGGTGTCTTCAGGTCACACTCTTCTGTTGTGTGCAGTGAATCCATATCTAGTGGTCTTACAAACCTTTCTTTTCCACTGAATATGAGCTGGGACATATGTCTGTCGAATTTTATTGTGGTTTTGCACTTTATTATTCAAGTTACCTGAGTAGCTGAAGATAAGTTTCTCTTAAGGATTTCTGATACAGCAGTTAGTGTTGCAAAATGCTCTTAGAAAATTTCTGCTGTGAATGTGGGTTATAACTGCTATGATAATGTTAACGTACAGAAAACCAATCTAATAAACAAAATAAAACTTTGTATATTTGTTAATGAAGCAAAGAACTGTCTTAATCACTTGTTTTGATTTTCCTCAGCCTATAAAGAACTGAAGAAAAACTTAGACTGACTTGTTTCTGGCTGGAAGCTTTAATGCTGATCCACAGATTTGTGTACAAGTCTGTGAGATGTGCCAGGTGCCCAGCTCAGAGCAAGGTTTATCTTGAGCTGACATGAGTGGTGAGTATGAAATCTCCCAGTGTCCTGGTGTCAGAACTTCCATGTATCCAGCCAGCAGGAGCAGATAGTGTTAGTCTTGATTAAACATTATCTTTTCATATGATCTTATCTAGATTACCACCGAAGTGCTCAGTGCTCCTCCTTAATGTGCTTTTCAGATCTTGCACTGCACGGTGTGTCCAGGGAAGCCTTGTTTGTTCTGCAGGGGTTATCTCCTCGTTTTACAGAGGCTCTGCTCCTCTGAGTTGGGCGGGGAAGGAACAGAAAGCTGTCAAGACAAACTTGCCACAAATCTAAGCTTTAGATTGCTCCATTTATTTGATTTCCCCTTCAGACAGGAACAATGTGTGCAATAGGAGTAACTGGATTGGGCACAGCAGTGATTGTCCCTTGCCTTCGGAGGAGGCCCTGGCAGTTCTGCCTGAGAATCTTGCTTTGCCCTGCTCGGCCCGGCTCATCTTCCCGCGGGACTCCCCTTCTGGGGAAGCTGTTGCAGGCAGTCTGTGCTGGGAGGTGTGGGAACTCCCTGCGCTTTGCATAATGACCCCGGGCATCGCTGCACTTTGTCATTTTCCGCTCCGCTCTTTTGGTTTTCCTCATACACATCTGGGCAGATGTTGCTTTTGAAAGAGAGCAGTAGGGAACGTGGTTCAGGAACAGAGCCCCTGCCTAGCAGCAGCCTTAAAAAACAGAGCTGAAAAGATGCTCCTGGGTCATTTGGCTTCTCTTACAGAAGTTAAAAACTACTGTAGAATGTTGGCCCTAAATCTGTCCCATTCTATTCTAAAGCCAGCTTCTTTGTCCTCATTCTTCTTTTTAGATGTCATTTTAGAACAGTCTGAAAGAATTAAAAAAAACATCAAATATTGAAGTTTAATACGCTGCATAAATTTAATTTATGATGAAGTATTCACTAACCTTGGCCACAACTAACTGTTACTTTTCCCTCTTCTTCACTTAGTCCTTGAATTTGGGATGAATTTGTACTACCGTGGGCTTCACTTCTTAAAGATACACAATCCCAAGGGCTTGGACCTCTAAACAGAACAAGGGGTTGGGCAATGCTAAATTTGCTCCTTTGAGGCTGAGACAAAACAATTTGTCCTCATGCTGTACCACAAGCTTTAATTCTGCCAAAAACTTGCTGGTGCTGGTGTCTCCAAGGTGGAGGAAAAGGGTTTGGCTCACCTGTGGAGGGGACGTTCCTTGGCTTCTCTGTCCCTCCCCTGCCCCACAGCCTGGCTGTGATGTAGATGTTCGTCGCTGTAAAGTACCGAGAACGGTGAGAAATGACATGATCTAAGTTCAGGAAGAAAGTAGTTATTTAATTAATTATAATTGGGTTTATATGACTTGGTCCCCAAAGATGACAGGAGGTCATTGGTTCTTGGACCAGCCACCCCCTGTCCCATTGGCCAAAGCTCACAACACCTACTTCAAAATATTATTTCGCTGTGTACCATAACAACTCTGAAAAATAAATCCCAGGTGCACAGATAAAACCCAGTTTACAAAAAACCCGTAGCAGTGTTTACCACGGCTTTCATGAGAGCCACAGAGCTCTCATAGAACACTGCAGAAAGCTGAAAAATTTCTCTACCAAAGCTTTTCAGCATCTACAGACCTTGATGTCTGAGACAATGCAGGATGCTTCTCCCTAGCTTTGCTTGCTGGATTGCCTGAGCATTTTCTCCATTTTCTTTCTTACTTTGCACCTCGTCCCCCTTCCCCCATCCGGGCCTGGCTGCTGTAACAGCTCAGGAAGCTGAGGGGGCTGAGGCAGCACATTGTCACATCAAGGAGTCCTGCAGTGCAGGGACACCACCAGCACTGACTCCTTGCTGATCACCTGGGATCCGTTCCCCAGTGTAACATTACTGCACGGCATCCTCCCAGCTGTTTTTGCCAGATTTGGGCAAGTCCATGGCTTTAGTGTCCATGTAAGGGTCAGGAGTGGAGCTCAGCATCACCTGAGGTGCAAGGCTGTGCCTTCTTGCACTCGGCAGAGAGAGCTTGGCTGCGGTGCTGCACCTGGGCACTATCAGAGTCTGAGATTATATGATAAAGGGTTTTATCTCTTCCCTCTCCCTGCCACCTTGCAGTGCTGCTGCTTATCACCGTGTAAAGATCAGAAAGGCTTCACCTGGCAGCACAGGCAGCCAGAATTTGCGGTTCAGGAGCTGACCATCCCAGAGAACGCTGTGTTGTTGGGTAGAGATCCCTTTGCTCAGACAGCTTCAGTGAAAGGTTTGGTTACACTTTGCTATTGCTCTTCCTTTGGAATTGGTTTCTGCTATGAAAGATTTATAAATCATGAGGATTCCTTTGTTAAGCACTAACCAGAGGTGGCCGTGGGGGAAGTTGATTTGTTTTTGTGGGGACTGTCAGTGACACTTAAAGCACTGAGAGGAAGGGATGTTAAATTCTTCCAGGAACCAAGAGGAAGAGAAGTTGAATTCTTCTCACTCTAGAGACAGATGTGTTCTGCTTAGTGTATTCAAGAAGGAAAAGTGTTTTTCAGTTCTGTAATTCCATTATTGGTGACAAGGTAAGCAAAATAGATTTTCAATTGCTGATTTCTAATGCACGCTCAGATCTGCTGTATAAACACTTGTGAGTTTGCATTTGGTATCACAGTCAAAAAGGAGTGATTCCACCTGATGGATAGAATAATTTCAGGGAGTATTTTGTACTATTTCACTGAGCTAAAGAGTATAAAACCCTGTATCTAAATTAGACGTGTCTTTGACATTTTATTATTTCGTAATTGTAACTACTAGACTTTCCATAGTAGGTAATTGCTTTTTTCCCTGAAGCTGCCTTACTCTCCAAGGATAAATGATGGGTGAAATAGATGCCTGAGTTCCTGAAGTTTTAAAGTAAAAGAGAATAAAGTATGAACTAAAAGTATAATTCACTTAGTCTCCCTCCTTGCTGCTGGGTATCTAATCTCCAATAGAGCCACAGTGAAAAATGATGTGAAAAAAATTAAAAGGAGATTGAGCTGCAACCTTTAAGAAAATGCAGACGCTTTCATGGTGAGTGAATTTCCTAATTAAAATGTTAATTGGAAGGATTTTGCCTTGCTTGTTGAGGAAAATGTGGTAACCATTTTTTCCCTGCTGTTTGCACAGCCATGTGGTATTAATAATTTTGTGTGGTTCTCTACAGCTGCTTAATGAGTGACAAACAGAATTTCCTGAAGTGGTTTGGAATGGCAGAGCAGAAATTCCTTTGAAGGTTGTAATGCAGTAAGGATAATAAATACTGCCCCTGGAGGTTAAGAAGAAAGCCTCACAGAATCACAGAGGTGATTAGGTTGGAAAAGAACTCCAAGACTGAGTCCAAACTGTGCCCGATGCCCACCTTGTCACCCAGCCCAGGGCACTGAGTGCCACATCCAGGTGTTCCTTGGACACCTCCAGGGATGGGCACTCCCTCAGTCCTCTGGATCTAGACAATTTCTGCAATAGCCACATCTAAGTAAAATTCCCCTGTGATCCTTTAGCCCAGCCCCAGTATTTAGGGAGCCTGGGTAGAGTCTTGTCAGGCTCAAATTTGAGGTACTCTGAACCCCCACAACGAGCCATGCTTGCTGCAGATTACCTGAGAAAAAGTCCCACCTATTTCCATTCAGTAAGAATTACAAAGGGTAAGGGGCAAAGAAACTGTAATTGAAGCTGAGTTTTACCTGCATTTCTTACATGACTTTAAATGTAAAACCCAAAGCAAGCATTTAACAGTAAGCCCTTGTGCAAGTCAGTATTTTTATCTGAATGAGAGCTGGGCTGTTCTTTTAAAAACCAAATGTCTGCATTACCAAGACATAAAAGCTAAGTATGGTTTTTTTTTTTTCCTTTCAGCATAAGGAGAGACTTTTTTCTCATGAAATACGAGCAATACCAACTGCTGACAGTGCCAAAATAAGTGAAGTTCAACCTGCTGACCTCTTGCTATCTGGAGCTTTTCCTCATGAACATGCAATAATGGTTCTGTAATTCCCTGCCAATAGAAGGAAGCAACTTGCATTAGCAGAGTAATGCATGAGGAGAAGGGAGCTGAGGTGTGAAAGCACCTGTTGGACTTGTGTTAGACAGGAATTAAACAGCAGGGCTGACACGCTGCAATAATTAAGGATCAAAGCTACCCCTCGGCCAATTCTCATTTCCTGAGGTGTCAGGTGTGATGTGCAACCTTGTCCCAGGGCTTGCTCCGCAAGGATGTGGAGCCCAGGGGGACATTCCCGGTGTCCTTGTGCCGTCTCCAGTGAGGGAGGAAAGCAAAAGCCGCCGGCGTGAGCTGGCGTTGCTTTGTTCGCCTCATTCTTGGACCAAAACAAGCAGCACCCACATCCTCCTCCACGTTATGTGGGCTGCAGTTCTAAGTGGTAGAGAAGGATCAGGTGCAGAAAACCCTCCTGGCAGTTTATTTAATGAATTTGGTGCAAAATCATCCTTTCTTTCTACAGGCTGCAAATTTGTCCCTCAGTAAAGGGATCTGGGGTCGCTGGGCACAGGGTTGGGGGCAGGTGGGCTGGAGAGTGCCCTGTGTCCCTGCTCAGCCCTCAGCCTCAGCTCGGGGAAGAACTTCCAGCCCAGACTTTGTGTTTGTTTCCAAACCCTTCTGCTGTAGCCTCTGAGGCTGCTGAGGATGGATGGGGCTGGATTGCACAGGAGCACCTCCACACACATTGATTTCCACGGCAGCAGCCACTGGGCTGTGTTCTGTGCTCAGGCTGCGAGCTCCAATTTCAGCTCTTCCCCGAGCTATCAGTCACTGTCCTTCGAGCCCAACTTCAGGAACAAGTGGAAAAGTTCATCATCAAGAATGCCCAAAGTAAATGGATTTGGCTAGCAACGGTTCAGCTGCAAACTGCTGTTGCTTCTGTTCATCTCTAGACTGTCTGTCTCTCTGAACTGAGGACCTGGAACTAAATTTTACCAGCTGGCAGCTTTGTGGGTTTTCTGACTTCTTAAAAACCAATTCAAATCCTGAACCTTCTGCTGCTTGTGTGCCTTGCAGGCAAGACTTGTTACTTCTCTCTTTCCAAAATCTATTTGGAGGAGAATTGTGTGGTAGAAATTAATGAAAAACATGGACTTGACATTTATTTCCTTGACCTCTGAAAACTATCCCAAGTGGTGAGCGTTAGTCTTGTGGTTTTGGGTTTTTTTTTGGTGGGGGGCCAGGGGATAATGATTACAAATTAGTTAAACCTTTAAGCAATGTCTAGAGATGAATTGAATGTCTGAATTCATTAATGTGGGATCACTCACCACAGTGGAAGCTGGGTAAGAATTTCGGTTTTATTTATGTATTTTATATTATATATCTGTTTATTATTGTTGGGATGATATTGCTGCCCTTCTCACTGCAAGACTGTCACTGCTTTGCTGAAATCTCCCCTTCCTGTGGAGCAAAGGAGTTGTAAAAGCTGTTGCATGTCTCAGATTTTTGTAGCTTGAATTAGCAGCAGAAAGCAAAGAGATCATTTTGTATGAATTTTACCCCTGAGCTATTAGAGCTGGAACAGCCAACACTCAATCTACACCTCTCACACATAATACACCTACAAGTCTCCATCTTTCAGTCTCCATGGTAAAAAGCTGCTTTTCTGCTGATTTATCTCAGTGAAATAACTTCAGACTGGACAAAAGAACTCACACTGTGGGGAATGGAGCATGGAAACTAGGAGGGCAGTGTTTGAAGTTATGTAATTAAGTACTAAAATAAGGTTTGAAATTTTCCTTAAGCCAAGTGTGGCACTGGGACATCATTCCTGAGAGCTGCTGCAGTTGGTGTCAGAAGACTTCCAGACGTGGCAGGATTAGAGGCTGTTCCTGGAGGAGAGTGTGGGTGTGGGGGAAATCTGCACTGCCTTTGGTGGGACTGGAACTGCTGCTCTTGCTTGTCCACAACAATTCCTTCCTAGGAAGGAGTTTGGCTGAGCATTGCTATGCCGGTAGTGCCGAAAGCTGTACCTTTGTTTTGCCAGCACTGTGTCCACCCCTTCCCAACGTGTAGAACATCCCTCAACGGGCAACTCTACATTGAAAAAAAAAAAAAAAAAAACAAATAATTTTGTAATTTGCAGCTTCGGAGAGGACTCAGTTTCCTTTTCTCATGGATCACCTTAGGGTGAAAAATCCGCCCTCTGTGCTCCAGTGTTCATCAGTGTGGCACTTCAGCAATAAATACCCAGCCCCTTCAGTGTCTGTTAGCTGGCAGAGGAGAAGGGGGGCCTTGTCCCAAACAGGAACAGCGGTTCCAGCCATCCCAAACCCCACCTGGCCTCCATCAGCTGGATGCTGCTGTGCATCCAAAAAACCTGCTGGATTTTCTGTGCCTCAACCTCCCTGTTCCTTGTTTAAGGACTGCACTTGACAGGGCCCCGATTTCAGCTGCATTGCTATAATAATAATAATAATAATAATAATAATAATAATAATAATAATAATAATAATAATGACATTTCCCAAGCACAAAGGAAAGCTTTGCAGGCAGGGAATGTCACATTTTAGAGTGCTGCAGTCTTTGGAATGAGAAACATTTAATGTGAGCAAAAGCAAATCGCTTGCAGTGTGGGAACACTCCAGGATTAGATGGTATCCTCTAAATATTTCAGAATTGAGAGAAAATAAATAAGTCAGTATCTTTTTAGCTAAAGAGCACGGATAATTTTCTGCATGGATTATATTGCCAGGAGAAAATCAAAGAAGCAAATACTGGAGGAAAATAGTCATAATTTGTAGAAAATGGTTGTGTGGAAGGTGAAAATATTAACTGTTTCACTCATCTGTCTGCTGAATGTTTTCTTCCTGGAGCAGGAAAATGCTCAGGTACCTTAAATTGCTCCTTCCTCTCCTGGACCAGAGCAGTGGCATCAGAACCTGGACACAAATCCTCCTCCCAGGCAGTGCTGGCTCAGATGCTGCTTCATTCCAGCTGCTCTGTGATGTTTTATCTTCCTTTTGCCAGAGAGAGGAATGGAAACCCGAACAGGGGTCTAACCCACCCTCTCTAAATAGTTAAATAAGTTTTATTCGCCTCATAGATTTCTGAGCTCTGTGGGTTTAGTTTTCTAAAGATCAGGCATTCTAACAACATTCTTTAGCATCTTTTTTTTTATTTTAAGGCTACATTGGAAGCTGTCATATTTATGAAAAATTATTCCTAGAAGGAATATTTTCAATTTTATTCCAGAAACACAGGATTATTTATTGCACTGTAATACTGAAAGTTTTCATTTCAGAGGGGGGTCATGTCATGCTTTATGTGCAGATATGAGACAAATTAGGGGTGAAAGAGCTTGGAGTTCCAAACAGAACGAGTTTTGCCCAAAATCACTGGCATAATGTAAGTGGAAACCAGGTTTCTTTTGTCCAAACTATTGAATTCTGTCACTTCTTTATAGACCAAGCTGCCTCTAAAGGAAAAAAAGTCCTCCTGTTTGATTTCAGTGACTGTTTAGACAGAATGTCACAGGAAAACCATGCAAAAGTAATAGGAATTGTAGTATCACACTCAATAAAAATAATAATTTAGAAAATAATCCCTTGATGTGGCGTGATGGGGGGGGAACACACTGACCTCTGACTTCCAGCTGTGGTCTGGCCAAATATTCCAGCTCTTCCTAATCCCTCCCTGAGAGCAGCACAAATTGGCTCTGTTAGAACAGTCCAGCTTTTGCTTCCCAGGCTGTTTGCAGGAGGTGGCAGCAACTCTGCTGGCCAAATTAATTTGAAAATTACATTTTGCAATTGAGATGAGTTGACCAAAGAAGCATGGAATGGTCAAAGAGGAGAGTGAGAGGAAGAGGGTGGTGGCAGAGGGGATAAAAGACAATATTGTTACGTTAAGCACTGCTGAAGTTTAGGCTTGAGAAGTTTGGGCATGTCCTGTGTTTGGGGTTAAACAGAGAATCAGAGCATCCCAGAATGGTTTGGGTTGGGAGGGATCTTAAATCTCATCCAGTGCCACCCCTGCCATGGGCAGGGACACCTTCCACTGTCCCAGGCTGCTCCAAGCCCCACCCAGCCTGGTCCTGGGCACCTGCAGGGTTGGGGCATCCACAACCTCTCTGGGCAGCCTGTGGCAGTGTGTGCTTGCAGTGGGCCAGGTTGTTTGGGTTTGCTTAGGCAGGGCTCAGACGCTGTGTTCATGGAGCAGAAAAACTGAAACTGTGGTGCCTACCTTGGCAAATCACTGTTTGTGATAATTAACAATTACTCTCTTTTTCTCTTCACTCCAGGCACTCCTCATTAACACTTCTGAGCAGCCTGACCACGGTGCACCTCAAGATGAGACTTTGAGAGTCCCGTGCTGGAAAAGTGGCTGATTTTTCTCCACACCTGGTTGGGCACACACAGAACATCTCAGGGATGTGTTGATCGAAGAACGATTGTGGTCACTGGTGGGAGAGCTGTGAGAAAGCATCCCGTGATTATCCTTCTGAATCAGAGCAGATGAAGCATCCTCAGCACAGTCAGGGAAGTATTTTAGGGCTCCAAGGGACAGTGGCAGGATGAGTTGGAGAAGGGGATGTGTGGTTCAGGCTCCCTCTGCTCAACAGGATTGCCGTGACTGGAATCGGAACCAGAGAAGTGCTGCTAAGGAGATCAAGGGCATTGATTAATCTTTTTGTGATGAGAGATTAAGTCTTTGGCTTGTTCAAAATCTATTCAAGGTCAGAAGAGAGATTATGAATCTCTCCTTCAATATTTGGGATAGATAAAAAGATAATTGCTCAGGCCAGGAGCCGGTGGGATTATTGGATCGAGCTGCAGTGGCTGGGTGATGCCCACAGCTGTGTGAGCTCCTGAGACAGGGAGATCCTCCTTTTCCAGGGAGAATTCTGTCTTCTGCTGGACACCTGACAGGGAAAGAGAGCCCAAATGGCCTCAAGGGGGAATGTGAGTCCCTGGAAAACATTGTGTAACTAAGTCGGGACAGGAAATGAGATCAAGTCTATAAATACCTGGGGCTTATCTGTACCGAAGGGAAGAGGTTTAAAGGCTGCTGAGCCACTGCAAATGTTTTCACTGCACCCATCACATGCCTTGGCTGGGCACTGGCTGGGCACAGGAATCTGCTTCTTCCCTTCCTTGAGTGCTGTAATTTATTTTTGATTTATTTTAGGGGGGTGTGTGTGTGTGGCAGGGGAGATGTTTGGGCTTTTCTCTCCTTGTGAGTGACAGATTTGGCTCTGGAGCCAGGGCTGGGGGGCCAAGTGGAGCAAATGTTTAAGCACCTGGGTAAAATAAACTCATTCTGTGTGCGTAAGACAGAATCAATTCCCTTTATCCCTCTGCAGAGGTCCTATAAGTTGTAAATTGCTTGGAAGGGGCTGTGACCTGGGGGAGTGCTGATACCACGGAGGGATCAGTTGAAGCTCCACTCTGGGGCAGAGCTAAGTGAGCTGCTTCAGCACAGAATTCTTTTGGAATAAAAAATGCCACTTTGGACTGGTTGAATCTAGCTGTAGAAATGGATCAAAGCTGGTACTGAACTAGAAAAATAGAAGTGTGTATATGGGGGGAATATTATAAAAAATCAAGATTACTTAGCTCAACATTTGCAAAAGAAAGTTTTATCCTTTAAAAAAAAAAAATTAAATTTTCAGCATTGATTTTTATTTCTTTAAATCTGAATTAAAACATCTCTAGTAGAAGAAAACTCCTGATTCAGCTTGAAGATTTTTTTATACATTGTGATGAGAAAAGTGATTTTGATCTGTTTCCTCTGACTCTGAGTTGCTCTCTGCTCTTACTGAGAGCAAAGCATTTAGCAGGGATTGCTCAGCACCTTAAAAAACCAGGGTTTATTTAACATTTCACGGAGCAGAGATCCTCAGTCTTATGACTGGAAAAAAGTTATTCCTCAAATATATCATTTGCACTCTAAACTAACAAAATACAGACTGGCAGAAACAGCAATAAGAAAATATTCATGGAATTGATAGAAGAATTAGCCGTGACTTTTTTACAGAAGTATTATGGAGCTGAATTTCACTTTATTTCACATTGTTATTTAGCAGAAAAATGAGTCAGCATTTATGAGGGTAGCCAGGAATTTGTCCTGAAGGGCTGGGATTGTGTTCCTGACTTCATTCCCCCCTTGTTCCCTGCCCAAAGTAAGTACATACAAAAATTGCTGGTAAAGAATAACTGCAGAAATTGAGGTCAAATGTGTGCAGAAGGATAATCCCTTAGGACATTCCTAATAAGACAGAGAAGTTTCCAGCCAGTTTCCCCACATTGGGATGGACCAAGGAACCAAAACTCGTTTCAACCACAGTGGATTGGCTGAAATAAATTTGTGTCCAAAGCTCAAACCAAACCCCAACCCCTTTTGTTAGAACTGGAATGAATTTGTACCTTTTGGAGTGGTTGTCCCCCAGAGGAAGCAATAACCACGGTGCATCCCCCAGGGAACTGAAAAGCGTTGGGATTCCCCTTTGTTGAGCTAAATAGAATGTGTGAAATTCCCTCTTGTGCTACAGCTGCAGATTGCAGTGAGCAGTGGCATATCTGCCTCACCCCTTGCACTGGAATAAAGTCACCCCTGGAAGTCAGGAAAAGCTCCAGAACTGTCAGTTCTGTCTAAAATTCCAAACATATCTGTGCCTCCTAATTTTTTTTTCCAGTCCTGATCTTATTGCACCATTATTTAATGTTGGCACACGATGCTTACAGTGAGATCAGGACTGGTCTTCTGTGTCTGAACACCTTTGTGCCAACTTCAGAGCTCTCTCTCTCTCTCTTTAAAATCTGACAATGATTATTATGTCATTTTGGTTTATTTTGTGCTGATAATTAAAAACAATAGTTGGATTATTTTAAATATGATGATGATCTAGATAATTTTGGGGTCTTTAAGAACTGATGGCGTGAGTGCAGCTCCCAATGAAGCTGGTTTGGCTCCTGGGTAAAAGCAATTTCAGCTTTGTGAGCAGCAGAAGACAAGCTGCAGTTATTTTCTTGCCTTTTTTTCCTGTATTATTTGTAAACATAAAGGGTTTTTGATAAGTATTTCCTAGGCTGAGGGAGGTTGTGATGGCTTTCATTTATATTTTCAGGTAACAAAGGGTGTGGGGAAAATGTGGTCAGGTAAAAGTCCAGTACTGGTACAGTTATATATACAAATATAAATTGGCCCTGAATAATTCAGGTATGCAATTCTTATTAGAGCAGCTTGTCAGTGGTACAGATGTCCAGAGGGAACTGCAAGAAGCAAACAGGAATGATCAAACAGCTAGAAAATATCCAGTTGGAGTTTGAGCAAAGTGAGGGATTATTAACTGTTTGTGTTTTGTTGCTCACAGCATCAGAGGCTTCAGTGGCACTGGAGGTTTGTTCTGGTGCTGTATCTGTGCATGACCTGAATGAAATGCAGAGGTAGGAAGGGAATTTATCACTGGATCATGAGGTGATGGAAATTATGGGAGGAAAAGGAACTCTCTCATGTCATTTGGCCCGTTCCCTTGGCACGCAGAACACGAATTCAGCCTCGCTGTTGGAGCTGTTTCTAATATTCAGGATAAATGCCCTCATCCTTGCTGCATACCATTCCTCACATTTGTAATCATTGTTCTACACCAAACAGGGTATTTTCCATGTGTGCTGGCTGCCTTCAACGACTCCCACACTTCGTCACCCCCTCGTTTGTCACACACCCAAGCTGGACACTCGGAGCTCTGCCAGTCTCCTGTAAGAAACCCCCTCTGTCTCATCAAGGAAAACAACCACAGCAGCCATAGTAAAATATTAAAATGCAGAGACCTGCCAGGGGAGGACTGTTAATAAGATGGGATCTCTGTGCTGCAGCTGATGCAACTGCCTTGATAAATGCCCTGATTAGAAATTCCAAGGTTGACAACTTCTGTTTTCCCTCTTCAAGTCCAAAGGAGCGTGGACAGCAGGCGAGGGAGGGGATTCTGCCCCTCTGCTCTGCTCAGGTGAGACCCCACCTGTGCTGCTGCCTCCAGCCCTGCGTCCCCAGGCACCAGTGGGATGTGGAGCTGCTGGAAGGAGTCCAGAGGAGGCCACGGAGATGCTCCAGGAGCTGGAGCCCCTCTGCTCTGGAGCCAGGCTGGGACAGCTCTGGGTGCTCACCTGGAGAAGGGAAGGCTCCAGGGAGAGCTCAGAGCCCCTTCCAGGGCCTGAAGGGGCTCCAGGAGAGCTGGAGAGGGACTGGGGACAAGCGCCTGGAGGGACAGGACACAGGGAATGGCTTCCCACTGCCAGAGGGCAGGGCTGGATGGGATCTTGGGAAGGAATTGTTCCCTGGGAGGGTGGGGAGGGGCTGGGATGGAATTCCCAGAGCAGCTGTGGCTGCCCCTGGATCCCTGGCAGTGCCCAAGGTCAGGCTGGATGGGGCTTGGAGCAGCCTGGGACAGTGGGAGGTGTCTCTGCCCACGGCAGGGTGGGACTGGATGGGCTTTAAGGTCCCTGCCAACCCAAACCATTCTGGGATTCCAAGTCAGCTGTCTCTGTGGCAGGTCCGAGCTGTGCTCACCGCTGTGGTTTCCTTGTTTGGATGACAGCTGGCTCTCCTTGAGAGGAATTCTGCACTGGATCAAATGCCCTTTCCCCTCAGAACATCCTGTTACTCAGGAGCAGGTATGGTTGCTGCAGCCCTTGCAGATTCAGTCCTTCACTGAGCACGTGAGATTTGCTTTTTGCCTTGTTTATGATGAGAAAGCTTTGGGGGCCAGACCCCTGTGTGGGGAAATTCCTGCTGCGTCCCTGCCAGGAGTCTCCTCCTTGGAGAAGGCTTTGCAGGGTATCTGGATGGTTTGAAGAATGATTCCAAAGGATGAAGTCAGTCACTGTCAAACAGCTGAAAATCCAAGGCTGTGCTCGTTTCCAAGCAGCTTTAGCACTGCAGTTTCAGAGCATTGTCTGAGCCCTCCCCATTCTGAGCACTGCCATGAAGAAATTCATTCTGTCTCAGCTCCTGCTCTTTTCCCCCCTTCCCCACTTTTCTCCTCTATGAAGTTTATAATTTGTCTCATAGTTTGATGTTAAGGAAATTACTTTAACATCACCTTTTAGTCAGACGTTCCCCGAGGAGCCTGGCTTACAATACAATTTAGTCAGAAACGAATTTGTCTTTGTAACAAACTGCAAATTACCAAGCTCATGAAACACCACTTCTCATAAATGCCTCTTACAGCCTTGCAGATTCGAGTCCTCGAGCCACAATCAGGCTTCAACCCTTCTTTATTTGTCTTCCTGTATGGGCTGCAGAGCAAAAATTACAAAGGCACTTGGGTTTTAAGTAGAAAATTGTGCATTTTGAACCTGTCCTGATCATACATAGAACAACTGTGCATTTGTGGGAGAATAAGTTGTGTGTTTGTAAACGTTGGTACCAGTTTTGCTGTGCTGAGGGAAGTGTAACTCGTGCAGTAGCGTGGACAAAATTGAGGTCATTGAGGAGAAATCCCTTCAGAGCTGTGTTTATCATGCAGTGGGAATGGTATTTATCATGAATGGTTTGAAGTGGTGGTTCCCAGACATTCACTCTTTATCCCAGCTCCAGAAGCTGCATCCTGCATGGCAGGGCAGCATTTCCCTCACTGGATTCCTTCTGGGCCCATTCTGGAACAGAGGAGCTCCCACACCTTGGAGCCTGTGAGTGTTGATGCCACTGGACTCCTCCCAGGGCTGAGCATCCATTACCCAGGGCACTGTCAGGTTCATGTCCTTGGCCTCTACAGAGTCACCCAATACATGCAAAACCCCCCGGTGTAGGTGCTAAAAAGCCAGAAGCAGAGAAATTCTTCAGCCTTTTCTCACTATTCTGTGAGCAGACTGTCTTTCCTATGTAAACTATTTTAAACAAGGTCACAGTTTCATAAACTTCTTGCACCCGCAGGCTGCTTTGCAAGATTGTTATGGCTTTGACTTTGAAAATATTTTGGAATAGGTATCTTAGGACTTGGCCAATCCTCTCAAGGGGTGGATGGCCGAGGAACCAATTACCTATTGCCACTCAGGACACTTTTGTGATCTATCCTGTATAGTAGTCAGAAAATTATTAAAGTGCTTCCATTTGTCCACAAGCCTGGACTCTGTGTCGTTTTCTTTACCCGTCTCAGACGTGACAGTGACACCCCACAGGTCTCCAGGAACACGTTCAGCACGAGAGCAGCCTGGCGGTGAAGCACGAGCACCGGGGAACTCGCAGGATCCAACATCCCCAGGACTAATCCCCACTAAACACAGGCCATCATGGGGAGCTTCCTTAATGGCCTTGCTACCAGCCCGCAGGTGAAGTTTAATATCTTTTTAAATTATGTGCCTGCTTCTGTGTGGATCAATTTCTTGAATTGCTTTGTAGTTGCATATAGTTCTTCCTTAAATGCTTTTATTTCAGGTGCAGCCAGTGATATTAATATACTCGTGCTGGTGTGGAGAGAGCCTTGTTTACAAGAATTGTGTTTCAGGATTGCCCCAGGAGCTTCACAGAATCACAGAATGGTTCGGGTTGGAAAGGACCTAAATATTATCTCATTTCACCCCCTCCCATGGGCAGGGACCAGGTTGTTCAGAGCTCCATCCAGCCTGGCCCTGAGCTCTTGCTTTCCACTCTCAGCTCATCTTAATTGTTATGCTAAAAGCTTGAAAATGAGTTCTCCCTGCTAATTTACCATGATTTATTAAGATGACTGTGATTGTGTATCGTGGCAATATTTTTTCACCTGTATGTGTGTCACCCATCAGGGTGAATTATGGCATCAGTTAGAGGATGGCTGTGATTTCACCTGATAAATCAGCTTGAGAAAAAGAGAAGATGGAGTTTGGAAAATAAACCTGGTGAAATTACGCATAATTGAAGGTGGAATGAAAAGAAAAAAACATTATATATTATTACCACTGTAACAAATGGTGACATTTATATAATGGATGAAAGATGCCATCCACTCATTTCCTGAGGAAGGGGATATTTCATGAGGTAAAATCTCTGTCTCTTCTGGATGGCAGAACGTGATCCAGGAAAGGTGCCTGGCAAGCCCTGTTAGATTTCTTTGATTACAGGTTTATTCCTTGTCTGCAGTCGGTTATTGATCCCTGCCAGCCCGGTGCTCCAGGAATGCTGCAGAGAGCCGACCCCAGCCCCTGCAGAACAGGACATTTCCTCCGACCCACAGCACTCCCTGCCATCAGCTCATTGAGAGCTCTTCACAACACACCCAGTAAATACTGGTTCAGAGCCTGCCTGTTCGTTTATGTGCTCAACAGACCATGATATTCCCATCCCAGCCTCCTGCCTCAGCCCCTGGGTGATTCCCCAGGGGATTTCTGCTGGATCGCTTCCGAACGGGCCTCAGTGGCTGCACAGCTCCCGCCTGATATTCCCAGGTCTTTGGAGACCCTTACAAAATGTAGGTCTGCCAGTGCTGATGTGCCAGCTTCTCTCTGATAATTCTGATTTCCTACTGAGAGTGTGAGCCAGAGACTTCAGACACAACGGCTTCGCTGCCTCTCATTCACCTGATTATAAAACAAACAGGTTTTAATGCAGCCACATCAAACGAGAAAGGCACAAACTGTGGGGAAGGAAATGAGGGTGATTGATGAGCTGAGATACACAAGCACAAGTATTGCAAGCCACAAACCTCTCTGCAGCTCTCTACTTCTTTTGTGAAGGAACGTGAAAGCCACAGAACAAAATGTGCTGGAGTAGGAGCAGGATACTGCTGGAATAAATGTGTGTTTATGCAATGAATAATAGTACAGCAGGACCCTGGCTGCTGACACAAAACAAATATCAACCCTTTATAAAGCCAACCAAAATGTGTTTAGTTGCAAATGAGGAAAATAATAAGCAAAGCAGACCTTCTGCTGTGTGACCTATTTGTTCCTGAATCCCATTCTGAGGCGAAACCTGGAGATAATTGGTGATTTCTTTGTTATGTTCACAGGTGTTGAGGATCGGGGGCATTCAGCTTCAGCTGTGCACCCAAAAGATTGCTGGTTTCTTCCCAGAGATCTGAAATCCCATTCTTCTCTCCATCCTAATGAAGCTCAGAGGTGCCCCTTTATCTCCCCTAATAATGAACTGATGTTACTGCAAATAGAGCAGGAAACTTGCAGGAGGGTCAGAGGTAAAGCTGTGGTTGCGTCTTGGGCAATTCAGTCTCGAAGAGGGTAAGGGAAAAATGCAAACTGATCTTTCTGCATTTCCCTGAAGAAAAAAGGCTTGAAAGTGTGTCACTGCAAAGGATTTCAGAGAGGTCACAGAGGTGAAAAGGAACAAGACCTTACTTTATTGGGAAATTATCTCATAATATAAATCACAGAATGGATTGGGTTCAAAGGGACTGTAAAGCTCATCCAGTGCCAACCCCTGCCCTGGGCAGGGACACCTTCCACTGTCCCAGGCTGCTCCAAGCCCCGTCCAGCCTGGCCTTGGACGCTTGCAGGGACCCAGGGGCAGCCGCAGCTTCTCTGCAGCCGAATTGGGATGTTCTGTGGCACTCCCTGGAGAGGAATGTGGGTACTTTGCTTCCCCTCCGTTCCATGGGAATCGCCGCTGCAGCTGAAATCCTCCAGCCTTTCCTGCCTGAGCGGGGTTTAGTTCTGAGAAAGGTTCGGTGTTTCAGACCGGCACAAAACATTCCTGTGCCCCGAGCGTGAGCGAAACAGCCCCAGCAGAAACAACCCCGCTCACCCGGGGCGTCCGGGGTTACCCCTGCGGAACGCCAGCCTTCACCTGGCTGCGGTCGCGAACGATCCCGGCTGGAAAATTCCCCTTTACTTCCCGCTTCCCGAGCCCCTGGGGATATCCCTGCCCTGAAATATGCATGCGGCGCAGCCCGCGGGGTGGCAGCGCTGCTGTGCCGGGCTGCGGGGATGCTCCCTCTCGGTGTGCAGGGCGGCGGCTCCGTGTCCCGCCGGGCCGAGCGATGCTCCGCGGGCTGCGGGGGATGCGCTCCCTCTCGGTGTGCAGGGCGGCGGCTCCGTGTCCCGCCGGGCCGAGCGATGCTCCGCGGGCTGCGGGACGCGCATCGGGCTGCTCCAGCTCAGCCCCAGTTCCAGCTCCTGTCCACTGCCAGAGATGCAGACCTGGCCTTCTGGGACGGGGCATCACGGCTCTGCCATGGCTTCGGTGCGAAGGGGGCTTTGCAGGGCCGGTCTGGTTGAAATGGGGGGGAAAGCAGCCAGGGATGGAGCTTGCTGCCAAAGCATCCGTGCCCACCGGGCTGAGAGCACAGCTGGGAACCTGCTCCCTCTCCACAGAGTGTTCTCAGGTTAGAGAAACAAATGTTTCTTCCACAGATCTCTTAAAACTTTAAGAAAAGATTACTTGGAACTCTGATGAGGAGGAGCTATGTGGTTGTTTCATTAATGGGGATCACAGGGCTGGAGCCCCTCTGCTCTGGAGCCGGGCTGGGAGAGCTGGGGTTGCTCACCTGGAGAAGAGAAGGTTCCAGGAAGAGTTCAGAGCCCCTTCCAGTGCTTAAAGAGGTGCCAGGAGAGCTGGAGAGGGACTGGGGACAAGGGATGGAGGGACAGGACACAGGGAATGGCTTCCCACTGCCAGAGGGCAGGGCTGGATGGGATATTGGGAAGGAATTCCTGGTTGGGAGGGTGCTGAGGCCCTGGCACAGGGTGCCCAGAGCAGCTGTGGCTGCCCCTGGATCCCTGGAAGTGTCCAAGGCCAGACTGGACGGGGCTTGGAGCAGCCTGGGACAGTGGAAGGTGTCCCTGCCCATGGCAGGGGTGGCACTGGATGGGCTTTAAGGTCCCTTCCATCCCAAACCATTCCATGACCCCGTGATTCACAGGGGAACAAGGTAAGATGTTGCTGCATGGTGGTTTGGGAAGAGAAGCTTAAATACCACAGCTAATCCTGGCTGGAATGAGCATCCTGGGTTTGACATGAAATGTTGGACTTTTAGTTCATTTTTCTGAAATGAAATATTGCTCCAGGAAAGCTGGTAATAAAGTAATACCCACGTGAAGGAGAACAGAGTCATCTCAGTAGAGCTGTAAATACAAGCCTGGTAGTTTATTTAGATGAATCAGCTCCTTCTATAGAGCAAGTCTGTCTCCCACCTATAAATGGACGTGATTTAGATTACAGATTTATTTCCCTCAGAGGTTTAGAGTTCTTAGTATCTAGATTTAAACCTATTTTCTTGCCCTGTGGCCTGTGTTTTTTATTACTACAGCTATTTTTGCTTTTTAGTATCTGGAACCATGGCTGTGAAGATGATAAATGCATCTAGGGCAGGTACCTGTGGAACTTGTGTTTTCTGGGCTGCAGATGTGCATTTTTCACCCTCACTGGTCTATTGGTCTTTGATATTCCCTGTCCTGTGTTTTATTTTCCGCTCTGCTATTTAATATTCCAATTTTAGATGCTGTTTTTCTTGAACTGAGCAGTGTCTGCTGTCCATCTATTGAGTTGGGCACGTTCCACACCGCCCATCGATGGACACAGAGTTGGATTTTATCAAAGTTCATATCTGGGAGTGCCACCACACTCAGAGGTCAGCCAAAGCTGGGTGAAGTGCTCAGGCAGGTCCTGCAAAATCTGAGTTTTTCACTTGGGGTACTCCCTGCAAGGTTTAAACCTTTAAAGATTTAACCGTGCAGCTGGAAACTGAAAATGGGTGGCAATTACCAATAAATGAGTTACTACAAACACCTCACTGGAATTGCTTAAAAGGGGGGAAAAAGCCTTGTATAACCTCTCATGCGGAAAACTGGTGTTTGCACAAGCTGGGGAGCACAGTTTGGAGTTTAGTGCTCAAATCAACGCTGCCTTCAGCGCTCTGAGTGTGAGCTGGGATAGGGGAACCTTCACGGGGGTAACCAGCCTGGGAACTTTGCTATGAAATGCTCGTTAGGGCAAGTAAATCTTGAATTTTACTGCTTTGGTAACCAAATCTCGCCAGAGCAATAATGAAACCTCAGTTTGTAGCTGTTGTCTGGGGCTGTGACCATAACTGTCCATTCCTGAGTAAACTTCCCCACCTTTCTGACTTTTTTACTGGGGCACAACCACATTTCCTGGGTGTTGTACCTTTTACCTGACAATCGTGGCATAAACAGAAACAGAACTCACATTTTTCAATGTCAGTTCTTATCACTTCTCTTTTTACTTATTTTCCCCCATTTCTTCATTGCTAGATATGAACTTCCCTCCCACACTGCTTGTTCAAATCACCTCGGGTGAGTTTCTCCTCAGCCTCTGTATGCTGGATGTTGGCCACAGAGGACAAGTGGCAGCCCTGGGCCATTAAAAGTTGTTCTAACATATAAAAAACTTCAGGTAATGAAGTCTTTATTAATTCCTCAAATCATTTCTTCTAGGCTTACATTCTGAAAAAGAAAGAAAGAAAAAAAAAATGGTTTAAAAAAGGTCTAATTAGATTTTTCCTTCCTGCAGTTTGAGGCCCCCGAAGTTTGCCTGTCCTTCCGTGGTCATGGACAACGGGTGATTCCCTTCTTGCAGTGCAACATTTAAAGTAATCCTCATCTCTAATTTTGTCTCTGCTGGCAGGCGGTGCCTCCCAAATCCGTGTCACCAGATCCTTTCCATCACCCAGGTGGCACCTGGAGCCACCAAAGGGACCTGCCTGAGGCGAGGGTGCTGAGCACCTCCTCCCCTTGGGGCAAACCCCGACCATCCAGGCGCTTTGCTGCTCTCCCGACAGAGTTGAACCCTGACAGGAGTGAGGAGAAGGCCTGTCTAAAGCCCAGATGTGTGAAATTCCCTGTGCTGCTCTGGCCCGTGGCTGTGGGAGGAGCTGGGATGAGCTTTGTCCTTCCTGAGGGTGTCCTGGCCACTGCTCACCTCCCGTCCCCTTTGCTGGCAGCCCAGTAACACCATTATGTTATTTCTGATCATTTTTTCTTTTTCTGGATGGAAACAACGCTGTCATGTTCTTCTATCCCCCCTTTGCTGGCAGGCAGGGAGAACAGCTGCCTTTTTCAATTTCCTGCTCCTGGGCTTTTTTCCATGATGCCTCCACGAGAACTGCTCGGGGTTTGGGGTTCACTGCTCAGACTCTGCAAACATCCGTCTTCTCCCATTATGATCCAGCCTATTTCAGGGACAGCCCTTACCCTCCTGTCCTCGGTGTTAACCACCTGCTTGACATCTTTAATAAGACTAATTAAATAATGTATTGAACGTTCTGGCCTTGGCATTGCTGAAATCTTTCTCTGAAGAATCAACATTTTCCCCTGGTTTTCCTCTTGTCGTTGACTCTGGCAAGTGGCTCTTGCTGTACTTTGCCTTGGAATATAATTTTTATTATTTTATAATTAAAAAAAAAAAATTATCCTTTCCTTGTTTGTGCAATTGTACTTTTCAATGCTCTCGATTTGGCTAGTTGCTCATAAAAAATGATGTATAAATGTATGCATTAAACCTTCTGAATTCAGTGATAATATCATGATAGCTCCCATGATTTTTTTTAAATAACTTTTTTTTCCCCATAACTTTTCCAGCATATTTTTGCTAAAGTGCATGATTCCTTTGTAGATCAAATAATATTTTCTCCTTTTTTTTCCTTTTCCTATCCTTTCTGAGCACCCTGTACCCTCTCAGTATCCTACAATAATCAGCAGAGAGCTCAGAATGCATAAGAAAATACCAACATTCATGTAAAAAGGAAATTTAATTATAATCAGAGCTTAGTTTTGGCTCTGCTTGAGATTGTTTTTAAGGGCAGAAGCAGACTTTGTAATTGGGGAAGTATGAAGTGTATTGCTTCTCAAATGGGCTTCAGTAATTAAATAAGAATTTCTAAAGGGCAGCATCATGCTGCCTCACTTCAATGAATTTTTACAAGGATACAAAAACAGATCTCTGATGGTTTTGACCAGTTTTTGCCAGAACAGATCAGTATTATATTTATGGCTTTAAATGGTGAGAGCAAATGTTGGTTTGTGCTGGGAGGTTTCTGCAGTTTTGTTGTACGTGCTGGCTGCAAACCTTGGGATAAATCCTCAGCTTTGACTTGCACTGTGAAGAAATACAACGCTTAAATTTGGGTTTTCAACTCCCAAGAAATAGTGAGAAACTTTTGTGACAGGAATTTGGAAGGTAATCGCAGAAGGTTTGGGTTGGAAGAGATGTTAAAGTTCCCTGTCCCGTGGGCAGGGACACCTCCCACGGACCAGGTTGGTTCAAGCCCCATCCAGCCTGGCCTTGGACACTTCCAGGGATGCTCTTGAGTATCGAGTGCCTGCCAGTTTTAATTTATAAACACAGGATCGTAGCTGTGATGGTGCAGTCAGAAATGACACGTTCTGATGGTGGTTCCTTGGCTTTGGACTGAAGTAAAGCCAGCAAACACAGCACTCTGACAGGAGCTTGCAGCAAACAACAGGAGGAGTTTGTTGTCCTTGAGCCAAAACATAGGAAAAAAACAATGCCAGGGGATTTTAAATGAAATTTCTCCTAACTTTTAACTGTGATCTTACCAACGAATTCTCAATTCAGCCGCTGTCTCCTCCCCCTCCTTAAATTCAATTTTCCCGGAGCTCTATTTGTGATCCTGCCCTGCTTTGCCCCTGCTGCTGCTCCAAAGGAGTGACCCAGCTGTCCCCTCGGAAGCTCCAACGCTGTGGGATCAGAAATCTTTTCAATGAATTGAAAAAGGTGGGGAAAAAATAAAAATCAATGCCAAGCGCTCCGTGATCTGCATTTCAGGTTTTAGCCTTTCCCAGCTTCAGAGCACAAATGTATGAGATGATTTTAATGAAGATGTATAGAGGCAGAGTCTCTATTTCAGCAGTTGTGCTGTCGCCCAGGTAATTAGCTCAGACACAGAGCTGCTGCTGCCTTTGCTCCTGGCAGCGGGCAGGAAATCCGAGTGCCTGCTGTTGTCATGGGGATGCTGAGGGTCAGCACCTCAGTGCCAGCAGGACTAGGCTCTTCTTCCCCGGAGCACCAGTGGAGCTGCAAAGGTGTGGGAAAGCCCATCCTGCTCCTTTAGCCTTTCAAGGTGTTCTCCTCTCTCACAGTTTCATCCACACTGAGACAAAATGGCCAAACAACAGGGTATTGTCTTCCCCCGCCCTGCTCAGGAAAATGGTGATGCTGTTACACTGTTGGGAAAATGGAGTTTGATTTTATCACTCACCTAAACCCCAACTGACTCACAAAAACCACGACCTGTAATCCTTGCTTCAAGGACTGGGTGACATATGGTAGAAATCCTGCTGATTTTAACTCAATTATTTCCAGCTAAATGAGGGAGGCTGTGTCAGAAACCTTACAAGGATCTGACCTCTGTGGGTTTTGCTGCCCTTTTTGGCAGTCCCTACAACACCCTGCGTGGTTTGAGACTCTTGGAAACACCAGCAGGAGATTTAGGTGGAGAATCCTCAGCTAGAGAGACCTGGCATCAACTGGTTCAGCCATTTGTCCCTGCAAGATGAAGGTTTTGGCGTGGGATCTGTGTTAGTGCTGCTCCCACCCTGCTGGTGCCACGCCTGGAGTTGGTGTGTTAAAAGGTAATGACAATTAACAGGTTTGAAATGCATTTCTGGTTCTGGAGGTACCTCACAGGCAGAAACTCCTCTCTCTAATGAAAACCCTTTTAAAATGTTCTGTTCTGGTGGCTTTGTTGTACAAAGATCCAGCCCGTGCCCTTCTGCCTCTCCCCGTTATCCAGGATGCTGGAGCTGAGGTTAATGTGAATTAAGCTCTTGGCTTCGTCTAATTAGAAGTGCTCTCAGAGGAAGGTTATTTCAGAGAAGCCATAATAAATGGTAATAATAATATGCATTTCCTGGAAAAGAGGCTTCTATTAGTGCTCCATTAGGACTTGTCCAAATACAGAAGTTCTGCCTTGGAACATTAGGTCTCATCAGGTCCTCTGAGTATTGTACCTGCCTTCCATTTCCACTTTGAAAAGGCTGCATTACAAAACCATAGCCCTGCTTTAAATAATAATGAAAAATCAGGTGCAATGGCGGTGCTCTTCAAAGAATAATCTAGAAGTTCAAATTTTAAGAACAGTCAGAGTTTTACATTTCTGTCCTCGAGCCGAGGTTGAGTGAATCCAGCAGGGATGGTGCAGCAAGGGAATTCCTTATCTCAGTTTTCCTGTCCTGTAAATAAAACTTGAAGATGGAGCCTCCCTGAACCTCAGGGACATAAAACAAACACATGCAACACCTTTGAAATCGATTCATGCCATGAAATATGCATATGCTGGAATTCCAGCAGGTGAAACGCATCCCAGCTTATAATGGCAAATACTTCCTGTCTCAAAGCCCTGTCAATATAAATTATCACTGCATGAATTATGCTGCATTTAAATGAGATGTGCTACCAGTGTTTCCCCAAACTGCATCTTTTCAAAAGCTCTTTTAATCTGCAGAAGCCAGACTGTAAATTAACCAAAAACAGCCCAGGAAAAGCAAATATTGGTGCAGAGCAAGGTACAGACTTTATTTTTATTGGGTTTTAGCTTGATGTTGGACTAGTGCAGGGAAAACTGTTACACATGTAAAAAACCCACAGTGAGAGGGATGTGATGCAGCCACAGCAGCTACTGATTCCTGCCACCCGATTTTTCTTTGCTTGTATCATTTTTTTGCTTTGTTTTTTCACTGCTTTATTGACTCTGAATATAACAGAGCATTTTTCTGCTCTGCCTATGCTAGCTTCTTATTTTTTGGTCTCTGAATTAGCAGTTCGATTTCACCGTCACCACAAAGTCGGCGTTGGAAAGAACGGATCCATTGACGCCTTCCAGATCCTGGCACTGAAGAGGATGAAAACTGTGACGTGCTGGTACAGGTACCACACATGTTATAAAAAGCAGGCAAAGACAGATTGTGGGAATGTATTGTTTGCTTCAGGGTTCTTCAAGATGGAAAAATCTATCAAAGCCTAATTGCCTCTAAGCTGAGTAACTCCCTCGGCTGGTTGGCAGCTCGGTGCAGGAAGGGTCAGGTCTGGCTGCAACATCACTACGTTGCTTTAAAAGCTGCAGCACATTGAAGAAATGCCTTTGCAGATCTCCTTCAAATTAAGGCAGCGGTTGTTCCCAATAAATCCCGTTTCAAGCCATGGATCTGTCCATGTTCAGGTGTTTACTGCACTGGATTGACCCAATATTGACTTCCGAAGGCTCCGTTCTCTCTGCTTTGCAGTAGACAAGAAAGGGCACTTTAGAATTGTTCAGGATCATCAAAGCACTGAAATTATAAAGAGCACTTCTCTGCTAGGTTGTTATGCCATTATTAGGAAAAATATTGAGGCATAATTTCCAAACATTGTATTTGTAAACTTAGAATTTCCAAGAATGCAGATGTTGCCCTGGCTAAGGAGAAGACTTGCCCTGCAGTTGTTTGCTGGAAGACCAGGAATAAAAAGGGATAAATTGCTTTTGTGTCCTTGTCTATTTCCAAACTCTCAAAACAAATATCTTTGCCTTTTAGGATTGAAATTCAGGAAGGAAAACACCCAGGCTCAACACCAGGTATTGGCAGTGCCCTGTGATGGGACAGAAATGCCTCCAGTGCCAGAGGTGTGTGGTACCTCTTTCTGTGTTCTGTGTTGTGTATTTATGGTATTTACTGGGTTTGTGGAATAACTCCCAGCTGCTCCCAGGGATGGGAACAAACTTCTTCTGTTCACGTGTGCCAGCACAGTAATTATGGCTCCTAAGTAGCCAAAACTCCCTCTGAACCTCTGGATCCGTGATGTTTGCAGCGAACCAAGGGTGATGTTCATTCTTACAGAGAGCTGGGTCTAAACTTCACCTCATTCAAACTGTAGCATTTAAATGCTTGTCTTGATTTCTTTTTTCCTTTATTTTTTGGACTCTTAAAGTGAAGCTTTATTTGGCATGGAGAGTAGAAAGTCAGTGGTAATCTACAGACACCAAAACACTGTTGCACTCTGTAAAATATAGTTGTAGACAGACTAAATTATGTTTGTATTCTGCACATGAAACAGGACTAGAGGCCTCTATTTTGGTGAATATCAGTGTATTTTTCTTCCTACCAGGCTATTGAGCACTCTCACTTTTCAGCTGGGATCACTCGACTGACTCACCCTTTTTTCTCCCTAAAAGCAAATGGTGAAATTAAAGATAAGAGTTTTGTTACTGATTATTTCTGCTTCCGGTTTCTATCCGGCTAAGTGTCATTAAATTCCCATCGGTGAAAAGGCAGCCATCTGTTTTCCCTGATTGTAACTGCGCCATGTCCACCTGTACCCTATATAATCCTGCTATTGTGACTCCTCGGGGAGATATAAATTTTGCTGTCTGGTTCAGTTTGTCTCTTTCCAATCAATAGATAAACAGGAATGGAAAGAATTTTATCACTGAAATGCTTCACTGGAGATTCCTTGGCTTTCACAGCATTCTCTGTAAGTGCTGACATCCTCCTGGGCGTGGATCACCGGGAGAGCATCCACACCTCCTCAGGTGGGAAGATTTCTGTACCAGTGCCATAGATCTGAGTATTTTGAGGTCAGGGTGTCATTGTACTTTGTTGGTAATAGATGTTATGAGACATTTATATGATTTTTGTATCTGTTTGAGTCCCTGCAGCCACGATCTGATAAGAACCTGCTGGGGGCCTGTTCAGTGCTGGGTTTGCAGCAGTTCCTGCTTTACCTTTGATTTGTCAGCAGACAGCGCTTTTATGGCAGCTCTGTTCAAAATTCAGCTCGACCTATTAGAAATAATAATCGTGTTTAAGCCAGTACAGATAAAACACTCCCGTGCAGTAGTAAGGTGTGACTGGATTAATTTGTTTGTGACTGGTTTATTTGTGCATCTTTTATGAGGGTAATTACAGCCTTCCACCTGAATAATGGGAAGCAATTGTCTGTTCGGGCTGGAGGAGGGAAGGGGGGTTGGGATCAGTGTCTTACCCCGGGCGCTGCATTTTGCTGCCACAGGCTGCAGTCCCAGAGAGCAGGATGTCCACTGCCCCATGGATCAGTGGGAATCTGTCCCTGTTATCCACGGGGCTGGATCCATCCTGTGCTGGCTGGGGCCAAGGGTGGGACTGGCCAGGTGTGAGCAAACCACAGAATCCCAGGGTGGGCTGGGTTTGGGTTGGGAATTTAAAGATCATCCAGTCTCACCCCCTGCCATGGGCAGGGACACCTTCCACTGTCCCAGGCTGCTCCAAGCCCCGTCCAGCCTGGCCTTGGGCACTGCCAGGGATCCAGGGGCAGCCCCAGCTGCTCTGGGCACCCTGTGCCAGGGCCTCCCCACCCTCCCAGGGAACGATTCCTTCCTTATATTTAGCCTGAATCTAACTTCCTTTAGCTTAAAACCAATGCCCCCTGTCCTGCTGCCACAAGCCCTGGTAAAAAGTCCCTCTCCAGCTCTCCTGGAGCCCCTTTAGGGACTGCAAAGGGCTCTGAGCTCTCCCTGGAGCTTCTCTTCTCCAGGTGAGCACCCCCAGCTCTCCCAGCCCGGCTCCAGAGCAGAGGGGCTCCATCCCTCTGATCCCCCTGGTGCCTCCTCTGGGCTCTCTCCAGCAGCTCCAGGTCCTCCCTGTGCTGGGCCCCGGGGCTGGGGCAGCTCTGCAGGTGGGGTCTCAGCTGAGCACAGGGGCAGAGGGGCAGAATTCCCCCTCTCCTACTGCCCACGCTGGGGCTCAGCCCAGGGCATGGGGGGTTTGGGCTGCCAGGCCAGGTCATGTCCAGGTTTTCATCCACCAGCACCCCCAATCCTCCTCCTTAGGGCCACTCCCAACCCCTCCACTCCCCAGCATTGATCCATTTGGAGTACCAAGGACAAATGTGCATTGATATTGAGTTTGTGCACTACGGACACGTTTTTTTTCCCCAATATAAGCATTTTTCCCCCAAAGGTGTGTGGGATGTGTGTGATTTACAGCGCAGGGACTGAAAGGGAGAGTTGGTGCCTATCGCTGTGCAGCCATCGAAGTTTTAGTGCAGCACATTGTGCATGAAAGTACAATGCACACACACAAAACTAAAAACATTTCAAATGCAGTGCTCTGTGTAATCTTTCCTCCTCGCTGATTTCCCTTTGAATGGGGCTGTTTCAGGTATCTCTGTAACCTGCTGGCTCAGCTGGGGTGTCTCCTGGGCAGCTCCTTGTAGCACAGACAGCATTCCAGCCTTTCATTCAGATGCTTTGTGATCCTGAAGCTTGCAAGTTCAATTTCTCCTAATCGAGTTGGCAATTACACAGGCACTGAGAGGAGCCACGGCCAAAGCTGCTGCCCTGACTTTAAGGAGGAAGGACTGAAGCCCTTGGAATCGTCCCTTATTCCTGGCCCAACAGGGCAGTGGGAAATGGCACCCACAGTGGGAGCTGCTGGTGATGTACAGGATAGCAAAGCCTTTAAGACCCATTTCCAACTTCCTTAGAAAACTTTTAGCAATATTTTAACAACCTTATCTTTATAAAAATCACATTTCCCCCCCCTTTTTCCTCAGTGACCAGCATTAGACCCGTGTGGGTCTGCAAGTTCTGTTTGCCCTAAAAAGGGGAACTCTCATAGAGCACAAGTATATGATAAGAATTTATTTATTTTTTCTGTAGTTTTGGCTCAAGATTGGCTGATTCATTTAAACTTCCTGTTGTTCAGTCCTAGGAGCTGGGGTGGAAAAGCTGTTTGGAACAGCAGCCTGGAAAATGCCAACCTTAAGCTGTGCTTCAATCTCCCAAAGCCTCTGCAATCCAAACCAGGTGAGAAAGCAACTCATCCCGGAGAATTTGTTGAGAATCCGAGGTGACTGCTGTGTTTTCCTGTGCATATCATATCCTGGCTGCCACTAAATTACTGACAATTGAGTGCAGAGTGTGGGGGGGATTATTTACGGCTTTGTCCTGTCAGAGTGACAAAAGCAGCCTTGAGGTGCTGCTTGCTCTGCTCAGCTCAACACTTTCAATATTTCCTCAAGGCTATTGCTCCTGTCTGCTGTCACAGACCTACATCAGCATTTCCATACCATTACCTCCAGCGAGGAGCATTCTCTTAATTCCTGCCTTGTTTAGTTCTAGACTATAAATAAAACTAACGGCTCAGGAAAGCGAGTCTTGCAGAGCCCTGCCCTGGAGGCTACTCAAAACCTGAAAATTTCATTGGTTTGACAGTCTTTACAGACGAACATCTAATCTATAATAACCATAATGCCAGTTGGAAATCCATAATTACGGCCCACTCTGAGCTGTGGCACAGCAGATGAGGAATAATGTCGAGCACTCCGCTGGAGGAAATGCACCGAGAGTGTTTGTCAGGCCATTTTCTCTGTATGGTTCTTATGCTGGCTCTCTCTCCCCAGCTCCCCAGCCAGTATGATGAGAAAATAAATACAGATATTTATGCCCATTTCTGGGAATGCAGTTGTCTCAGCACATACAGCACCCAGGAGGGCTGTAAGAAATAAATTAGTGATCTACGGTGTGGGTATGCCAGGCAGGATGCATGTCTGTTTGACTGCTGCTAAGGAGCTAAATATTTCAGATGAGGAAGTTTTATGGTGCTGTGAATGTCACTGATATGTCAAAGGAACAATAAGCTTATGGAGCTTTTAGGGGTTTATTCTTCACCCTGCTGCCGGGAGCTGGTGCATGGGGATTGCCGGTGCTGCAGGTCCCACAGGCCCACAGAACCTCTCCAGAAGTCACGAGCACAAAATTTGGGTGACAGAAATTCGTAGAATCCTGGAACATCAAAATTAAAACCAGTGTGGGCAGCAGGAGAGGGGGAATCTGCCCCTGTGCTCAGGTGAGGCCCCACCTGCAGAGCTGTCCCAGCCCTGGGGCCCAGCACAGGGAGGACCTGGAGCTGCTGCAGAGACCCCAGGGGAAGCACCAGGATGAGCAGAGGGATGGAGCAGCTCTGCTGGGAGGAAAGGCTGGGAGAGCTGGGATTGTTCAGCCTGGAGAAGAGAAGGCTCTGGGGTGTCCTAATTGTGGCCTTGCAGTGCCTGAAGGAAAGATGGAAAAGGAAAATTTACAAGGATCTGGAGTGACAGGACAAGGGGGAATGGCTTTGCACTGACAGAATAGGTTTAGATGGGATATTGGGAAGGTGTCGCTGTTAAGTACCGAGAACGGCGAGAAACGACACAATCCAAGTTCAGGAAGAAAGTGGTTATTTAATTAATTATAATTGGGTTATATAACTTGGTTCCCAAAGATGACAGGAGGTCATTGGATCTTGGACCAGCCACCCCCTGTCCCA
>VZTI01000072.1:470749-494874 GCA_013397865.1 Struthidea cinerea
AGCTGTGGCTGCCCCTGGATCCCTGGCAGTGTCCAAGGCCAGGCTGGACGGAGCTTGGAGCAGACTGGGATTGTGGAAGGTGTCCCTGCCCACGGCAGGGGTGGCACTGGATGATCTTTAAATTCCCAACCCAAACCCATCCATGGTTCTATGCATATCCCGAGCTAGAATGCACCTACAGGGATCATCAAAGCCCAACCCCTGGCTGTGCAGCCCCAAGCACCCCATTGTGCGCCTGGGAGTGCTGTCCAAACACTCCTTGGTTTCTCCATCTCTGGGGATCCAAAAGGAGCAAGGCCAGTTTACGGGAGCCGGGCCTGTAATCAGACAGCTCCTGGATGTCGTGGCTGGGATGTGCAAACGAGGCAGGGCTGGAGCTGTGCTCGCTGGAGAAGGGCCTGGAAGCCTCCCCTGGCCACCATCTGCCGCCTTGTTTGTGCAGTTTGATCATCTCTCAGTGAACGGTTCCGCTGAAAGTCCGTGATTAATCTCCGGGCTCCGGCTCTCTTTAGCAGCCTGGAGGATGGCAGGATTCAGCTCGTTAAAACAAAATCGTGCGAATGTGCAAATTCTCCTCAAAAGGGATGGGGATTCATGAAGCAGCTCAGTACAAAAGCAGGGAAATGAGCTGTGGCTCTTTGTGCTGCCTATTTACAAACACAAGCTCCTTGATAAAAGCTGGGAATATCTCTTGGAGATAAGTGGTGACTGAAACAGCCCCGTGCTTGTGCTTAGAGGACTTGTGGAAGGCACACAATGTCTGAAGATGATTTTAATGAGTGACACCAATTTCAGGGAGCTGTTAGGAGGCTTTTCTTTCTAGATGGTGAAAGGACTATTTCACTGACAGGTGTTTTGAAGTATATCCTGTACAATGAGTCGGCTCAATTTGTCTGTAATGAATAAAATGAAATTTAAGGATCATTTAAGTGTTATTAATGGCCCTGATTTATTAATTATACGGCAAACTTTGTCTCCTCCTAAAAAACCAGTTCAATTAGAGTCCTTGGAGTTTTTAGTAGCGTGTTGGAATAGTTTTTCAAACAACAAAGCATTAAGTCTCGTTACGGACCCATTTCTCTTTTTATGGGAAATGATTTGACCATAACTGATCCTGACAGGGAATTTAAATAGTCTAAACCCAGCCTGGCAACAAACATAGAATCCTAATGTGTGCAGCCTGCAGCCCGTGGATTTGTCCAGAATCACTGAGGTTGCAGAGGATATATGTGACAGCACCGTTTGGGTTTGTGTGGGATCTTCAGCTGATTTCTGTCTGGAGAAAGTGAAATATATTCTCTGTTGTTTTCCCCGGCCATTCTTTGAACCTGCACCATATGTCTATAAAACAATTTGAAAACATGCAGATTTATTTGCTGTGCTCAAAGAAATCTGTCCATTGGGCTGCTGATTTATAGTTTTTCCCCCTCTCCATCTACATTCGGTTTCGCCAGGTACTTTCAGTCCCATAAAGAAAACTGTTTACAAAGTGAGATTTACTTTGGAGCACTGTATTCATGAATAGGAAATAAAGGTGCAGTTCTGAAAGAAGATTTCTTTTCTGCTGTAACTCTTTTTCTTTTTGGCCTGTGCAGGGAAATGAATCCTTCCAGCAGCCACTTGCAGGATGTATTTCCTGCAGAGGGAATTGATTTGCAGGTTTGTCCCAGTCAGTGTTTAAGGAGCGACTGGAACAATGAGGTTGTGCACAGGCAGAGGCTGTTTCAGGGCAGGATTGCTCAGCCCATTTGGTGTTTGAGGAGAAATCCAGAGCAAACTGTGTTCCCATGGAAGCTGTGCAGTCCTGGGAGGGGGCTGAGGGCAGGGTGGGATGCTCGGGCTGGAGCTGGCTCCATGCTGGTCACTGACCAAGGGAGTCAGGAACTCCTGACAGACCAGGCAAGTGAAAGCATGGAAGATACAGGTAGAGGGCAAGGCAACCAGCCCCCTTACTTTTGTTCCCCACAGGACAAGGGCAAATCAGTCAGGTTCTACTTTTGGCTGTAATTTTTGGTGTTGTTTGTTTGGTTTGGTTTTAGCAAAGGGAGAAATGGAACAAAGCTTCAAACTCCAGGTCTGAGCTGTTGAGTGAAGTCCAGGGATCCCTTTCACTCCAACGAGTGCCCAGCAGGGAGCTCAACAAAAACTATTTCCCACTGCTACCCAAATAAGATTAGGAGGAGGAGTCTTTTCCTTATCAATCCTCCAGGCCCAGGATTACAAACAGCAAGTGATGGGCCTTGAGAAGCTTCCAAACTCTGCTCCTGGGTATTTTCTTTCCTGAAAATGTTCTTTTTTCAGTGCTGGGTCCCAGTGAGAAGGTCCCAGCCCCACTCTCTGGACAAGTCTTGTGGAAGGCTGGAATAACTTAGGAACAACTTTTCCCTTTTAGCAGTACTTGGGTGGAAGGATGAAATATAAATAAAAAGCAGCGGTGGTCTGGGAGTTATCCTGACTTCTAAAAACAACACTTTTAAGAACCTCACTGGTAGAAATAAATCCTATGGCTCTGCAGATGTCTCAGGGGAGAGATGTGCTCTCTTCCTCTCTTTTTTCTTCCAGAAAAAGGATGACAACTGATGTATTTATCTGTAGGAGAGTCTGTGAATTTTATTTGAAGACCACAAGAAATTATTCAAGCTTCAAGCAAACATTTCCTTACTATTTTTTTTTTTTGGAAGAAAATCAGCAAATTTTCTTTTCTTTTTCAAGGAATTCTTGCTTGCCTTTCACAGGAAGGATGTTGCAAAAAACAAGTCCAAGAACAGAGGCTGATGAGGATGAAGACAAGAAGAAAAGCAACTCCTTTTTTTTTTTCTTTTTTTTAAGAGGAATCTCCTAGTTTTGGAGATAAACAGTTATTTTGCTTGTAACTTATACAAGGAGGGTTATGCAGGGGTATGCTTTGACATATCAAAATTAGATAAAAAGCAAAAAAAATGGGACGTTTCAGACCAAATTTTTTTTGAGGATGATGGAAGACAACATTTGATATTAAAAGAAGACACTTAAATTGCCTCCGATTTGAACTATTTGTCTGTTAACCTGACAGAAATTAGATTTTAAGTGAAGTCTTGCTTTCTCAAGTTTGCTTTCCCCATCCCCCAGTTAGGAACTGAACCATCAGGTGATGGGCAAAGTGGAAATGGAATTTCCCTGCTCCATCATCTGAATCATCAAAATGAATTCAAATTGAAGGTGATTTTGCTAAGGGGGGTTAATTCTGTGTGGGACATTTGAAGACTGAGCAGCAGTAAAAAGAACAAGGAGGGAAAAGCATTTTTCATACACTTCCAATCTAGAATCCAATTCCAAAGCGTTCTCCCTTGATTTCACTCCTTAAAGCTGTCAGAAATCACACCTGAATTGGGCCCAGCACTATTGGTTTTATTATTCTGATATGAAAACAGGGAATGGCCAGAGAGGTGCATTTTTTCCAAGGAATTACCATTCTTTGCCTGTTCCCAGACATGCCAGCCAGGAGCAGAGGTGCGATCCCCTTCTCCCACCTCCCAGCCCGGTTGGGGCCATGGCACAGAGCTTCTTCTCGGAGTTTTAAAAGTGCCTAGAAGAGAAATGGATGAACTTGTTCCACTTTTGGTACTTTTTCACCAGCACACGAAGACGAAACTGGCTTTTGGGTGTTCTTGTAAATATTTTACTAGAAAGTGGCCTCGCGAGGGATTCTCTCTTTTGTTGGAGCCAGATTCCTCAGAAATAGAGCTTTTAGTAAAAATTGCTTTGGGATCCCCTCAACATGTCCTAGTTTCCAGCTCTGCAGCAACATGAGGTATTTCTTAGACTATGTGCTTTTTTGGGAGACATTTATGGTAATGCAGAAACCTCTAGACCAGTTACTGATGTTTACATAATTAAAATTTCATTAAAAAAAAAAAGATGATTAGAAGCCTTATTATGTAAGTTGGGTTTCTGGCTGACTTGCTAAACATTTTGTATTTGTACGAGTGGGCCGTGTCACATCTGATTTGCAGATAGCTCCTTACCTGGTCTGCAGCCCTCCAAAAGAGTGAAGAAACTTTCTTTTGGATTTAAAGGGCTCTTGGTGTCACCTTAAATTGCTGCAACCGGATTTGTTGCTTATGTTTGCTGACAAAAAGCTGCACAGACTTGCACGCAGCTGTAGATCCCATCCCTCCACCTCCCCATGGAAGCAGAGGCTGGCTCTGAGAGGGGAAGCAGCTTTTAGCCCAGGGGAATTGCGGATGATCCAACCCTGGAAGTGTCCAAGGCCAGGTTGGACAGGGCTTGGAGCAACCTGGGATAGTGGAAGGTGTCCCTGCCTATGGCAGGAGGTGGAATGAGATGAGTTTTGAAGTCCCTTCCAACCCAAACCATTCCATGAGTCTCCTCCTTGGCTGGCAGGCAATGAACCTTTCATCCCACAATCTTTCCTCAAGGTCTGCTCCAAGCCATATTTTCACCCGTACATAACTGTATCAATATTTTAAATAAATATGTGTAGATGCTGAAAAGCTTTAGTAGAGAAATTTTTCAGCTTTCTGCAGCATCCTGTGAGAGCTCTGTGGTTCTCATGAAAGCCGTGATAAACACTGCTACGGGTTTTTGTAAACTGGGTTTTATCTGTGCACCTGGGGTCTGTTTTTCAGAGTTGTTATGGTACACACTGAAATAGTATTTTGAAGTAGGTGTTGTGAGCTTTGGCCAATGGGACAGGGGGTGGCTGGTCCAAGATCCAATGACCTCCTGTCATCTTTGGGAACCAAGTTATATAAACCAAATGATAATTAATTAAATAACTGCTTTCCTCCTGAATTTGGATTGTGTCGTTTCTCGCCATTCTCGGTACTTTACAGCGACACATGTAAAAACTGTGCATGTATGAAAACTCTGCCCCCAGATGCTCTGCAAATACAGATGGATCTCGCAGTTTCAGGAAAACGCTGAAGGTGACAGCAAGAGCAACATCCAAGTGCAGACAAGGGCAGGCCCACGGAGGTAACTCCTGGATCCATCCCCACGGATCCTCCTCAGCCTGACCTTGAGGGAGACACTGCCTTCCTTTTCCTGCCTTTGGGGAGTCTGTGAGGGATGCGACCGATAGGAAGAACAGATTTATTTCAGCTGACAATTCGACAATTGATTTCACAGCGTCTTTACTCCTAGTAGGGGCTCAAACTGAATCCCAGCTGAGCCTTGGTGTCATTGTTTCAAGGGACATCGAAATATCTCAGCAACAAATGATGTGTTGCACCTGGATTTTGCTCAGGAGGGAATTGTTTGCACAAAACCAATTAGTAATTAACACTATTCATTAGCTTCAAGACGCTGACCCAGATTCCCAGCACTTACTGCACTACCTGTGCTCATCTCAGCTGGGAAGAATCCCACCAGAGCAAGCAGTTTGGGCTTTTTAACTGAGGTGAAAGCTGGTTTTACGAAAGACCTGGAACATTTTATTTCCCCTAAAAGGTAGTAAGGAGGAAAAAAAAACCCAAACAAAACATGTTTTTACTCTATTTAGAGGTTCTGAACACTTCTTGCCTGTAACTACATTATCTGCCTGGTAGAGCAATATTATAAAGATGAGATGAGAAAGGTTAACTTGCAGAAGCGCAATTCCATTTGGTTTTCCAGTAAACCTGGATTTGAAAGGTATGTTTAGGTCACTGAGTATTGGAGCCCTCAAGGAGACGTGATGGCACGAACAAGTCTGACTTTGTTCCTCCCCCCGAGAAATACTTTTGGGAAAAGACAGCGGAGCAGTGCTGGGAAAATCTGTGTCCTCCCAGGCTGCTGGAAAATAAAGAGACTTTCATTATATTCTCATTACTCCAGCTCGCAGCACAGAAAGACAAAAAATTATAAAGGTCACTAGCTTTTACCATCTGTGCTAAAATGAGATGAAGGTAATAGAGAACGCCAAGATTTATTGCTTAGCAGCTGATTTGAGGCTTCAAGGAAGTGGTAAGGCTTAATCCTACTTAATCCTCAACACTTGGTTACGTTGTGTGCATGCTCCAGAACCCCCTGAATCGGATGGAAACATCAGAACTTCTTTCATCAGGCACTGGAGCAGACTTTACAGGTTAATTGAAAACATGAATCTGGAATACCGGCTTCTGAATGGGTTTGGCTGAAGGAAAAGGATTTTTATTTGTGAAATACATGGGAGTGTGAGAGGAAAATTATATTTGGGGATTGCACCAGGTGATTTCTGTTTAATAAGATGAGAGACTTCCCTCGGTCCATTTGGAAAACACTTGACAGGGTCTGTGCAGCTGCTTAATTGGATGCATTAAAGCAGCTGACTGGTGCATTCATCAGTGTCCTTGCATCCTCCAGGAGGCTTTCTGATGGCTTTGGAATTTGCTTGGCACTTCCTACTCCTTAGAAAAGCTCCTCTCCAAACCTGCCAGCTCCCAGCCTGCCCGTGGTGGGAAGGATGAAGGACAATGGGCACATCCAGCCCTGCAGGATGGAGGACTGAGGTGATCACTGGCCGTAGACCCCAGGATCAGCTGTTTGGAGGTGAGGATTTGGAGCTTTTCTGTGAGATTCATTCACTGTGGCTGAGATGGATTTCAAAAGTCGATAGCTCAGCTCCCGCAAAGAAATGAGGTGAAAGAACCTGATTGTGTTGGGCACTTGGCAGCTGACTCAGCAAGGCCGAGTGTGCAACCTTTAAATTAAACACTTTGAAGCTGGTTTAATCGTCACATGCGCTGTGAATTTTTTAATCAGGTGCCTGTTTCTATCTGGCCAAGGGATGCTATTTCTCTGCAAGGATTTCATTAGCAGCAACTCTCTGCTTTTCTGTGGAAGGCCAGGTGTAAATACTGTGTGATTTTTATACAGACAATTCCAGCATTTCAGAGCTTCCCCACTAACTCAGTTTTAACTGTCCAAACCTCACCCTCCTCAAGCAAAAGAAAAATCAGTCTGGCACTTCCACATCATCATGACTTGCTCAAAATGAGAGATAAATGAGGAATAAAGCCATTAAAACCGTGTGGGCAGCGCAATTTTAAAAGCCAAACTCGAGCGGAGCGTGCTGGGTGTGTGTGAATACCCCCATTACCAAAGGAAATCAGCCCAGCTGTTGGCAAATCTGTATTTCAGTTCTCAGTGGCCTTGGCTTCTCAGTGACCACCACAGCGAGGGGACAGCTGGATTGTTCACACAAATCCCTGGATGGCCGCGTCAGGCCAGGTTTTATTTGAATGTCTTGTGGCCCCAGTCCTGCCTCCAGCACGCTGATTATGGAGGTTTTTCCTGCTCTGGCTGTGCTGCAGATGTAGGCACTGGGAGCTGATTTGCTGTTCGAGGCTCTGAACCATCGCTCATTAAAGCCACTCCGCTGTCTTTAGGACCAGGGTAGCAGTAAATCTGTATCTGATTCCTTTTCGCTGTTAACTTTAACAACTCCCAGTCAAAAGTTTTCTCATTTAAGGCTGTATTTAAATGGCTTTCTGGTATCTGAAATTAAGTATTAAGCCCTGGTAATGTATTAATTAGCTTTTTTTTTTTTTTTTTTTTGGAGTTTAATGTACCTTTTAATTAACTGAAGCCAGAAACACAGTTTACACCTTTAAAATTCTAATCCTTTAAATCATTGCAAGTTCCGTCCTTAACTTACAGAAATCAATAGATAAAGTCCTGTAGCTTTCCCAAGAGCTAAATGCCTGTAATTACAGCTGGAAGGTGAGATTCCAGAGCGTGGACAAAAAGCGGTCTGGAATGTTTCGCTGCCTGTTTTTCCCCTCGGCACTCAGGGCATCGTTTCCTGCCTGGCCAGTAAGGAGCAGGGCTCCAGGAGCGTTGTGTACTTTTGATTTTATTTTATTTAGTGGTCTCTACAGTGATAACAATCACTTGTGCATCAAATCCAGCCCTTGCCTATTGCTTTCCTGGCTTGTTAAATGCAAGTGCACTCTCAGCTGAAGTGGTTGCAGCAATTTCAGGTCTGTGCAGCTCCTGCCCGTTCTGCACTCATCACCTCGTTAGCAATACCCGAGCGTGTGAAATTCCGAGCGAGGCAATTCCTCCGGCTCCTTTCCCAAAGAAAGCAGCACAGCCCTCCCGCCCACGCTGCTCCCGAGATACTATCAGGTGTCATAGTAACAGCTCAGTGAGCATCATTTAATTCTTATTCATGAATTAGGCTGACTTTAGCAGGAGGGATTGATGCACATGAGGAGAAGGAATCTTGTCCCGGATTTGAGGAATCCCCGGAGATCATCCCGCTGCATCTGTGTAAATAAATGGCTGCAGGCTAAACCTGCTCAGTCATGCAGCCTTCAGGGAACAGTTTTAGAGCTCTTGTCTCAATAGAGGATAATTTGATTTTTTTTTTTTGAATCCTTAATGGCAGCATAGGAGTTCTAATAAATTAAAGGAACGGTGACTTGGAGGAGGAAGAGTGAAAAAAAGCCAGTCCAGTCTCCCCAAGTTGTGTAGGGGATTATGTACCCTGGTCCTTAGGGCTGGATGGGTCTCAGTTCCCTAACTGGGAGAAAAATCCCTAAAAATCTAAACCAGTCAGCAGAAGTGGAAGCAGACAATCCAGCGTTCTCCTCGGAGTAGGGCAGTGCTTGAGCTCTGCCTCTCTCATTTTTTTAAATTCTTCCTGCAGCCTGACTTTCACAGTGCACCTCACCAAATGTTGCCCTGGTTTTGATGTAGAATTCACTCCTGTTTTGTAGCCTTGAAAGCAATATTTGATGAGAAGAGCCTGTTCCCAAAAGAAATTCATGATCCTGAACAAAAAAAAAAAAAAAAGCGAAGCAACTCTGTGAGTGAGTGTGGAGGCAAAATAAAAAGAAATAAGCAGCAAGCAAAGAATAATAAACCTCCTCTTGCAAAGGAAGGTGTGTACACAGAATGCAGATCCAGGGAAATTGTCTTTGCTGTGTGCCATTAGATTTTTCCAATGTGCTCCCCTTTTTTTAGGAACAGCATTTTCAGCCATTACTTGGGATCTCGTCCGTACAGAACCCTTAGGTCTGAAGTAGGATCCCCTCTCTCCAGCTTGACCTGGGTTTTTCATCAAATGAACTCAAATCAGGGAGGTCACTTTTATACCTTTTTTCTTCTGATTTGAGTAATTTCCGATTGAAATCCAGCTGAAGTTTCCAGGCATTTGGATGTTCTTGGAACGTTTTAAAACTGAGAGTGACAAAATCCTCATCTGATTTAAACCAAATAGTTCGAGTGCAGTGAAGTTACTTGTCACTTATTCGCTTCCAGATTTAAGGTTTTCTCTGAGTTTCCTGTTCTAACCCTAAAAGGGAAAGGCAAGTGTGAGCCCAGAGAAGAACCTGGTGTTTGCAGGGATTTTCTTCCCAGGATTGTGCTGTCCCCAAGGTTTGATAGTCATTAATTCAGAGCAAGGAAGTGCTGGCCCCCAACTTGATCTCCCACTTGTACCAACCCATCCCCGTGTATCAGGGAAGCCACATGCAAATGGAATTATCAGCTGATCTGGATGCTTGATTGGATTAGGGGGTGTCAAACCATTAATCACGGCAATCATGGATCTTTCCTGTTCAACTGAAAAAAAAAGGAAAAAAATATTTTGCGTGTCTTTGGATATGAAAAACCCCCCACTGCTCTGGCACTGCTTTACTCTAATTTCCTCTTTGAACCTGAAGAGCAAGAAATCTCTGTAGTCAACCTCATTTCCTCCATTTTCCAGCTTAATACCTGTTCGTGATAAATTTGGGGAAAGCAATTGGAGGATTCAGTGCTTGCCTAAACTGACAGAAATGTTTTAAGAGGTACTTTCTCTAAAAACTCCAGCTCTAATTCTTGCTCTGCCAGGAACTTTGCTATTCATTAAGGAGCAAGGTCAGATTGTAGGAAGAAAACAATGAGCTGCTTTCCAAGCTCAGAGGCAGCTTTTGCTCGGGAGATGTTGCTCTCTGCAGTATCTGCTTGAGTGTTTGTCATCTCATTTCTCCTGGAAAATATTTTGTCACTAGAAAATGGGCTGTATTCAAAGCAATTTACATATCTTACTGCAATAATGTTACTATATTGGCTCATCCTCAAGTTTAAGTCAATCTGCAAAATATCCTCTTGTAGAATAATTTGCATGTGTAATTTGCCAGACCAAATCCTCCAGAGATTTGAGTCACGCTGGATTCAGGAGGACTATTCCGGTTTACACACGCTTTTGAAAAAATAAATCCTAAGTGCAGAGCTGTTTACAAGGTCAAAGCCTGAGTTTTTTGCCAGTATCAAGTAAACTTCAAAGCAAATAAAATCTCCTCCTATGAGAACGTATTTGCAGAGTATCGTGATAATGGGTGATGCCAAATATGTGTTTGATAATTCAGAGCCATTTTAGCATCAGTGCCATGGATATAAGAGCCATGGGATCATGGAATGGTTTGGATTGGAAGGGATGCTCAAGTTCATCTCATTCCAAACCATCTTCCACTATCCCAGGTTGCTCCAAGCCCTGTCCAACCTGGCTTTGGACACTTCCAGCCACGGGGAGTCAGTGGTTTATATGAAGCAAAGCAAGCTGAGGAGAGTTAATTAATTAAGCCAAAGAGTTGAAGAATAGAACTTTAAAGTACTTTTGTTCCTTTTCCCACAGCTGTAGCTTATCTCTTCTGTCTGTGTTTTCTCTGACAATTTTTTACAGCTCTCCTGTGTTATTGCCTTAATGACTTTAGGACCTCAATTACACGCAGAGTAGATGCTCGATGCTTTCTAAGTGGTGAAAAATTATCCTTGCTCTGAGAAACTCTAACTCTGAGTCAGATAATTAAAACAATCCAACGCACAGGGAAATGAAACAAGCAGCTCTCACCCCCCAGGTGTGTACCTGGGGTGGCAGAGATCAGCAGCAGGGGCTGAGCTGCAGGGTGGGAGCACAGGGGGTTTGGCTGAGCTCTGTGCGGTCACAGAGGGTGAGGAGGCAGCGATGGTAGCTCTGGAGGTGACAGAAAGATGTATCTGCCACTGCTGCAGGAGCACAGGCACCTTCCCTTTTGACTGCCTGATGCTCGCACAGAACATTTTCTTCTTCATATCAGTTAAACTTAATTTCAAACCTGAGGAGTTTCAGGCAGAGGCCAATTTTTAAGAATTGATCTGCTGTAGCGATGGCCTTTTGTGCCTCATAGGAATGGAAAGCCATGGCTGCACACCTGCCCCAGATCAGCTGGGCAGGGCTGAGGTGCAGACAGGACACAGCTTTGCTTGGCCCTGGGGCTTAGGCCTGATTATTTCTGTCCTCAGGGCTCGAAATTAAACCTTCATACTCTTGAAGAAAGAAAATTCCCACCCTCCCACAACTTCTAGTCTGAGGAGATGGCGATGTATTGGACTTTAAACCAGTGCCACCTTTATGCACAGAAAAGCTTTTTTGCTCAACTTCAGAAGTTTCTAACCCATTATTTATGGCATTCTCTTCCTTTAAAGCTTGAGCAAGCTCGGCTTTAAAACAGGCAGAGTGACAATGAATGCCTGTAAAAAGGCCACAAATAATGATTTTGTACAGAGCCGGCACACGCAGGCTGGGTCATCCATCACTGAGTCACAGCGTGCTTGTCGTGCCTCCCGCAAGTGACAACGGCCTTATCTCCAACTCATCCCGATTAAAAGCTTTCTAGATGTCCCATCATATATTTCCAGTGCTTTTAATGTCACAATATTTCTCAGGTTTAGATTAGATTGCTGTTAGCCTAAAGCTGTTTTGTTCACGTTGCCCTGCTCAGCCGGTGACGGAGTGAGGAATGGGTTTGCATTTGCAGGGTAAAGGCTGGGCTGAGCCACAGGCCTGTGCTGACTAAGGGGGATCTCCCAGGCTGCTTCTGACTTCTTTTTCTATGGGAAGGAAGGAAAAGGGCACAGGACAGAGCAGTTCCTTGTGGGAGCCATGCAGGACAAGATTATCATGAACCCCATGTAATATATTAGTTACAAATGCAGAGCTCTGAACTCTGTTACAGAAGAGGTTGCAAGGTAAACAAAAATGTCAGGTAAATTGAGACAGAAATGAGAATTTCTTAAGGTCTCGTAATCCCATTAAACCGAAACCTTGTTCCCTCCATTAATTTCTTCCAAAGGCAGCCCTGACAGCCCAGCAAGCGCTGCTCGCCTGTTGTGGCCCTTGGTGCATTAATCAAATTGTTTTTCATGTTAGGCTTATCTGTGCCCTTGTTTTAGTCGTTACTTTTCAAGGCAAACCTGCTCTAACACCAACCAGTGGGGAGGTGTGACGCTGTTTCCCGGGTAGTTAATCCTTTCCAGGGCTTTTGGGAACAGTTAATGTGTTAGTGATGGGGATTCACATGGGGCAGTGTTGCAACAGCAGCCAGAAACAGCCATTAACAGAGGAAAGTTAAATATTTTAAGTGGTGTTTGGTATTCCCAGTGCCTAAATCTGGGTTACTTTTGCTTAAGCTTTAGGAGAACAGCAGAGTTGTGTGTGGGGCCTCAGCTCTTTCCCATAAGACCAGTGAGTTCTTGATTGATCTCGACAGAAACTTTGGAAAACTTGATTGAATTAAAAATATATTTATCTCTGAAACTTAATGTGCTTGGGCACTGATCCAAAGCCCATTAAAGCAAATGGGAAGAGTCCCATTGGTTTTATTGCCTTTCAGAGAATGCCTTTAGGACAGTGCAGGTGATAAACAGCAGGGTGGGTTTGGGGCAGGATTCTCCCAAGAGCTGCTGAGATGCTTTTAAAATCCCCCCGATGTGATTGGCGCTCATAGTCTGGGTTAAGGCATTAGAGAGATCCTATTTCTTTGTACCCCGCTTGTCCAGCGATAAATAAGATCCCCATGAAAGAAAATAAATGTGTTGTGGCAGCTCTTTGAATGGAGGAAAAGGAGCTGTGGGTGTTGGTGATCCTTTTGAAGTGGAATTCTAAGTCAATATCTGAAAGCATTTCTAAAGGAAAGTTTGACTTGGCTTTCCAAGGATCAGCAAAAAAAAAATTTCTTATTGTTTAAATTTTTGCCAGGACTTTCAGTCATCTTGACTTAGAAATTCTGAAGGGGGGCACTACACACTTGTGAGTCGGGGTTCATGTTTGCCACGAGAGCCACTCTCTAATTGCTGCAGAGTGTTTCTCAATAATTAAAATAATGTATGGGCTTGGTTTTGTGTGTAAGAGTGATGCAACTTTTGTGGATATAACATTTGCTGCTCAGATCAGGGAAATCAGACAATCACGGAGCTTGTTTCTCAGAGGAAAGAAACTCTCTTATTCATTGTGTCCATGAGTGGGGCATTTAAAGCCAAATCCTTAAGCCAAATGATACTGATAAAAAAGCCCTAAATATGAATTTTAACTTTCCTTGACATGGATTTTTGTGGGATTAGATCTGGCACCCATCCAGATACAGAAGTTTTCATTAGAAAGCTGATTTACACCCCGTCCTGCTTCAGGTCAGAGATAACTCTCCCAAAAGATGTGGGCAACTTCCTTCCACGAGTAAAGACATGGAGCAATAAAACTTCAGAAAAGTCAGTAGTTTTATCTAATTTTCTCAGGCAAGAGCAGTACTTTGAAGATAAATCACTTCCCTAGTTCCAATAATTTAATTGGTTTCAATCATCTGGCAGGGAAAAAGTGCAATAAACAGTGTGATAATGCCAAGTGTGTGATAGCAGAGCTCTGCTTTCACTGTTACTGGGATGTCCCTGCTGGACATTGGCTCTGTCCCTGTGCTTCCAGTGCTGGGCAGCTGGGGCTGCATCTCCTTGGAGCTCTTCATCCTCCTCCGTGCTGCTCCAGTTCTTGAAATGGCGCAGTGGGGACAAAGGACAAGCACTTACAAGCAACTTTGAGATGATGGTGAGTATCTCCTGACCTGCTGCTGTTTGTCCTGTGCAGGGGATTTCCTGCTACTTTTGGGAGCCGACAGCTGGTCTGAAAGTCTCACAGATTTTGACTTGGACACAATCACTGTGTACCCTTGAGAATTTGGTTTGTACCCATGAGAATTGTAACATCAACAGGAGCACGAAGCATAAACAAAGAGGGAGGATGGACACCTGCAGAAGGGAGGACACTGGCTGATATGTAGCAAGAATGTGTGCTAGTTATAGGCAACCAGCACTACTGTACTGTAGTTAGTTAGCCAGAAGTAAATGAACATGTAACGCAAAGGCTAAGAAATTATAAAAGAGTATAAAGTATAAAAGAGGCTATGTGGTATTGAAGAAGGCTTTTGCCCAGAGCAGTTGGTGTGTGCGTGTATGTGCCGTAAATTGCAGCGGATTATTATTTTAAAGTGTTTTTCACATGCTAATAACCACAAATCAACGCGGCAAATAACTCTAAAAAAGGGGGTTGGCTCTTCTCGCAGGCAACCAGAAATGGGACAAGAGGAAACAGCCTCGAGCTGTACCAGGGGAGGATCAGGTTGGACACCAGGAGGAATTTCTTCCTGGGAAGGGTGGTCAGGCATCGGCAGGCGTTAGTTCAATCCAGCTGGCACAGGGAATCTGGAGCTCCCCTGAGCATCCCAAACCAAGGACTCAGTCCCTATGGACTGTGTTTTGTGGCCAGGCGTGAGCAGGCAGGGGAGGATCTGAACCCAGATGTGTACAAACTGTACCCATGAGCTCCTCAACTAAAATTCCTGGGAGGATGAAACATTTGCTCCTGTCACAAGAGATTTCTGGGGTCAGATTCTGGTCCCATGTCAGAAACTGGCTGTAGCTCCATTCTTTTCTCAGCCTTCCCTAAAAAGTGTTCTCTACTGTCATGTTTCAGCCAAGTAAGACAGGCAGTGAAAGATTATAAAATTACTTCAGAATGCAATCCTACAGTTTTTGATAACACTTTTTAAATGTGTGCAACCTGTATAGAACAATGAATTCATGTTTTAAAAGCAGGACTATTTCCATCTGAAAAGGGAATCTTAGAAAGGCAATAAATCTGTTTTAATTGGTTTAATCATTCTAATACAGTCTTAACAGGTACAGTCACAGATTTGCACTTGGAATAAAAAGTATTCAGCACATTGAATGCTGCTTTGAACCACATTTTCCTACCACAGCCCTTCCTAAACTCTCAAAAAAAAAAATTAAGTTACCAAGGGACAACCTGGCTTTTGTCAAGTATTGATTGTGCAAAGGTTTGTGATGCAAATCTGGTCACTCTGGCAGGTGATTTGTAGCTGTTCCAATCTGTTTCCCCCATCATTAGAAATATTTAAACAAACAAGTGCAGGAAGCACAGGGCTGTGAGTGCTGCCGGGTGTCCTGCAGCCAGGCCCTGGCACAGAGGGCTCTGCTCAGGCTGCCTGTTGGTACAAGATGGTGTGAGCAGAGCACTCCCTGCAGGAGGCCACCTCGCTGAATGAATTCACATCCTGCAAAGGTTGTAAAAACGAGTCTCAGAAGAATAGAGCAAGACGAGCAGGCAGCTGAAGAGAGGGGAAAATAAGCTGTAAAAAACGGAACTGCTGATTGAGTGGCATAAAGCAGCTTGGCTGTAATGCTGGGGACATCAGTGGGGGTGCTCTGGAACTGCAGCCGGTTCAGGCTTCGCAAATAAAAAATCAGAATCAAATAGCTGAAGATTTCAAATAGGAATGTTCTCAATAAAAACAGCCAAACGTGCAGGTGATTTAAAAACCCCACCTGTGTCTCCAACATGCTGCCCACTCTGATCCTGTCTCTCTGTGAGACCCCACCTGCAGAGCTGCCCCCAGCTCTGGTCCCAGCACAGGAAGGGAGTCCAGCACCAGGATGAGCAGAGGGATGGAGCAGCTCTGCTCTAAGGCTGTGGGAATTGGGATTGTTCAGCCTGCAGAGGAGAAATCTTTGAGGTGACTTTATTGCAGCCTTTCAGTACCTGAAAGGAGCTGACAGAAGAGATGGAAAAGGACAATTTACAAGGGCCTGGAGGGACAGGACACATGGAATGGCTTCCCACTGACAGAGAGCAGGGTGAGATGGGATATTAGGGAAAAATTCCTCCCTGTGAGTGTGGGGAGGCCCCGGCACAGGGTGCTCAGAGAAGCTGGGGCTGCCCCTGGATCTCTGGCAGTGTCCAAGGCCAGGTTGGACGGGGCTTGGAGCAGCCTGGGATAGTGGAAAGTGTCCCTGCCCATGGCAGGGGTTAGAACTGTATTATCTTTAATGCCCCTTCCAACCCAAACCATTCTGTGATTCTGTGAACATTTCAGCTCCAGACATCAATTTATTAAAGAACCAAAAGATCTCACTGCTACACTATTTTTAAATTGCTTTTTTTTTTCATGTGTTGCTTTTGAAATTAATTTCATTGGGTATCACCCTTTGAAGAAACCCATCAGGATAACAGACAGATTTGCCATGCTTATGCTGAGCTGCGTTTTAATTTTTTTGAGTAGTCCCTGAGCCTGTTTGTGATGGTGAGTGCATCGTAGGGGCGGGAGGAACTCGGTCATAAATCACTGCACAAGTCTGAGTTGCAGGAGGATGGATTAGGTCTTAATGCTGAAGGGGTGGCTTCGTTTTGTTTTCCACTCTACACATGCAGGGTCGATAGCGGCCTCAGCAGGCACCAGGTTTGTAGGAGGGCTCTGAGTGGGGAGAGGATATGAACACCACCATGTCTGTCTTTCTGGCTGGCTGCTCATCTTGAGGGTCGCATCTGGGGGAATTTCACTTGGGGGTGGCTGGCATGCAGGCAGAGAGAAAAAACAAGTGGGAGGAGGGGGAAAGGGGAAAAAAAGAGAGAGGTTTTCCCTCATGTTCTTTTCACACGCTTGTCTTTCATTCCGTTCTGTATCCCCCTGCTGAGGTTTGCCATGGAGTGACAAGGCAGCCTCCGTGGTGTGAACCTGACAGGAATGTTGCCAGCTTTCACAGACATCTAATTTCCTTACCCATCACCTTCCCAAAGCTTGCTCTAAGGGGCTGTTTGGGAGGGGAGAGCGTTATTGATCCCTCTCAACTTCGTGTTTCATTAAAACAGAGCTCTGGGCACAGAGCCAGCCCTCAGCACAGCCCTGCTCTCCACACAGCAGCCGTGCCATGAGCTCCAGGGGACTCTGGATGTGTTTTGGGGATGGTTAATGACCCCATCACACAGCTACTTGATGTTCCTCGCATGCAGGTGATGATATCAGGAGTGGTTTTTGGGGGGTGAGGAATTCTCTCCCTGCTCCAGCCGCTTTTGTCTGACACATCATTAAAAAACCCCAAAAAAGTTTACATTTAGTCTTGCCAATGTCCTCCACCTTCAAGAAGGATTCATCGTGAAGGGATGGTATTTCCATAGCAACAAAGGATTTTTTTTCAGAGAACTGGTGAATTTCCAAGGCACAAAAGCTTGTTCGGAGCCCAGAAGTACCTGGATGGAAAACAAAACAGATGGTAAATCCTCTACAGCCTTTTTTTTTTAATCTGAGTAATTTTTTTGCCAGTTATTCTCCACCTTCCCCCATGTCCTAAATGTTTGCTTTGCAATGAATTTATGATCCGTGACGGATTCAAGGCGCTGCCCAGTGGGATTGCAATACAGCAGCACCATGGCCTGTTCTCATGAACAGCTGATCTGGAAGGGACAGGGACTACAAGCTGCTCGGAAAACATCAGGGATTTTCTTTAGATTCCCAGCCCTCAGAAACATTTCTTAATATTGTCATGCAGAATGATATTTTATAAAGCTTGGGGAATTGGGATGCTGGGAACTCACCAAGCAAAAAGTCCCTGTCTTGGAAATGTCTTTTAAGGATGGACCTGGCCACGCTGCAACCTGAAAGGTGACTCTCGGCAGGGAAATTTCCTGAGGTGCAGCATTTTCCCCAGAGAACAAGAACTGGTATTTTAATATAAATGGAGATTCTCCACATTTATCAAATATTACTTATTGCTTGCATCATCATCAATTACTGGGTAAACCTTTTTGCCTCTATTCGAGCCATTTTTCTCCCAATCACTGGAATTACCTGATGTTGCAACAGTCCCAAAAAGAGGAGGAGCTCAGCTTAGGCCAAACACTTCAGCTGTGGAAGTGGTAGGCCAAAGGAAATACAGCTCAGCTGAGCCTGGCTTAACGAAGTTCAGGAGGAAGAAGAGAAAAAAGTCTTAAGTAATATATATTTTTTTAATTTTACTTCTTTCCATTATCTTTTGTTGTTTGTCCTAGTGTAAAAATAGAAGGCTTAGCAAAGAAAATGTGAGGATGTCCATGGTTGTTCTCCTAATTTAATTAAAAACAAAGAATTGGAACAAGCTCCAACTCCAGGACACCCAGGACTGCTGGGCCCTAAAAGTTGCCCCCAGTTTTGTGTTACACCTTGGAAATGTAAATTTTGCCTTTAAGTTTTCTGGTCCTTAATCTGTTTTTCAACTTTTAAAGTTGAACAATGATTTATTACATCCAGCAAGGATGCAAGGAGGGAATTGGAGGTAATTTGACTTTATTTTTATGATGGAGTTTGCCAGTATCAAATTTTCATTTGTAACCAGCACATTTTCAGTTGTGAACCCCTTCCCTTGAGCATCTCCACCGTCACTTAGATGTCCATTATTTTATGACATTTTATGTCTTCCATTTGCAAAATGGGTGCTGAGAGGAGACAGGAGATACCCCACACCCTTCCACACTTCCATTAGTAACAAAATGCCTTTAATGAAAAAAAAAAAAAATCTGTTATTTTCTGATGTGAAGACCGGAGCTATTTCTTAAATTACGAGTTTGAATAAAAGGCAGATCATTTGTAGGATATGTAAAAAGAACAGACAAGAAATTCCTGGTTTTACTGATTACACAATTCCTGTTTGTATTAGGGTCTTCAGAGATGAATTATGGAAAGCCTTGGATAAGGACAAGCATTTAGAGAACACTGTAGCAGTTGGACTGTAATATCCATGATGCGTTTAGGTTTCTCTTGTTCAAATAAATAATAAGTGTAGGTAAGGTCAGCTTAATTGATAAGAAAAATTGAATTGTTAATGTTCTGTGACATTACCTATCACTGTGGTATTTTCTAATGCCAAGGCCATTTAGCAACTGATGAAAACCCAAAGTTCACAGTAATGATTAACATTAAATAAATTCTCCTTTCCTTTGAATGTGTAGGCTCCATGCTTTTTTGGGAGTGCTGAAAAAGATCACTGGGTGTGAGAGATATAAAGCTAGCAGGGTCTAATTTCTGAAATTAAAATCTCATTATTAATAGTTAAGTACAGTTTTTATTCATTAAGTGGTAAAAAAAAGATGAGAAACTTAAATGTCAGAATAAGAATTCTGTTTCTGTAGCAGCTTGTTTTTGGCCATGCAATAATTGTCTGCTCCTCTTATTGCAGCTCTCACAGAGATGCATTTGAAATCCATATTGATTAATTCATGCACGCTGTGACTTTGTATCTAATTCTTTCCTTTGTTGGCTTGCTGGAATTGGAAGAAAATATCTGATCTTATTCCTCTGCTGGAATGATTTCCACATGAATTTTTAACAGCAAGACCTTCACTTGTATTTACGTGCAGGACCAATGTTTTAGTCCCTACCTCTGGCATGCCAGCAGAGATGATTAATTCCTGTTGCTTTTTGGGACAAATAAGAGGACTCCAGTGAAGCTCTTCTAAATTGGAAGCATTTTTTCCCCTTGTTTTTTTTTGTTCTTAATCCAGCAGCAGGTTGGTATTTGCTTGTTTATTTGTGGATTTTTTGTAGTCACAAGGTGAATCCTTCTTTATTTGCAGGATTGTCAGCAAATTCCTGATGGATGTTTCTGCCTTTGCTTGGTAATGATCCAACCACCAGACTGCAACATTTGCACTATAAAGGCATTTTTGTTCATAGCCAAATATTGATCATATGTTAATTGCTCCCCTAAAATTCTGGTGGAGTCATGGCCAAGGGTGTGGTTTGAACAGCCCTTACGTAGTTGTGAGACAGGGAGTACATTTTTTTTGGGATTTGACGTGGAAAGAGGGCTCACCTGTAGGGTACCGGTGTTTACAATGATTGCGTTCAATTATGGCATCCTGTCAGTGGCTTTCTGTGAAAAGCACAGCAGGAATTCCATCTGGGAAAGAGCTCTGGCATCTCCGCCAGAATTCAGGCAGAACTGAGACATCTTAAATCCAAAAGCATAATGTAAAATCACAGAAACCCAGCTCTGCTGGGACGTCAGAAATGTTGGAGACCTCCTCCATTGAGATGATCCAGGGATAAAGTTTTCCCCTTTTTTGGAGGGATATGGAGCAGAGTATGGGAGAAGTGGATATATTTACAGTTGTAGTTCTTAAAATAAAATCAAAAAGGAATTCTTGCATAGAATGAAAGAATTTGCCGTCAATGCTTCAGATGAGCTTCCTGAAATGTTTTCCTCTCCCATCCATTGTCACTGCCTTTAAATGGCTTGTCCAGAGCTCCAGGTTCCACTCAAGGAGCTTGGTGCCTACATGGAAATGAACATTTCTGTTACTAAATTCATAGAGGAGAGAAAGCTTTTCAAAGTTTACATCTTGCAAACGTGTACAGAACTAATAAAAGTCATTTTCCCAGACATTCTGAATTCTGAAGGCCTGCAGCAAGAAATTCAAGAATTTCAGAGAATCCCAGACTGGTTTGGGTTGGAAGAGACCTCAAAGATAATCTCACTCCACCCTCTGCCATGGGCAGGGACACCTTCCACTTTCCCAGGCTGCTCCAAGCCCCGTCCAACCCGGCTTTGGACACTTCCAGGGATCCAGGGGCAGCCACAGATTCTCTGGGCACCCTGTGCCAGGGCCTCCCCACCCTCACAGGACGCAATTCCTTCCCAAAATCCCATCCATCCCTGCCCTCTGTATCACAGAACTTGCAAAGGTGTTTTATAATGGAAAGTTTCCCAGCAACTTAAACCCAGGAATGATGTGAGCTCCTTTTTTTAACACCACAATGGCTTTGTTTGAGGACGCACAAATCAATTTTGCTCCCACCCCTTTTCTGTGCCACCTGCATCCCAATGCCCCCAGCAAGGTTTGCCCGTTGATCACAGTTATTCAGCAAATCAGAAATGATAGCAATATCCCTGCCAGCCCAGAAAACAGGATCTGAGCTTTGATTTTTCATGTTTCAATAAGCCACTGAAGTGGTTTAGCTACAAAAGGAATTTAATACAAGCAGACCAAACCATCCTTATCATGTTTTGTACACAGTCTACTGAAACTGCAAACTTTTGCTAGACAGAATTATTTTAATGATTATATTAAAAAGTTCTTCTGTAGGGGAGCATGTCTCTCTCCCCTAGAGATGTGCTAAATAAGCAATATTTCCTCCTATTTGTAAGCAATTCCAGTGAAAGTTCTTTAAAAGATGATATGTTGGTGTTCTGGCTGTAAAACTGGGCTGTGATCTGCATTCCTTTTTGTGTTTTACCCTCTTTTGCAGATGTGGAATCGCTGAACTATTTCTACCAGGGCTATGGGAAATGGTTTGGTATTGCTGCTCAAGCTAATCATTATTCACATATAAACTGCCCATTTACTGTTTCTCATATCCAATTTTTGAAGAAAATATTGATGATGACACCCGAAATAACTTGGCAAGGCTTTGAGGAAGCTCTGCAAATCTATTACAGAGATAAATTGCAAAAGTGAGGTGCACTCACTAACCATGCCAAGTGAATGCCAATAGATAAAAGTTCAGTTGAGGATTTCTCAGTTTCAATCTTTCTAAGAAGTTTGTGCATGTTATTGTAAGCAAATTCCTGATTCCTGGTTTTCCTCATTCCAGAACGGAAAGAAACTGAGGTGCTGCAGTTGTGAAAATGGAAGGAAAAGGTTATTAACCACATCAAACAACAGAGTTCTCTGTTGAATTTAGGTAAAAGCTGCCCTAAAACAGCCAAGAGCTGTTTGAGAACTGTATTAACAGCAAATCATGGAAAGGCAGCAAGAGCCTTCCAGTGGCTGTGTGAAAAGCAGCACTGAGAAACTCAGGACAGCAGGAAAGAACAGCAGTGCTGTGAGTCTGAGCAGCAGAAGAAAGGATGCAAGGTGAGTTCAGGCTCACATCTGTATAACCTTGGGCATTTAGAAATGTGTCATCATAGATCAGGCGAGGAGAAGCAAAGCAAATTCAGCCCAGCCTTCCATAAAAGCCCAGCTGCCATTCCCTGCATGCCCAGGAAAAACCCATCTATTTGAGTTCGGTGCTGCCATGGTGACCTTCGGGTTGATGGGACATCTCCTGACGGGCACACCTGGAAAAAGGCAGTGCTGGCCCTGAACCTGCCGGCAAAGCCCTCTCAGCTCTGGATATCCCTGCACTTATCTGGCTTCCTGCTCTTCACACTCATCCTCTATTGAAAACGTGCATGAAAACGCTTTTCACATCCAGGCTCTGCTGGGGGTCGGGCATAAAACACCATTTCACTCATGATGGGGAAGCTTTTGAGCCAAAGGGAAGGATGATCCTGGGCAGAGGCGGAAATTTCAGTGCTGAAGTGTGGAATGTCTGCAAGGCAGTGCTTGTAACCTGCCTCACCCTGTGATCAGCGAGGAACTCCCCTGCTGCTTCACTACAATACCTGCACACAAACAAGAGTTATGTTCTCTCTTTGCTACAGTTGGGGAGAAAAAAAGGCCATTTCTATTTTTAAAACTTGAAAATGCCTCAATGCATTAACACTCTTTTGTACGAAAAGCAAAGACTGCCTAAAGATCCAGAAAAACAAATGATTAGACAAAGGCAAACTGTTGTGATGTCTTTGGCTATGAAACAGCAGCTAAATGGTTACGTTTTTATAATTTCCTAAGCCATTTTACCACATCTATAACTTAATTTGCCTTGTACAGACATTAGCAAAGGCTTCCGTTTTCCTCCTCCTGGTATTTTCTTTTCTTCAGGCTTTGCCATTAAAGCCACTTTAATCTTTGTAGATAAATCTTCAGGTTTTCGTATTTTTTTCTCTCAGAAGACTTCAGCTGTCTCAAGTCTTTGCATTTCATAGTATTTAAATATTTTAGACAATTTGAAGCCCTATTTATAAATGGATATCATTAAGATTAGGCTCTAATAAGGACTAATCTTTCCCTCCAAACAGGGAGATAAAGCCTGTCCTAAACCTGAATGGCTTAAAACAAGTTCATTTTTTTTTTATCCTCATAAAGTGAACAAATAAAACACTCCCCAGGAGCTGTATTCACTGGAAGCACTGGAGATAATCCTCCCATTTATTACTGCAAAGTGCTGTTCTTTGTAGGTACCAGCCTGCTTTACCTTCAGATGTGAAGGCTGCAGGTCACAGAGCCTGAAATGTGGTAATGAAACCTGAAGATCACCTGGCCTCACAAAAAACTTCAAACTTGGCTCCAATTTTGGGCACTTTTGGTTGAGTTTTGGGTCAGGCAGAGCCAAGGAAGGCCCTGTGTGTTTTTAGTTCAAGTCACAAATTAATGGCCTGATCTGCCATCTGTGAACATCTCTTTTAATCAGGGGAACTCTGATGCTTGGAGGTATTGAGTTCATTTCTGCCTGTGCTTGGCTGAGCCCAAGGTTTGTGACCAAACCAGGAGCTCTGCCTGAGCAAGGAAATATTTTTTTATGAAGAATGTTAAAAAATCACCAAACACAACAATTTTATGTGTCGTTCTGGGAAGCGGGAAGGAAAGTTTTGGCAGTAAATCAAACCCTGCTTGGGTTTTGCTCCCCAATGGACTTAACCAGCCCTCTCCTATTAAGCAAAGGGGATTAAGCCCTTCAGGTGTCAGAGAGACCAATATACACGCCTCAACATATGTCACAAATGAGGTGAAGAAAATTCCTACAAAAGAACCGTGTTGCCCTGTGCCCAGAGAAGCTTCGCCCGGCACCAGCCGGGGCAGGGAAGGCTTCGCCCGGCGGAGAATGGTCAGACACGGCGAACAGATCCCCGCCCTCCCCACACGCTGGCTGTGCTGGCTGAGGGCAAGTACCCGGATGCCCGCGAAAAATTCCCGCCAAAATCGGGCCCACGGAGCCATATTGGGGGAGGAGCTTGGGGGCACACAGGAGCAGCGAGCCGGAACGCTGCGGGCTCTGTTTTGTCTCTGTGCTTTGGGTCGCTTGGAGGGTCAGCTTGGCCCCTTCTGCTCCCGCCTTCGCGCCCCTCTCTCCTGTGGTCCTGTCTCCCTGCCCGTGCCTGCTTCGCCCTGCTGTGCCAATTCTGGGAACCAGCTTGTCGCCGTGAGGATCTCGTGC
>VZTI01000072.1:501834-546160 GCA_013397865.1 Struthidea cinerea
AAAAAAAAAAAAAAAAAAAAGTATTTGAAATACCACTGAAGTCTTGAGAGGAGGGATTAACTCTGCTCTGTGAGTTATTGTGTTCCTTTGTATCAATTTGTCAGTGACAGAAGGAATTTATCTTCCCAAATCAGTCGAGATGGTTTGACTTCATAGCCACTGGTACAATTTTCTCCTCCTTGGCGCTTTCTATGCATTTGGTTCAAGAAAGCTGTGTTTTATTTAATATTAATCTGCTTGCACTGAACTTTAGGGAATTGCTCAAATGAAACAGCCAAGAAAATCTTTTCCCTGGTATCATAAATGTAATAAAAAAGGTTTTTTTTCTCAGTTAAATTTAATTTTGAGTTGCTCTAGGATTTTATTGGCACTTCATATAAGCAAGTTCTGTGCTCTATTTCTCTCTATATGTGAATATTTTTGGATGTGTACTGAGTTTTTTACTGTTTTAATTTCAATCAAATTCCCATTTCAACAGGTTCCTAACTGTAGATCATTGAAGTTCTCTTTTTTAGGAGAAGTTATACTGGGCATCATGAACGTCAATGATTTTGTAATACTCCCAGGCTCAAAAGCTGGAACCTCAGTGAGATTAAAAACAAAGTAAGTGCATTCTATCTGATTGGGATTGAGATGTGTTTTTATAATTCTTAATAAGTCTTAATGCAACATTAACTAGAAGAGCTTATCTGTGCAAGAACAAGCAGAATCATGATGTGTTTCTTTTCTAGCATTTTCCCTGTGCTTTTATCCACAAGCCTTTCTTTTCTCAGGCTTTAATCCACTTCCTGATTAAGTTATAGGTTTTATAACCCTGTGTATCTGCTGGATAATACAAACATAGTAAAGAAATCACTGGACTGTTTGTTTTAATATAATTAAACCCCAAACCTTTCTGAGTACAGGCACGGTTGTATCAGTTTTGTGTTGGAATTTGCACTTGGCATGTCCTGAATTTTCCACAGCTGTTTTCAGTCCTGCTGGGAGATAAAGAGGGACATGGCTGTAATGACATATTTTCCAATTTCTTTTTTTCCTGCTTTAAACTTCTTTAGGTACCTTACTCACTTCCAGGTAATTTCTAATGAATATTTTACTATTTCCTCCAGAACTGTCAAGGAATTGCAGCTTGAGAAAGTGCAGTTAGAAACAGAAAACAGAGAGATGGAGAAGAGACTACGGCAACTGCAGTCAAACATGAGCAGAGAAAAAGAAGAGAGGAGGTAGGTTCAGTTTCTCTTTGGAATAAAGGAATCCAATGAGATGCTCCCTCCACACCTCCACCTCCCCAGATGCGACCTCTTGTAAAATTTGGAATTCACAATTGTGTTCAGTCTTCTCTCCAATCTTTCTTCCCAGTGATAAGCTTGCTTCCCTGTGACTTTGTTAATTTTAAACTCTTGTATGATGTTTGTTCAGTTTTCCTCATTTATTCCCTCTCCTCCTATTTCCCCTGTCTGACTGGATTTGTCACCTTAGTTTTCAAGCAGGAGACAGAGCAGTTTCTTTTGCACTCTTGTTTATTTCTCAGGTTTCTGCAGAGGATGCTGTTGTTAGTATCACTTTGAATCCCCTTTTACATCTGTGTAGCTTCCCAGAGAGGCATCTTCTGTACGATGGCAAACAAGGCTTGGAACTAAGCATGGTGTAACGAGGCAAATGCTGGGTTGTGAAGTTTAAATCTGAGTCACTCTGAATGTTGGCAAATCTCTGCAACATCTGCTTCCTTTTCCTTGTGTTTCTGCCTGCTCTGCTTGTCACTGGGGGTGCAAATGCCTTGGATTTGGATCCCTTGATGCTGCTAAGGGCCTGCTGTTGGCAGCTCTGTGAGCATTGCCCTGAGCTACTAGGGCAGTGTTTTCCAGATGACGTGTGGCACTTTTGTCTCCATCTTATTCTCATGGAGTTGTTGCTGTTTTGTTCTCAAGGCCCTGTACCTGCAGACCCTGGTGGGGTTGCTATGGTGAGCTCAAAGGATGGGAGTCTTTGGCGTTTGCACCACTGGTGGAATCATGGGGTGGTTTGGGCTGGAAAGGATCTGAACATTCCTGCATTTTAGCAGTGCTGGATGAAGTCCTGGGGTAAACTGGGACAGTGAAGCCTCACAAAAAATGTACTTCTGTTTTTATTCTTCTGAAACCAGCCTTTGACAATTGATAAGATTTTTTTATGTTTAAAAACTTGGACTGATTTGATGGTCTAAAAAGAAATACTTTCCTACACATTTGATGTATTTGCTGCTATTAAAGTAGATGTGAAGAAGGTTTCAATGGAAGGGAGTGTTTGTGTTTTGGGGAATTGATGATCTTATAGACAAGGATTTTATTTTTGTGATGCTCTGTTCATATTTAACAAGCTGAAGGAAGACTTTTATGCTTCTCTTGCTTGCAGAAGGCCTAATTTTTAAGTTTTTTGTTGCCCTCGGTTTGTAGGAAATTAGGTGCTTATCACTGGAAATCTGGGCAGGCAGGACCAAGGACCGGCCAAGCCCGAGTTCTGGCACAAAATAATGAAAACAGGAAAAAGGTAGGAAACCGATTTTGCATGTAAAGCTGTTTAAAGTAAGACAAGACTTGGAACTAGATTTATGCTGCAGAACAGGAAAAATTCAAATACTGTAAAACCAAAAGGTTAAGCCCCATCTGAGTAAAATTCCTGACTGTTTATTTTTCCATGCCAAGCTCATAGTTCCCTTTGAGCTGGAGGAACATCAAGTTTTGTTGGGTGATCTGTTGGGGTTTTAGTTGCAATAAACAGCAAATTATCACTGCTTCTATGGATTTAATCCTGTAGGAGTGTCACTGGTAGTGGTGGAAGCCACCAGGAGCTTGTCCTTTGGCTGGCTGGTGCCCTTGATGAATCTGAAATACAAGGCTTTGGGTGAAGCTTTGAGTGCAAATTCTCTGCCTTCACAGATAAAATACACCCGAGTTGAAGTCTTTACCTCAGTTTTATTGAGTCTTGTTCCATGACATCCTTGCTCAGACCTAAAAGAAAGGATGTGGAACTTTTCTGCTGAATCATTGAAAAACCTGTTTTCTTTTTGATATGTGCAAATGGGGCACTCTTCCTTATTTTCTTTTGGAAAAATCTGTGGCAATTTTTCTTAAACTGTGAGAAAATGAGAACTTCAATAAAATTGCCTGCTTGCCTGTGAGAGGAGGGCATCAGAATGAAAAGGTTTTCTTTAACCCACTTCTTCTCTTCCCCCTTCTCTGAGACAAGCAACTCAGAGCTGTTGCTGCTACAAAGACTTCAGGTTTCAGCTGGGGTGGCTGAGGAGGAGGTGCATGGGGAAGAATTTTCAAAAGGGCAAAATTAAAATAAGGGGTGATTGAGGGGCAGTGAGGCTTCAGGGTGGACTCAGTTTGCCGGGGAAAACTGAGGAGCAAAAATGCTGAAAATTATTAATTACTGGGATGTTAGATCATGGAAGGGTCGTGAGGACAATATTTCATGTCTGGGGAGGGAAGCTGGTCCTGGACTTCATGGCTGTCATGAGCAATACATGGAGTTTTCTCTTTAAATACATGCCCTGCTATCTCCTAAAACCATTTTCATTCTTTCAAAGTTACTCTTTGTTCATCTTCCTTTGAACCTTATACAGATATATGTAAATATTCTTTCCTCTAGGTTTCTCCAGAAAAAGTGAAGTTGCAAATACTCAAGGAACAGATTCAAGGTAAATACATCTTTCTTAACTAAATAAAACCTAAACAAACTTCTGGGGTAGATTATTGCTTCTTGGAGGTTGCTGTAATTAACCAATGAAGAAATCAGAGAGTGGAATACTGGATTAGCTGGGTTTTTTTGTTATTTTGTTCCAGAGCCAGTGAAAGAGCCAGTTAAGCCTGAAAGAAGAAATGTAGCTTGTGAAAAATCTGAAGTGAAGGGGATGGCTTGTGGACTACCTGAAATTAAGGGTGGGCTGCTGGTAAGTAAATGGTGTCAAAATAACTGTCAGGCAACACAATTTGATGTGTACAGAATTTTTTTGTGGCAGTATGTAGACACACATTTTTCTTTCTCTCTCTGATAATAACTTACTGCCCATAAAGTAAAGGGAAATTTTAAAGACTGATCTCCCCGAATGCAAGGAAACAGATTAAATGGTTCTGTTATCAGAACTGTGAGCAATTCTTTAACTCGTAACAGTTAAAGAATTTATTTAAACTGTATTTTCATGAATTTGCCCAGCATGTGGGTGTGGCTGAAGAAGGCTGATCTCATCCTTAGCTAAGGAACACTACTCTGTGATTTAAATAAGATGTATGGTTGCGGGCAAATAGGGCAAAATTAAGTTGTCCATGAATATTTTGTGATTTTAAATCCTTATGTAAGGCTCAAAGCACGTGTTGAATTCTGAGTGCTTTCCAAGCTGGCACCTTGTTGTGTTAGAGTGGAAATTTCTACTATCAAGTATGAGGTGATTTCTATTTAATAAAGAAATTTTGCCTTTTAGCAAGTATAAATTGGAAACCCAGCCTCCAAAGTGTGGTGTAGCCTCATACAATTCGATTTTCGAAGTAACTTATGTGGATAGAGTAGTTCACTGTTGAATAAGAAAATAACCTTTTTATTCTAAAAAAGTATCATCCCCCCTCTCCACCCTGTAGTACCTGATGTGATTTATTTCCATTGCTTTTATTAAACCAGTTGGAGCTGCTAACACTCAAAAGGACCTGATGCTTTGTGCGTGTCTTTGTAATGCTTTTCCTTTGGGGAAAAAACACGTGTGGATTTGGAATTTAAGATAACTTGCCAGCAAACCACTGGGATTTTGCTTCCGTGCTCCCAGTTTCATTAACGCTCAGGGAACAAACAACAGCGCAAATCGCGCGTGTTTTGTTTTTCCAGCGGTTTTTCGGGAGCGGCCCCGGTCGGACCCGGAGCGCGGGGCCGGCTGCAGTGCCGGGAACCGCCGCCCGAGGGCGCTGCGCCCCCGCAGGACGCGCCCGCCGCTCCGCATCGCGGAGCGCTCCCGCATCCCGGGGGATCCCCGGGCCTGGGAATGATTGAGCCGTGGGAATAATTGGTTTGGAAATCGTTGTTGCTGTGAGGAATTGAACTGCGATTCGCTCGCCCCGCGTTAGGGGCAGCCCCGCGCTCGAGTTGTTCCCTGCCGATCCCGTGTTCACACGGGGAATTTTGCACCGTGCTCATCCCGCAGTGCAGTGGGAGGATCCGGGAATGCCCTGAACATGCCGACACTGACGCCTTCAAAGAGCCAGGGTTTATTCCTTTTGCAAGTCACAAGTGCCGCTGGATGTGCAACCAGTCCCTGGGTCGGTTTTAGTGTAGTGCAGGTGGAAAGAAGGAGGTGTGAAAGCACCCTGATTGTGTAGAGGCTGCTCATGTTTGGCTCCCTCATTACACTTTCTGCCTATACCTTTGCTGCTTTTTTTTGTGGTAAGGGCATGTCCCTCGCTTGGAGAACGTGTAGACAAAGGATCTTTCCTTCGGGTCTTTCCCATAAATACATAAATTATTTTGTAGTTTTGCTTGATAATCATCCAAGTGTTGGTAATCGTGGCCTTCCACAGTAATTTTCTTTGTTCTAATAAAGGTTGAAAAACAGTAAAATCCCAGTGTAACACAGTTTTTCTCCTTTTGTAGCTGTTTTCAGTCAATCTCATCTCTTACAGTTTGCACTTCCCTGGGCTGCTGTTTTAATGTGTGGACTGCTATCCCGGTTAGCCCCTTCAATGACCATTTTCCTCTTGCTGACCTCTCCAGATGTGCCCCTGTCTGCTGAGAAGCTTCAATAAGCAGCTCTTCATCAGTAAAGCACATAGCTCAGAAATTGCTTTAACTGAGACATGCTGCATTAAATGCCTCATTTAATCCCTCCTGTACATGGGATGTGGGCTCTCCATGGCTTTATGTCCTGTACATGGCATGTGGGTGTCTGTGGCCATGGCTCTCTGATACCAGAAGCTTTTAAATGTAGGTTTTGTGTGGGACTGGTAATAAAAGCTTTGTCTTTCTTATTTAGCTCTTGATAGGCCTTTGCAATTAATTGTGAGCAAGACCACATAAAATATGAGCGATCTTGATTACCAGGTAGCTCAGCTGAGCCCAGAAAATTGAGTGCTGCAGTTCCACAGCTGACACTAAAAATGTCACTGCTCATCAGATATGCTTTATTAGTAATGTTGTGGAACTGATTTAGGAGCCAGCCTCAGAATCAACCTGTGCAAGCCTTGGAAAGCAGGACAAAGGATTATTGCTGAGTGGCGCCTTTGATGAGGAGGCATCTGCAAAGTCTTTCCAGGAAGCTTTGCTTCAGTGGAGGAAAGGTAAAAGTGATCCTGGAGAACAACTGTGTGCCAGTGATGTCCCATCAGGTATGGCTTGTTGGGTTTTAGTGATATTTTAGGTGTGTTAGAAGCCATTTGGGGGAGTTAGATTTTTGATTAGTGAAGGCAGCCTCTTATGTTAGAATAATAAAGGCTTTTCTTTGTTTTTCTCAGTGTTCCTTTAGTAATAACAATGATCTCTGAAGGTTTTTTTAATGTTATGCAGGTGAGTGTTTAGCTCAGTTTTTGTAATGCTCTCTGGCAGTGGCCAGGTTGTTCAGCCCATGTCCCTGTACCTTCCCACGGCTTTGTTTTCACGTGGCACTTCAGCATGAACTGTAAAGCTCAACATAAAGTCAGTTTTAAACTGAGGCAGGGAATGTGCAGGGCTCAGGATTTTGTATGTTCTGTCCAAGTACATTTTCTGCTTGCCTTCCACAGACTCTTAATATTTCTTTGTCCCAATGAAAAGCTGCAATCAGCTGAAGTATGTGTGGAAAAATATGAAAAATCGCTCTGATCTGACTGGATTTGTGCAAGCTAGTCTTGTTCCTTTAGTCCTTGGATGGTGGTTTTTCTCTGTGGGTTTTTGTACAAAATGATATTAAACTTATTCTTTTTTCCTTTTTTTTTTTTCCCCCTTCTTTTCTGGGGGATTTTTATCTGGGGAGTCATGGATTTCCATCCCCTCACTGTTCCCATGCCTCCAGTGTAGTGATTTGTAATAAATGAGTTTTTATGGCTGCCCCCACTACTGACTGCGTTCTGTAAATGTAATGTTTGCTGGCCATTTAAATTTTGGAGTTATGCAAAGACTGAGCTAAGCACAGACTCAAAATGTGATGTTCATTCAAGAATAACGTAGGTAAATAGCAAGTTTATAAGCCTGAACAGCTGTATAATTTTTTTTAATAATTCCGACAGAACCTGTGGGGATTTGTGAGGTCCAGACCAATGTTACTGTTGTGAAGGAACCCATCCATGTGGAATTCCAGAAGGATGGCCTGAGCTACATGGAGAAACTCCTGCTGAAGAAATACAGAAGGTATTGTTGAATTTGCTGCTCCTAATGAAAGAACTCAGAAATACTTAATTAACAAAAATCCAGATTAAACTTTTAATATATTAGATATATTATCAAGAGTTAAGGGGAGTGTATACAGGAGGCTTTATTTTAATAAAATAATGATTATAACCAGAGTTGATCACTTCATAGCTCAGGATTCCTGCAGAGGGAGTATTTAGAGGGATTCTCCTAGCTATCCGTTTATTGTAGAATTTTAAGGCTGGTTTTGATATTTGGTTGCTGGATTTTTGGGGCATTTGCTACAGGAGTTTTATAGAGAAAAGGAAGGAAAATCTTCAGGATTTTTTTATGGACATTACAGTTATTTTATTAGTTCTTGAGGAGCAAAGTTGCCTCCATGAAATTAGGGGGAGTTAGTTAATGCTGCTGGAGTAAATAGGCTGTTAGTGTTTTTCTTTTTTTTTTTTGTGATATATTTAAAAAATTATGACATTTTAAGATTGATTTTTTTTTTTTCCTTGTATTAGAACTCCTGCTGATCAAATTTTTGCAAGTTGCATGAAAGATTCAAGGCCTGTGCAAGCCCTGAGCGTTCATCAGGCTGGGACTGGAGGAGGGGGAGAAGGAGATGATGGTGGTGATGATGATGATGACATTGAGGACTTAACAGGTGTAACAGATTTCTGTTTATTGAATCTAAAATACCTTTTCCTTGAGATTTCTTTTCCATGATTGCTGAACCAGTTCCATTCTTAACCAGTCTCTGCTTAAAACAGCAATAATAAAAGGAGAAATTTGTAGTTCTTCATAATAAATAAAAATGGTGCATTTTTATGAGTGTGTTTTGAACAGGAAATGCATGAAATTATTTATATTTCACAGCTGAAGAGGTGAAGAAATACTGGGCATCTATTTATAGAGTGGAAGAACCCAACACTGTTTCTGAAAATGCAGAGTCCTCTTTGAGAATTGAGTTCCTTGATGATGTAAGTATCTGAGAAAGGACTTCATGAATCTCAACAATTAACTGATTTAAGTCTTGATCTGTTAAATATTTAAAGTAGCAACAGTTAAATAACTTCCAATAAGGAAATATACTGGTGCATTGTTTGTTTTCCATACAAATGTGGAAAATTTATCTTTCAAAAGTTCCCTGTAATTTTTCCTCTGTTGTGTTCAGGGACCTGCACTATATGGGATTTATACACAAGTAAAGTCTGGCAGCTTTTCATCACTTTTTAAATTTTTAAATAATTTTAAAAGTTTTGGTCTGTTGCTGAGTATGGGTCTCTTTGGTTTTGTTTTTTTTTTTTCAGTCTCACAGCAAGGACTTGGAAGAATCATCAGACTCTTCAGTGGAGGTAACTGGAGCTGTGGCAATGCATAAGCAAGGAAAAACTGACCCACTGGAGCAGTGTGGAAGGTATCAGAAATGCAGAATTTGTGGGAGAGGAAAGGAAACAATCCCAAATTTGGGTCTAATTCCTAAGAAATGGGGGCTTTTCTTTGCAGGCAGTTATGTTTGAGTTATTGGCTGTGCATTGTTTTAAAGCCACTATGGAGCATTAGTTGCCTGTAACGAGAGAGGCATCTCTTTGAAATCCTAACCTATGTAAGACAGATTTCTTTGCATTTGCCTGTCCTGAATTACAGTAGGATTTCTGTTTTCTGAGCTCTTACCTCAGCAGGAGCAGGAACTCACATACAGACTCTATCTTTGGTCAGTGCTGTGCACATTTAAGATACTCCTACTTAACTCGCCTTGTAATTCCAGACAAAACCAGTAATTTATACACGTGCAATTCTTCTGATCTCCCAACATTTATCTGATTAACTGTGACCTGTTTTGCTTTTTTGTATTCTTCTGGTCTCTTCCCCTTCCTCTGTTTCAAAGCTCAGCATTCGCAGACCAGAACAGCACAGAACCAGACCTTTAAAAGAGAAATGGGTATAATGGGAAAGTCTTCTTGTAATTTAACTTCCTCAGCTGACACTTAATATTTTTTACTTTTTCCTCTGAACAGAAATCCTGTTTATTCTAACGGAATTTCTCAAGGTAAATGTGAAAAATAGTTAAGTTTTGTTCAAAATACATAAATGTGTCCAGTTTATCATTCTCGTATAGGATGGGGTAGCCAACTACAGTGGTCTGAAAAATAATTAAAGGTCATCAAATTATGTACCATTCTCTGGGCTATCACAGTTTGATTTGATTACAATTTGATGGGCTGTGTGAGCACTGTGATAAACATCAATGAACAAAGAAAACCAACTTAGAGAATCATTCACAGCCTGACGGGATGGATTTCAAACCTTATAATGCTTTTAAGGAAATTTTATGGAATTTCTACTATTGCCTTTCTTTAGCTTTAATGGAGGTTTTGTATTTTAAATTCATGAAGAAAACAGTGGACTTGGAGGTTATAATTAATATTCATTTCCATTACAAATATTGCTGGTTTCATGATTTTGCTGTACTCTTGTAGAAGCGCTGATTGTCTGCAGTGATCTTGACATAAATGCAGTGCAGGAGGAGAGTGTTGAACCAAGGGCTGTGAGATCATCACTGAGCTCCTGTGATCTTGCTGAGGAGATCTCTAGCTCCACTGAGGTAGTGAGCAAAGATCTCCTTGAGACACAAGTGCAGAAAAGCAGGAGAGAGCCACAAGAACTGGGCAGTGGCTGCAATAGTCCCAGCTTGGTCTTGCCTGTAATTACAAGATCTTTAACAGTAAGTTTTTATGTCTTTAATTGATAAATAGATAAAGGACGTTGCTTAATCTACTTTAGATTTAGGGGATTGTCACTGTCTGCCATATTTGATATGTAGGGGATGAAATTGTCCACACTGTGTTGCCAGTTTTCTGTTAATAATCAAAAAAAGGAAAAGAGAACAATCTCATCTCAAACGTAAAACAAAGGTGTTGGAGGAGCAGCTCTTCCCATGTTTGTATTGCTATTACTTCACCTCTTGACTGATCAAAAATTGTAGATAGTCTTATCTAACAAGCTATTCAGATGCTCTTGCTGAAAATAAAATTAAAAGCAAAAATTTATAAAAAGGTTGGGCTATCGATTTGGAGTCCTTGTTAAACAGGAATTACCTTCCTTTATGTACCCAAAAGTGAACACAAAGAAAAACTGCTTTTCATGTCCACAGTGAGAGAACAGACTCAAACTCTCACGACGTGAGAAGTTTTTGGGATTTTAAAGCATATCTTGAGCAAAAACATCCTCCTCATGCATATCTATTACAGCAGGCTGTCGCAATCAGTCTGAGTTCTATGAAATGAGCATTTTATTAATCTAAACTTGCAAGGGCAGCTCATGAAGTTTCCCATTTCCTTTCCTGTTTTTAATATCTCTGTTTTATTCAAGTTACAGGATGTAGCCAAAAGACAGAAATGTGGTTCTACATCATATCAGGGACTTGAAGGTTTCTTTGTTGTAGGTGCAAACCCTAAACAAGAAAAGCTGGAGGCACCTTCTTCCCTGAGTGCTGCCTCCAGCCCGAGGGACAGGAGTATCCCTTTTCCAGGTACTGTTGTGTGAATACATCCTCAAAAATATACATATTTATCACCTTTTATCAGTTCCCTTCCATCCAGCTTGTTTTTAGGAGTCACTTCAGGGTGACAGTCATGCCACGCAAATGGTGCTGGGCAAGGGTAAAATAAACTTCCTACCTTGAGGAAATCCAGTGCCATAAACTTATATAATTATTTGTATAAATATACCCCCATAGGATTTGGTTCCAAGAGGCTCCTATTGCTTTTCATGGTGTATATGAAACAACAAGTGAACATCATTAATCTGATTAAATTTATCCCTTGAAAACGTGTTTTTAGTCTGTTATATACCTGTAAAAAATCTGTTGTGTGGCTTCTTTAATTCACACATTAAATACAGCAAATGCAGGAGCACTAAATGCATGTTAACACAAAATTTGAAATTAATTTCCTCTCATAATGTTTGGTTTCAGGAGATGGGCAGTGGGTTTCTGAAAGGAGCTGTAGTAAATACGCTGATGACTCTGTAGTTCAAGGTGTCTTAGAAAGTCAACTGAACAGAGCTGCAAATGCTTTCAAGGCCCAAAAGAAACTTTCTGCTCTGATGGCAGCGTGGATGCCATGTCCAGGTAGGGACAGCCACAGTTCTGAGGTGCTGCTTAGGTTAATTTTAATGATGTAAAGTGGAGACATTCTGTCTGGGATGATTCTGTTGGATTTGTCGTTTTTATATCATAATCTGTGTATTCATATTTTGTTTTTTTGTGAGAATGGGCTTTTGAGTTAAAAATGATCTCTTTTCAGCTATCACCAATAATTCTTCTTATTTGGCTTAGTTTCTACTTCTGTTGCTGCCTCTTTTCTCCCCTCTTAGCTTGAATATTTAGAGAGTAGACTCTCTAGAAGAAGTTTCTGTATTTGTGTGTGTTGGCAGTCTCTGGTACAATCTGGGAGTGATCTAATAAAGGATTTCTTCCTGCTACAGAAGTAAGTCTGATTATATGAACTCTAAGAAACAGGGACACAAGTAATAACTGCATCTGCACTTTTTTGTTACCTTTCTCAATTTCAACTGTCTCCATCCCAAGAAATGTAGCTCTACATTATTTCTCACATCATGAGCAACTGGGTTGACATTTTAATTTAAATAATGCTGTGTGCAGAAATCAAAGCTGTCAATTTTGAATCCCGGGAAAATATTGGAAAGTGTCTATATTTTATTCATGTTAGTTTAAATTAAAAAAAAGGACCCAAACTTTGGAGCTTTCTGCAATCATTCACAGTGTCTCCCCTCAAACAAAATTTGTGGCATTGTGCAGAATACTTAAATCATAGATTTCTTTTCTGAAAGATACTTCTGAAGTATGAGGTGAATTTATAGGCGTTCATAGAGAAGTTACAAATATATTGGAAAATATAATCTTAATTTGTAGTGATATTTTTCATCAGCTAGAGTTGTTTGAGACTTTTAATGGGAAGTTTTTGTCAATACTGTGGATTTTTTTCAAGCTGATAGTGGAGATACTGGATCTTTTTGTTCATATTTGCTCCTAAAACATTTCAGGCCCTGAAAATCATTACAACTTAACTTGTGAAGATGAAACCTCCTCCAGCGGACCCTGGGAGAAGATCTGTGGAAATGCAGATTTCCAGAACGCCCTGCAGCTGAAAGACCACGACACATTTGATATTTTTGGGTAAGTTCAACTTGCTGGGTGTGTTCTTATGACATTTTAGATTACTCAAGATGCCAACCATGTCAGAACTGAAATTAAAACAGCCCCAACTCTGACTGTGCATTACATGCTAATTACAAACGTCAGCATGACCTGTGTGGTGTCTTGGTGTTGTTCTAAGCCACTTCCCAGGCAGCTCAGAGTCAGAATTGAGGGCTGTGTTTTGCTGTTGAGACACCAAATGATAAATTTGGGATTGTGGGGTTTTTCATGCGTTAGCAGTGAGATTTATGAAGAAAATCTCTTAAGAATCATCTGCATTCTTGGGTTGTAAGGTACCTTTGAAGAGTTGTGAGCAGGTGAGCCAATAACCTCTACCTCACCATATATCTGTTATTTTGCCTTGGGCACTGAGGAGATGAGTGGAATAAAGGAAATTCCTAAAGTTCTGTCTCATTGGTTTTTTACTGGGATCTCATAACCAGCAAGAGTCAGTGAGACGCTGAAGTGAACTCCATGCTGTGTAATTTGAGCTGATTCAGAGATTTGTGACAAAAACTGAGGGGAAAAGCTGAATTAGAGTAGTTTGTACATGACATGCGCTGAAAAAACCTCCAATAAAAGCTGGTTTCGTGCCTTTTAGTTCAACATATGTGAACATATGTCAGCAAGGCTTAGAGCAGAGAACTTGGGGGATTTGAGGTGCTGGAAATCACTATGGTGTGTTTCTTTTAAGGGACTGGGATGAAAGGCAGATGGATGATGAGGAAGCAATTCTGGAGGACAAACAGCAGGTTCTGGCATTGCAGTGAGCATGGAAATCTCAGTTCAGTCCCTACCTTTGTATGGTACAGAACCAAGAAGATCAAGAGGTGTTTTAAGGGCTGCTCAAGACATCATTTACTAAGGAATATTCTGTAAAGTTGTCATTAAAACTTCTTGAAAATACCTTGATTTGGTTTGGTTTTTTTTTATTATTACTCTGAAGAAATAACAGAATAAAAGAACTGATCTTGTGCTGCTGTTTTTTATGATTGTTTTATTTTTTGTTCAGTGTAAGTTTTCTTGCCTGCAGATGGAATTTTGTGTCTCCAAATGCGGTTTTATGTTGCCAAGAGGTATTAATGGGATAAATTGGGGTCTCAGTATAATCAGGTTCGTGGTGAGATGCACAAGGAAGAGTCTAAGGCCAAGTACACTTGTTTTATAAGGGACTTGCACCTTGCAGAATAGACTTTAACAACTTTCCACAGCACATTTAACTTCTCCTGCCACACTCCTTCCTTCCTAGCTCCAGCAGGGAGCCCAGACTAAAGCAAACCTCTGCTCAGAATGAACTGGGAGTGAATTTCCCTGCTCCAAAATTCCAGTTCAGAGGGATCTGTGTCCAGCTAAATTCCAGCTGTGCTGTAAGTACTGCCGTACAGGCCTTTGATAATTAAAAGAACAAAGAGGAAATGCAGTTAAAAGAGATCATCTTGGGTGGTTTTAATGTTAACAAACAGCCCCAGCTGTCCTTTTGAACTTGCTGCATTGGTGTTGTATAAAAAGCTTTTTCTTCCTCCTCCCCAGAAAGTGTAAGGTTTAATGCAATTATACAATTTCTGTAAGAGGTCACTTGGCCAACGTGGTGCTTTGATGTAAGGGGGGTTTGGGGACTTTGCTCTCTTTTTGAGGAGATGCTTAATTGTACCCAGTAATTGAGTGGCTTTGAAATTACATAAATGGTATCTTTTGGTAGCATCTTCTGGAATCTCAGACACAGCAGCTTGCTTAGCTTTAAAGTTCTTTCCCTTCATATGCCTGACACTTTTCCCTTCTTTTATTAGTTTCCTCCACTGTGTTTTTTAAGGAAGACTCCCTCCTTCTCCCCTAGTTTTGATAAAAAATGTGTATCAAAAGCAGTGGGAAAGATTTGTCTTTTTGTGTTGGGAAATTGTGAAAGTGGGATTAATTAAAAGCTTTTGTCTGACAATTGTTCTTAAATGTTTATGGCTGAACTGCCTGGCTGGGCTCTAAAATTCGTGGACGTTGTTGTCCCCAGAAACTTTCCTGTAGAAAGAGAAGCTTTCTGTGCTGCTTCTCTGTGTTCAGAGGTGGCAGGTGCCCTTCATTAATGGATCAGTGGAAACATTCCAGTCTCTTATTTGGTTTCTGGCAGTTAAACCCAGTCTGGGTTGGATTCTCCCCACTCCCAGGACTCTGCTGTGTTATCTGCCCCTCCATCAGCTCTGCACTAATACTAGACAACACTGTAATCTTTTCAACAATTTCTTTTACAGGAAAAAGTACTTCAGCCACCCTAATTCATATAAACTAGACCCATCAGGCTGAACAGACCATTGATTTGATTTCCTGCCTCATTTCTTGTCTTTAAGGTGAGGGCGCATTTTCCACCTCAGTTTTCTTTATAGAGTTTACCATATATTGATGTTTTATTACAGCAGTTCTTTGTCAGAAATTGGAAGAATAAAATCACAAAGCAGGTGTTCTGCTTTGGAGATAGAGGCCAGTGCTTTTCTCTCATCAATATAACCTTTCATTTTCAGTTACTCTTCCAAATATTCCTATTACACTCATTTCCCTGGCACAGACAGCCTGACTGCTTCCATGCTGTTCCCAACCTTTTTTAACAGGAAAACTGATGAAGCAGCTGCTGCTGCAGTGTGTGCCTCGAGCCCTCAGCAGTCAGGGTAATGCTTTAAATTTGGGCTTGTTGGAGATAACAAGAAAGTCACTGAGTGCTTTCAACAACCGATTTTCAAAGTTTTCCCTTCCCACCCCTTTTGCTTGAAAAAAAAAAACTACTTCTGATAACACCTCCAACAAAATTTGGGGTAAAAATAAGATCCCTTCAATGTATTTGTGATCTCTGTTTAGGTAGTGGTGATTTTCACATATCTCAGTTTTGTAGTCCTGATTTAAAACACTTGAAGATGTTTTGTGTTGGTTTTTATCCCCTCTCTCTTTAAGTTGTAGTGGTGGAACTGATACACTAACTAGAAAACCAAAAAGAGCATCTGAATTGCTGCAGTTCTGTGATACATTTGTTGCTAACAGAACAAATTTAGTGTTGAAAGGTTGAAAGCTGTTTATTATTATGAATGTGGTTTGATGCAATTCTCTGCGTGATCTTTAAGGTCTCTTCCAACTCAAACCATTCTATGATTTCTGCCTTGATACAAATACAATGGACAAATGATGGCGTTCTTTTTTTTTTCCTTTTAGGTTTTATTTTTATTTCTACCTCTGCCTGTCATAGGGATGCCTGATCCGTACCCAAGTGTCAAGGCAGTCCATTTAGGGAGAGAGAAAAGCAGGAGGGGGAAAATGAAAGATCAGTTTACATTTTGGAGCTTCTGGGGTGAGTCTGTAGTTTTGTGTACATTAACTTTTGGTAACCCGATTTTATAAAACATAAATCCTAGGAAATGACTTGTTCTTGTGCTCAAAATACAAACCAACTTACCTGGGAGTCCTTGGAATATTTCAACTGGCTGCTGTTAGGCTGGCTGCCACACTTTGTTATTTTGATGTGGGAGGGCCACTCCTCCAAGTCAGAGAAACGCCACAAAGTCCTTCCTCAGCTGGCTTTGTGCATGAGGATGTGCAAAGATTGGACAGTGAAAATCGAGGTTTTCTTGTTGATGTTTCTTTTCAACCAGCAAGGCATGAATTCCACTGAAAACACTGTAAAGGTCTCTGCTCCCTGTTCCAGAGCTGAGCTCTGTTTTACCATTTGCTTTTTACCCGTTAATAGACTTTAAGATCCTGTCATTTGCTGCATGTCATTTATAAAAATTAAGAGTTGTTCTTTCCTCCATCATAATATAGCTTACATTTAATTATCAGGAACACATAAACCCAATTAGTTTTAATTTATCCAGACCATTTGCATCAGAGACAAATACATCTGTCTTTTTCATTTCAAAAATGAATTCTGCAAATTGCAAGCCATCAACACAAGGGCATTTCTAAATTATTTTGGTCAAGAGAAGTGTTCCGTGACTTTCTAGTTAATTAGGATTAATTAGGTTGTTTAATATGCTTATGCTTTTGGTAAGGGATGGAAACATAATAATCTATTTTATGTTAGTAATACAGATCAGTTAACAAGCCCAAGAAATGGAAGCCTCCAAAACCAAAACTAATTTTCCATATATTGAGGGATGTAAAGACCCTCGTAGAAAAACTGTGATTTATTTCAGTAAAACTGAAGGATTTCAAATGCTGATCTCTGAAGGAACTACAACAGAGAGGTTGAGGAACAAATACTCTGCAGAATGAACTGTGAAACCTTGCTAGGTTAGAATTAGATTCTGTTTTAGTTTAACTAAAAAGTCTGGAAATAAACCCCAAACCTAACAAAAACACCTCAGCAAATTCTTCAGGATTTGGCCCAGTGTGTGTCTATCGTGTATTTCTCTGGACATAATGCAACACAAATTACCCAGTGTTTGTGTTGAAGAATACAAACATAATTTTTAGTTGGTTATTGTTTTGGGGGCAGCATTTCTTGTGGTACTTCTACTTTTTTTTCCTGACATTTATTTTGCGAGATGAAATAGTATAAAACTCCGTCAATTTATTTTGTTTTCCTTTGTCTGCTGTGGTTCTTCCCTGCATTAAATTTACTGCAGGTGTGCTGATTTTTGGTTAAAGGAACTCTTTACTCTCTTGGGAGAGGCCTTGCATGATTTTCTGCTGTAGTAAGTTATTCTGTACCATCAAGTAATGGCAGTGGATGCAGAACTTTTAAATGAATATCTGCATAAAGACGAAGAGGTGATCACTGTGAGTTGGGAATTACGCTTGGATCTACCAAAATTCTGTTTGTAACCTTAAAAGGCTGTAAATTGGGAAACGGCTGAGAGGAATAGGAAAGCTATCACAATACAGTGGCCCATGGTGTGGTGCTCACAAACCATTTCTACCAATGCTGCTTCTGCGCCAGAGCCCTGACAATTATTTTATGTTTTTTATTGTAAGTTTGAATCATTTATACAGGGAAACCTGAAGAGAAGTTAATTGAATGTGGCTCAGTTTGAAGAATGTGAACACTTCTCTTAAAGTGCTCTGAAACAGCCTGGAAAAAAATCATGCTCTGTTGTATTATTTTTGTCTGGCTACTGGAGCTTGCCAAATACAAATATACTTTCTGCTCTACTATATTTAATTTTCCTACTTATATTACATTAGAGTTACTATTAAATTATCAGATAGATACATCATATGTTGCTTGAAACACAGCTGCTGTTATTTGCATTTAGCTGTTAGTGCTGTAAAACTGGTTCTTATGGTCACAAAAAGAGCACCACTACACAACAGAAAGAACAAAGAGCTTTTTGAAAAAAAAATCCCAGCAACTTTTGAGGCAGAGAGGTACTAAATCATCTGGCCTAATTGCAATCATTGGGCTTGCACAGGTTAATTCTCTCTTGGCCAACCTGTTAATGAAGGTTAAAGCCTCATTCTGCCACGTGCTCTCTGTAGGTGAGGTGACCTGAGCTTCACGAATGTTGGACCTCAGAATCAGGTGGGAAAGGAGTGAGAGAACAGAGTTATGACAACACTTTTTAGAACAGAAAGAGCTGCAGATATAGATACAACCCTTCCTCTTCTGCCCAACCGTCCCCATTTTTTCCTTCCTGTCTGGTTTTTGCATTTTTAAGATGACTTTTAGGGTTTGTATCCATTTAAAGGATGACAAGTTGCTTTTGTTGTGTGACCTTTCTGAAGAAGGTCAAAATGGGAGCAGAAGTGAGGGCTCTGATTACTTTTTTCTACTTTCTACTACTTGGTAAAAAGTAAATATCCTGGCCTCCCCTTCAGCACAGATGATGCAAGTGGCTTAAATGTGGATGATGAAATATTAGAACATCCAGGGACAGCCCCTATCTGCTCTTGATAAAGCCTGTGGGAGGCTTGCCAGTGAAAAAGCACATCCTGTTCTCGGTGACATTGTTGCTGTCACTGTTTAAATGACTTTGGAATCTCTTTTGTAAAATGTCCTTTCTAATGCAGGGTCTTTGCTCATCCCTGTAATAGATCCCAGTGCCTGCTCCTGCTCAGCCAATGGAACAGCCAGGATTTGCAAAGCGGGGCTTGGAGTGCCAGGAGCTGCACTCCTGTGGATGGTTTGTTAAGAGAAGAGCTCCTGGAAATAATTTCCAACATCTTTCAACTGCTATAAACTTTCTCAGGTGTAGGACACAGGGTTCAGGCTAATAAACTGCCTGAGAAAGAGAGAGCTGAGGAAATAATCTTCAAACAAATGTTCTGGTACAGGGAACAGACTCTGAGCCCAGGGTGAGCTGGTGACTGGCTTGACTTCTGCTTTAAAACCTTTTTAAATGACCCAAATTTTACAACCCTCTGCCCATCTTTTCTTGTTTAAAGTTATGATATAACTACTAAAATAACGTCCTAGATGTGCAAAATTTCAGTGCTAGGAAGCGTTGTCGTTGTCAGGCCAAAAGTTCCTTGTGCTAATTTGCAGTGCTTGCAAGATTAATGTGGGTAGAAATAAAATCTTCAGCTTGGTTGTAGGTGGACAAATATTTCCCATGCGGGAAGGTGTAGTATTTAATAAGGGAGTGGTTAGAAATTAATCTTTTCTCTTGTGATGTAGCCAAAAGTGGGAAAACTCAAACTGGATGTAAAAATGGCCCTCATGTGGCCCTGTTTCCCTTTCCAAACTACTTGCTGGGGAATGCTTTGAAATTTCATGGAATCACAGTGTGATTTGGCTTGGAAGGGACCTTAAAAACGTTTGCATTCCACCCCTGCCATGGGCAGGGACACCTTCCACTATCCCAGGTTTCTTCAAGCTCTGTCCAGCCTGGCCTTGGACACTTCCAGGGATGGGGAGTCCACAACCTCTCTGGATTCATGCCTTGTATGGGTTTGAGATGGGAATGGGGGAAAAAAACCCCACAATATTTTCTGTTTTGATTGGGTACAGCATCAAACTTCAATTTCTCTGTCAATATTAAGCAAGCTGATGAGATTTTTCAGCTTTCAAGCTGGAAAGCTTCATAGCCGATACGGAAAGACACCCTAAATCAAAGAAACATCCTAAATCATTGCTAGATCAAATAAATTGGAGTTTGCTCTGTTTGTAGGAAATGCAGGATGGCTAGAACCAATAACCTGCTTTGTATGGAATGGTTTTGCTTGTTTTCATTTTTAACAGAGGTATTTAAGCAATTTCAGCTATTTTCTGCTGTCTGATTAAGAACTGCTTAGATCAGGGAATAGGCTGGAGGTTTTAGGGCTGGTTCGACCCTGACACCATTGCTCAGACCAAAGTTAAGACAGATTAACTAACAATAATGATAAATAGCATTCAGAGTTATGAATATTATTGTTGCTGAGCCAGCTTTAATTTTACTGAGAATTTTTTAGGCCTGGTTGGCAAGAACCTATTTTCATGGAAAATCTTTGAAATTAGACCATAACTTGGATTTTAAAGGGTACTGGAAATCATCCTGATGTTTTACAAACTGCGTGAAAGAGAAGATTTAATGTTCTGAGGAGTTTCAAATGTTGTTCATTTCATCAAAAACCAATACAGGAATGTGGTGGTTGCCCTTTATTTTTTCCGAATTGCACTGGGGACGTGAAGTATCTTTTCATAATTTGCCAGACATTTATAACGTGCAGCACTTCAAAAGACAGTGTTTTATGGTTATCTGCAATTCCCTTCTGCAGTACAAATTAAAACTTGCTTAACTTTCTTGGATAAGCATTACCACATAACATTTCTTGTGCTGCATGATGCCTGTTTGGAAAGTCAAAATAGCTTCCTAGAGAATATTTTTCATGTTAATCTTTCTACCTGAATTTATTTGGCAGTGTAATTCTGTGGAAGTTGATGAGTTTGCTTATATAACTGATGTGTACAATGCTTTGAATAGACCAATAATCTCCAAGTAAACCATTTTCCTTCCTCTTCCCTCAAGCATTTTCTACTGAACCTGTAAAAATTGGGAAGTTCAACTCCTGCATTAACAGCTCTCGTGTTTACATTGTTCCTACAACGGGACGCTGCAGAAATGAGAACTGTGAGGCAGCACTAGGACCAGGCTCGTGGCACAGCATGTGGGGGATGCTTAGAAAATCACACCAGACAGACAATTTACAGCAGTGGGGGTTATTTTTCACTCCAGGACTTTGATCTGGCTGCAGGGTGTTTATCAGGACTGCTTTGCATGGCATCTACATTTAATAAGGCAGCTGAAGAATGATGAGGCTGCTTTCCTGACAATTTTCTAAACAAAATAGAATGCTTGCTGCTCAACAAAAGCTTTTTTTTTTTTTTTCCATTTAGTCAAATATCAGAAAAAGAAATAACTGCAGAGTTTTATTAGTTGCAGATTACTTGCCCAGACAGCTGTGCTCTCAGCATGTCATCAAAAAAACCTGGTCTGAGAAGCCAAAGCAGCCGCAGAAGCTGATCAGTTTAGACATAGAGCAAAAGTTGTGGGCCACTCCGAGGTATTAAGGGTGTTAAATGGTCTGCCAAGGCACGGGGACATCACTGTCACAGCACTGCAGCGGTTCCTGCTCGCGTCGGAATTCTGTTCCTGCAGTCTGGACGGCAGAAATCAGCTCAGTAAGGGCAGTGATGTTTATTAACAGTTCATCCAGGGAAGGAAGGGAAGATGTCTAGGGCCAGCTGTCCTTTCCAGCTAAAGTCTATTGGGAAGGAGGGGGAAGAGCTCCACTGAAAAACTCTGAATTCCTGGTGGCATCTCCTTTGTGTTCTTCCTCCAGTACAGGCAGCAGGGCCAGCTTAGGTGGGGCTTGGGGCAACCTGGTCTGTGGCAGGTGTCCCTGCCATGGCAGGGGTGGGACAGGATGAGCTTCAGGTCCCTTCCAACCCAAACCATTCCATGGTTCTGTGGATAATGGTCATGGAAAGGCTAAAAGGGATGAGCAGGTTTGTTGCTCTTCTCCTGGCAGCCCAGTTCTATTCCCACCATTGTTGCCTGTGCTGTTGTTGTGTGACTCTGTCCTGAAAGTCAATTTCCCCAAAGGGTAACGGTCCTTCGCTTAAAACACCTTTAAAAATGTCTTTTAATCTCCTAAATTGTCTCTGTGGGAATGTAAATAAGCAAAGGAAGGGAACTGAGCCTTGTGAGGCTTGGCATGAGCTTTGCTTCAGGTGAGAATGTTCTCTTTGTCAATTCAGACTGCTTTTCAAAAGCGCAGTCAGATTTCAGTGTTGGACAGCAGGACTTGAGTCAAAGTGAGACAATAAATATGGATACAGGCACAAACTTAACGTAACAAAGAAACACTCAGAATTTTTTTGCTGACAGAAATAGCATAAAGGAGCTGGATGCCTGTTACTGGCAGTATTTATTTTCTTGTGGTGAGGCTAAATTGGACGTGAGTGAATCCTCCACTGGCAAAGCTTTCCTGTTTCCAAGTGCTGTGCAGCCCCTGCAGCACTGCAGCTCAGGATGCAGGGCACGAGCTGGGTGGTGGTGCCCATTTCACTCATGCCAGTGACTGTTTCCAGGGGCTCAACAGGTGCTTGAGGGAAAACATGCTGAAAATTCTAATTATCCCGGTTGGTGCTATTGCTATTTCATCTTAATTTAAAAGAAAAACAGTTTAACGTCTCCTTTTGGTGGCATCCACTCAGTATTTGACTCTTCATTTTGATTCACATTCTGTTGTCTTATAATTCACAACTCGGCTAAGCGTTTCTTTTCATGAATGACACCCAAGGCTTTGTGCCTGCAAGTATCACTGCATGAAGTGGGCTATTTAAAGCAAAATCTGTTTGCTTCCAAGAGGAGAACAATGCTCTGAGTCTGAATGATGTGTCAAAACGTCAACCAAATTGTCACCTGAATGTGGCAGCTGCTCTGTTCTGAGGTTCACATTAAATGGAAGATAACTGAGGAGGGTTGTAGCTGGTTTTGTTTTGCTTAGTGAAGGTGCTGGTTTGATTAGAAATGCCTTTTCAGGCACCCTCTTTGACAATAAACAAACGTTTACCTTGGTTTCTGAATAAGCTGCCTGTTGCCAAAATCTCCTGTGCAAAACACTGTTGTGGGTGTTGGACACCACTGAGACCTGGCCCAGTTTCCTCCCACATTCTCCTGTGCTCTCTTTCCATATTCTCCAACCAGCCTGGCTCCCTCTCCTTCCACTGGTGCTAATCAGGGTGCAATCTATCGCAAGATAAAGCAAATAAGTATTTGCAATTCCTTCTCCTCTCCCTGTATCCTCTGTCGCAGGAGGCATTTGGTCCTTGCTCCTCAAACTCTGCTTCTTGTCCTTCATCTCTTCTTGTCCTTCCTGTTGCGGCTGGCAACGAACTCGTGGAAGGAGAGGAGAGGAGACAACAAAAACCTGTGGCTGTTTGCGCAGTAGAGTTGGACTTTAATGGTGAGTTTTCTGGTTTTGGCACTTTTTACAGAAATTTCTCGTCTCCAGGACTGAGGTATCCAGGCCTCTTCCCCCTGCCCAGGGGGAAGGTTCTGCTGGTTTTGTCTGGATTCCCTGCTGTTCAGCAGCACCTTGGCCTCTGTCCCCCAGCAGGCTCCTGGCTCCAGCCTTTGTTTTGTCCATCAGAACCCCTGTTCGGCCAGCAGCCCTCAGCAGGGAGCCTGCTGGTCCCTTCCAAACACTGGGATCAGTCCCAGGTCAGGAAACCCAATCAATCAATTGCTGTTCTTTGGTGTGGGTGGCAGCCAGGAGCTAAAAGCTCCTGCAGGATGCGCACAACACGATTCTTCTGTATCAATCCCAACCTCGGGTGTGTCCATTCCATCCAGTGAGGGGGATTTACTTGTTTTAGCTTCTTAGAAATGCAGCATCCAGTAGACAAAGCCCTAATAAAATTAACTTGAGTTCCAGGATATCTTTTAGAAGATGAGGTGAGCTGGGAAAGGAAAAAGAGAGAGAAAACCAGAGTAAGTTTAATTGTGCAGATGCAGAGAGTGTGTGTGAAAGTGAGGGATTGTTGTGTAATTTTTTATAGGGGAATGAGATTTAAAATGGAAAGATCACATATTGCAAGAGCAGGGATGTGTTTATAGATGCTTAACCCTGTGTTCGTGTGTTTTTAGCTGGTGTGTGTGTAAAAGTAAATGGCTTAATAAATGTAAATGATTTGTAGCATGATTTTGGGCTAGAGAGCAGCTTTAGTATTATGGCTTTGGTCAGATTCCCTTCTGTTTCTTCGCATAAACCAGCCAAAATGATGGCAAAACCCCACAAAACCAGGCACCACGTCTGTAGCTGAGTTTTTCTAGGTAAATGATCTTGCAAAATGTGTTTTCTGTAGGGCTTGTTGGACTGGGTTGACCTTTGTAACAGCTTTATTCTCTTCAGCGTCCTCGAGTTTTGAGACAAATCAATAAATTGAGCAGGAACACTGCACAAAGACCAGATGGTCTTCACCCAATACTTGCAAGGGAATTAAAATGTGAAATTACCAGCCTGCTGCTGTGGGATACCACTTAGATCTGCTGGGTGCAGAAGGAACAGCAGGGAGGAACTCTCTCACCAGCCTTTGTTTCGGTGTGTAGCTGAATTCAAATCTGACTTAGTACAGCATAAAAAAAATAAGATGCTCATAGGAATGGACAAACATATGTTGGGGAGTTACCGCTGTAACTTTTATGAAGATAAACAGTAGCTGGAAGATTTTAGGAGAAGTTAACGAGTCTGTGGATGACATAATTTACATATTAGATAAAGATTTTTCCGAAAAGCCTCTTAAAAATGATATAAAAGCTTTTTAGGAAATTTAGCAAGCACTGGATTAAAAATCAGGCTTTTTAGGCATTCACAACTTATTAAAAAAGAAGAGGAACTGAAGGGTAGATTTTCATGTGGAGGCCAATTCCAAGGCCTGATCAAATGTGGCCTGGAAAAGGAGGTAAATAGATGCCAATTTGTTGCTGATGCAAAATGACTCAGAATATTCTAATTAAAACTGGCTGTGGGAGCTTGCAGAAATTCTTGTGTGACAGAGGAAGCAGAATATTGATAAATGAATGACTGGCTGTGGGTGGGAAGGAACCTTAGTCAAAGTCATGGCTGAGTTGTGAATTTGCTGGTCGGGAAGTGATGGTTGCCTGTCATCCCTTGGAGATGTGGCCGAGTGGCAATCGAGCTGCCACACATGGAATTCCTTCTGGAGCAGAGTTAGGCCACGCTGTGCAGTGCACAGCTCCCTGGGGATGGAATGGTGGAAGGAGAATTCAAATTCTCTGCCTGTTTGGGAAGAAAGTTCTCCATGAAAGGCCTTATTTTGCAGGAAGCACATGATTATTTTTTTTTGTTGTTGTTGTTTAATTTCTTTTTGCCATTTCTAGCATGTTTGGGAGGTGTTTCCATAACCTTGCTGCTCTAAGAGTCGAGTTGGAAACTTTGTTCTACTACCAGATGAACTTTGGTTTTAATTTGGCTGTCAGAAATGTATTTCTTTCTAAAGAGCATTTTTAGTTTTAAAGGATCTTCCTCTCTCCATCAGTGCTTGTCTTTCCAGCCATTGTATCTAATGAGAGGCAGCAATTAAAACTTTGCTAAACTGTTCAAAGATAGTGTCTGGCAGGAGATCGCCCTTGGTCCTTAGAATAGGATGTGACTAATTCACCTTTTTATGGCTCCAGCTGTGTTTGCTGTAAAAGCTATGGTGGCTCCATTGTTTAGTAATGTAATTAAATTTAGGAGAGGTTTAATGCAGCCAATCCATGGGACGAGGCAAATTACTCCTGAGATTCCTTGAAGACTGACTGTATAATGCTCATAAAATTCCTTCTTTGTTTCAGAACTTCTATGACTTCACATAGATGTGAAATCTGGCACTTGGCAGAGCCAGAAGGAAACATCTGGATGCTTTTGATCAAAGATGCTTGTGGAAAATGAGACTGCAGAGCATCGAGAATATGGCACAGTTTGAGAAAGAGAAAGAAAGAATGAAACTCTCAACAGAAGTTGGTAAATTTGGGGGGAAATTTGCTGTGTAGTTTCTTATTCCTTCAATAAAGCTTAATGCTTGCACAGAACATTCAGATAAGTGTTTTAAATGCTGGGATTTTAAGACAGGCACTGAAGCTGAAATTTATCTAAAATTAAGAAAATTAGCTGCAGAATGGTCTTCTGCAGCATGTGGCAGAACTTTAAGTTAGTAAATGGAAGCTAAATAATTTTCTCACTATCCAGTGTTCATCTTTCTGCAAGAGTAAATAATTTCTTTTAGCAGTAGCTGAGTAACTGGAAACACTCCGTGTCTGAGCTAAAAGAGTGGTTTATCTTACACTGCTTTTTGAGTGCTCTATTATGGAACAAATCTAAAGCTATTCAATAAATTATAAAGAATTTTTTTTATTTTTTTTCAGGGGTGTGATTTCTGTAGTTTCCTGAGCACACAGAAGAGTGGAGAGGACCTTCTTTGCCCATTTGCTAGAGAAGAGTTGATATTACATTTGACAATCCTGTAATCCAATTTATACCCAGTTTGCTGCTGGCCACCTGCAAGCAATTTTATTTTGTGGCTTTTTGTTTTCATCTTGAGAGCACTCATTTGTCTGTGGAGGATGATTCCCTTGGACTGGCTCAGGATCTTGGGCCCACCACAGCATCTGGGTACTAATTCTAACATTTGGAGTTACTGAATCCTGGTTTTGGTAGGAGTTTCAGTCTGTAGGATGAATCCTGAACTCAGAAGATTGCTTTTCATGCTGTGGTGCTTGCTACCATTGTCCTGGCAAGGTGAAGTTGTGTCCTAGTGCATGCAAAATGAAAAGTAAATTAACCTGACAGGCTGACTGCTCTTTTAGACAGTAAAATGAAGCAGTCCTTAGCTCCTGGTAATGGTATTAGCAGTGTTTTCTTGATTTAATAATCCAGACAAAATGATTTTGTTGGTTCAAGTTTCTTTTTGGGTGTTTGGGAGTGGGTGACTGTAGTGTGGTCCTGGTCCTCTGATCTCCAGCTCAGGTATTTACATTGTTTCCTTTTGTTCCAAATTTCCATTGTTTCCTGGAGTTCCAAGGCCAGCAGGATGCTGAGGAGGCTCTGCTCTGGCTCTTTTTCAGCAGATTCAAACACTTCAGCTGCTTCTGCCTGCTCAGGGCTGGGCTGAGGTTGTTGTAGGGGCAGTGGATGGAGGGAGGTGCTGAGGTACCACAGACAGGTGGGATGGGTTATTGTTCCATTGAAAATCCTGCTTTATCAGCTCCTGCTTGGCCACACAACTCCTCTGACTTACCTGTTGCCCTTCTGGCTGAAAATATTCCTTATTTATATGTAAATTTTTGGATTTCTTTCATAGCCAAACACATCTGTCTGTGGATGACTCTTCAGGGTTCTGTTTCGGCCTGTGGAGGTGTGAGATGGGTGTGATATTTGCCTTCTGAAAGCTTATTTATTCTATTTGTGGCCAGTATCTAATACTGAATTCTGTGTCTAACCTGATCATGTGCACAAATTCTGCTTTCTCTGTGACTGAGCATCTGCTTCTGTGTATAACAGACCTGGGGATTTCACAGTGAGGCTTTTGTGAGTGTTTTATATTCAGATTCAGGTACAATAGCTGAGGTGTAGTGGGGTGTCTGAGCAAATTGATAAAATTAAACTTTAAAGGTGGTATTTGAGCAGAAATCTAAATTCTGCTCTCTCACCCCATGCCCTGTTGAAGTGGTTGATGTCGTGTTGATGTCCAGGTAGCACATAAAGCAGAGGTGAAAAGCTGTGCTTGGACTTTCCTGGAATGAAATTATGTTTAGGAGGGCTTAATCAATTACAGAGGGGGAATTTGCATGTGCATTTCTTTAGATCAGTGGTGCATATTTTCGTGGTGTATTTTGAGTGTTGAGATGGAAGTTGACACTCCGTTTTGTGAAAAGAAAATGAAATAAAGGGAGGGGACGTGACCTGAATTAAGTAAGTCTATTCTTATCTTGAATGATAAAAAGAACAGGGAGGACTGGTTGAAATTCTGCTCTGACACTAAAATTCCCCACAGACAGACAATGAAATCTGAAAGTCCTGTTCCTGAAAAAGGCATGGAATGTCCTGAGTTGGAAGGGACCCACAAGGATCATTGAGTCCAACTCCTGAGCCTGCACAGGACAGCCCCAAAACCCCTGAGAATCCACGGAGACCTGTGCCTGAGAGCATCGTCCAAACTCTTCTTGAGCTTCAATTCAGCCCTTTCCAGCATCCACAGTCCAAAGCCTCAAAACAAAGAGCAAAAGGAAGCAAAAGTGTAAGGCTCATTTTACAGCACAGACAGAGGCGTGAGCATGCTCTGTAAGTTCTGATTTCCTGTGTGTAACCTGCTCAGCTACCCTAAAACGACCCAAATACAATCAATCTAAAATGTGCTCCAAAAGAGTCAGATATCTGGGAACAAATTTTCCGCTTTTATTTCACCGCTGCTGCAGGGTCCTGCTTGAGAATACTGCACAACCTCTCTCCTGGCTACAGAGAAGGGTGAGGAGAGGACAAAACCTGTACCGGGCTCTTCAGCAGCGTGAGGCCCATGGGACACAGGGGGAAAAAGTTGGAAAAATAATGGAAGCTGAAGCAGGAACACACTGGTGATAGGGGAGCTATAGAGGGGCCTCAAGGCAGCCCTGCTACCTGATAGAAAATCAGCCACAGCTCTTCAGATGCTGAAACAAATGAAAAATCCTCTGTCAGAGACAACACTGGATGCCGTGTGATGGACAGCTCGTGCCATCAGTGCTTAAAAATTTTGAACACATCCACTTCCATGCTTTTATAGAAACACCCACCTGGACACTTGGCTGCATCAACAGCAGTGATAGCACTCAGTGAGAGCTCTCCCTAGGAGTCAGCTGTGGGTTTGGACTCCCCAGAAGCACAAGTTTGCCTGACTTGATATTTTTTAATGCGTTTTATTTTTGCCTTTGGTGTCTGATAGAATTGTTGAAATGAACGATGTCGAGCAGCAAACTGGGGTGCCTGGGGCAGCACTCAGACGCACTGAGTGAAAATATTAAAAACCTGTCAGATGGGAAAGGGCTCCTTCCTTTCTAAAGTGCCAATGTTTTATACACTGCCAGAAACACCTCTGCTTCTCCTGTGCTACCTTGGCTGGTACTGATGAAATTTGGTTTTCGCTCACCCAGCTCCAGTCGTTGCTTAAGGGCCTGAAGGAGATGATTACTTAAGTCAGGGAGCAATTTAAGGGAGGTGGAATGAGGAGCTTTCTAAGGAAGAGGTAATGGAGTTGGTTTTAACTCTTGCTGTGACAGCAAAAAAAATTCTGCCTTTCCTTCAGAGGAGGTGTCTGTGTCTATCCAAAATACCTGTGCATCTTCCTTATTTGTTTCAGCTTCTCCAGTTCCAGTTGTGTAGGGAGTGAGGTAGGAAGCAATCCTGATCTCTTCCAGGAGTAGCCGCAACATTTCTGCCTTATTGTCTCTTTTCATTTCTCATCTGATTTAGGAAGAACCATCTGTGAGTTTGAATAAACATTTAAGTGCAGGGAGTAATAAAACAGTGATTTTATGGCTGGTAGCTTTTCCTGGTGATTATTTATGTTTATTCAGAGACTCAGAGGGAGCTCTACAGAGGCTTTCTGCTGCCAGCCTGGAATGGTGGCAGTCCTAAGGCTGCTGTCAACCTTATGGTCTGTTCAGAGGGGTGAGAGTGGCTGATCTGTGCACGTAAATGTCATCTGTACAGTTTACAAACAAATATGTCTGGGGCAGGCACAGCTTGAGGTCAATTTAGTGGAGAAAATTTTATCCTAAAGCAATAGGTTAAATGAATGGGAGTGAATAAAGGCAACTCCAAGAACTGTTTGTTGTGTTATATTTAGGTCCAAGTCCAGGTTTTAGGTATTTGTTTCTGGTTTTATCCCAGTGTTGAACATGGGGGAGAAGAAACCTTACAGAGTCTTTCCTCTCTGGTTGTGGAACTGTTTCTGACTGAAAACAAAGTACAAATTACGATGTTGTCATTTCGTATTGGGGAATGTAATAGGGGCTTTTTTTTAAGTAACTCGAGATTTTCTAGCCATTCCTTCAAAGAAAGAGGCCTCTTCATTGAAGCCTTTAATGTCATTAAACTCCTACTTAACTGCAGTACCTAAAAGTGTTAAGGGAAGAGGAAAAAGAGGAGGTTGTTCTGCCATTGTTTGGCTGAAAAGGAAAATGGAGATAGTGTGTCAGGGTTCGAGGATTCAATAATATAATATTGAATGAATGAGAATTCCGCAAGTGGCTTCTGATGTTGAAGATGATGTCAGCCACAAAAGTTGTGCCAGAACTTCCCAGAGCATTTAATTTTGAGGAAAAGAGGTCTAGAAAAAAGGAGTATTCCTTCCTTCTGCAAAAGCAGCGGCCAAGTCTTGAGTGCATTTTCAAGAGAAAAGTTGCACAACATCAGTGCAACTTTGTTGATATGCAAAATCAATAGGAGGTTCTGGAGATGCTCCTTTCTGTAAATTCAGCAGCACCACAGGGAAAAAAGTGCTGAGCCTTTGAAAACTGTAAGAATCACTGCCTCTGAAGGCATGTTAACAGCATGGATTCAGCAATTACAGTAACCAGCTTTGCCTGGAAACTTGCTGTGAGCATGACTTGCTGACATGGCTGCCATGAAAACGTTTATAAATTGCATCCTAAAAGACTGGCAGGTGGAATTCCAGAGCCTCTGTGCTGGATTCTAAACACTTATTGCATACACATCCAGGTGTGGTTATGCAGCACTTAGAAATGATCTCTAATTAAATTCCTGCCCGTGGCCCCCATTTTAAATGTTGTTTTTTTTCTGTAGGTGTCACTGTAGCAAAGCAGATAGAAACCACTTTCCTTAATGAAAATGTAGAATCCCCACAGATCTGGAGGAAGCTGTAATCCGGTTTTCTGTGCCATGGTTGTCATATCAACAATGAGGTTTCCCAGCAACTAACAGAATATTTTATAGATTTATTTATTTACTTATCCTTTTTTATAATGAACCTGATACAAGAGATTTTTCTTTCCCCCTTTATAATTATATAGCAATTTAGAAAGACTTCCCTTAAAATCATTTACGTTCTGTTGTCATGTTAATAATAGCAACAGTTAAAATGAATCTTGTTAATAAAAGGGAAGCTGATAGGATTCATGAATGCACCAAAATGTGGCCATATTATGTTGGAAGACTTCTTGTATTTCCACTTAACTGATTGCTGAAAGAATAATTTGTGTATATGGATTTGATGGTGTTGCTTTTCATGGCTTGGCTCCCCTTGGTGTGTGTTGTTCTCTCTGCTTAGTCTGTGCACTTATGTAATTTCTGAAAGTATTGAACAGGGCTTGGTTTTGAAATTAGGGTTGAAGGAGCTGCCTTGAAACCTGCCTTTTACTGCCAGTGTTAATCCTAGAATCCTGGAATGGTTTTGGATGGAAGGGACCTTAAAGATCATCTCATTCCATCTCCACACCTTCCACTATCCCAGGTTGCTCCAAGCCCTGTCCAACCTGGCCTTGGGCTGCTACATACTCCAGCCTAAGTAAAAATTCCCACCTCCCAAGGAGCCAGTTGCTGGTAGTCTGGTGGTTAAGGCACAGCTTTAGTCCTTGCTTTCAAGAGGAATCGGGAATTTGGCACTCTGTGCTTATGGCACATTAATTTGGCTTGATTTGCCTTGCTCTTCATTCTCCTACTCTGCAGGATGCTCGCTTGGGCAGGGAATGACGTGGTCTTGAATCCTCTGGAGGAAGATTCTTTTGGCCTGTTTTCCCTTCCCTGGGGGGTTGTTTTAATTGTTAAGCCATTATCTGATACTCTGGCAATCACTTAAAGCCAATCCAGTTGCTCTTGTCTGGTAGCTGTGCTTGGAACATTTGGGGTCTCCAGGGTGTTAAGAGCCCCTGTGCTTAATTAAAGGGATGGGATTCATTCATCTGCTCCTAAGGGTTGGATCCTTTAGATGCAACTTTAAAATCTTCCAGGCGAAAGGGGAGACTTGGTGAATTTCTCACCTAGGCAACGACTGAGGATGTGGGTGGGTTTTTTTAGTTTTTTTGGATGGTGATTTTGATTTAAGCTCTAAAAATCCGTGCAAAGCCTTTGGGAGCTCTGCTTGGCGTGCATTCCTAATGGATCAAATTGCCGGAGATGCTGAGGGATCACACTTCCTTGGGGACTTAAATGAGAGCTGGAAACAGAGTTCTGCCCTTTAGCCTCTCGAGGAGTAGGTGTGTTAGAGAGAGATTTCTTGCACACAAACTGACTTGGATTTCCACTCTGTTCAAATTACTGTGTAATTTCTATCACACCTCCTAATAAACTCTCCCTCTGCTTCCTTGGAGAATACAGCACTTGAAGTTAATTAAATAGAGGAGCTCTGTGAAGCTCAGAGAAACTGGAGCAGCTCTGATTGTCTGACTGTAAGAGATCGCCTCAAAGAGGCGTTTGGGCACTTATTAGCAAACTGGGAAATTACATGTGAAGAAGCAGGGGATGTAGATGCTGTGCAAAATCTAAGGAAAAATCTTTTCCAGTTCTTTAAACGGTGTTCAGGGAACAGAGAGGAAAAGAAAAACCCAACTGTTTGTTGAGCAATCAAAAGAAATTTAATCTGTTTCATAGAAATAAATTTACTCTCTCCGTTTGGGCATGGAAGTGGACTTTTATTTGCACAGGACAGGCTTCTAAACTAATTGGCATGGAGGCTGCTGGTTTATGTTGGTTTGAAATGCAATATTTTCAGAAGGCGATGTGACAGTCACTCAGGAGGACCTCTCCAGCCCTTCTGCAGCTGTAATGACCTAATGCCATTGAAGGAACTGAACAATACTCCCGCAGTGCTTTGGTTACGATGCACAAATACCCGGGAAAGGAGGCTCAGAAAACCGGGGACAGCGTCTCTGCAGTTCCCTGTGTTCCTGTGGGGTGAGCTGAGAGTGACTCACGTGTTTAACTGCTTCAGGGTGGTAGTTCTGTGATAAATCTGAACTTTTTATTTTAAGGGAGCTCACGTGGCGACTTGTTTCAGACACAGATGCAGGTGTCTGTGGTAGCCCGACAATAAATGAAGCTACTTCTCACAGGATATTGGGTTCATGTGCAGTTTGACACAACTGCATGTTCTGGTGGGGGTGTTGTTCATCTCTTTTGGACTCTTTGTGTAAGTTTTATCTCTCCATTGCCCTGATGTTTAATATGTGATGAGTGAGCTCTTTGGAGCTTCAGCTGCTTGTTTCCTTTTCGTGCCCCATCCTTCAGCCTCAGGGACCATCATAATAAATTGAGTTACAAGAATTGACACTTTTATTAATTATTTCTCTTCCTCACTTCAAGAACATGTCCAAGATTTTTCCCTTTTTTCTGACCTTTTGGCATTTGTGGATCTCAGTTCCTGCACAGTTTAGTAGTGACGTTCTAAGACCCTTCTCAATGTGTAGCCTCTACTCTGCTGGGGTTGTTTCTCTTAAGAGATGGGTCCTAGAATATAAATGAGCACAAATCCCCAGAAAGAACAGGACACAATAATCTTCATAATGGGAGAGAAAATAAGTTGGAATCTAAGTACTAATTATTAGCTTTAGGCACCTTCTGATCATTTCAAGGAAGCAAGATAAGTTTGTGAGTGATTCAGCTCAGCATCTCCTGGGAGCTGAGATCACTTCCCTGTAAAGTATAATCAGTGCAGTGTATATTTGATAGGTGTGTTTTTAAGCACTGATAAGTGCCATTAAAATTTACCACAATTGTTCAGCTGCTGCTTCTGTGTTAGATCTTCACTGTCTGTGATTGTCTCTCTAACAATGAGTTTATGAAGGAAACGTTTTTGAGTCTGTTCCACTCAGCCACAAGCAATGGGGTCATTTATTGTTGGCTAAAATCCTTCATCTCTGTTTGTCCCAGTAAGGCTCTAAATCAGTGCTGGGATAAATCCGTTTATCCTGAGTGGAAGAATAGAGTCTGCTGTTTCCCTGGGATGGAATTACCAGGCTATTATTTCTCCTGCTTCAGGATAGAAATAGACCATTAGATAGATTCAGGGATTTTTCTTCCTATCCTGGCCAGATCCTTTATGGTTTTTGAAAATATTGGATATTTTACTTGAAATGTGATATTAGTCAGTGCTGCAGGTAAAGCTGCTGGGCATTTCTTGAGCCCTCATCAGTCTCAGATCCCTCCCTCTTCAGTCTTTTTACTCTATCCTCCCACTAAAGGAAAAAAAAAAGAAATTAAAAAGGATGAAATTGTATCCAATGCATTGGAATTGCAGGGGGTGTTCTAAATATCCCTTGGTTTATTGTGCTTTTGTAGTCAAAAAGTCAAATGTGGTCATTTTGAATTAAGGATTTTGTTGCAGAGGATATAGGATTGTGGTATAATACAGTAAGGAGAAAAGAAACTCAAAAATAGGAGAGGAAAGAAATGAATAATTTATAACAAAACACTTTAAGTCATTAAAATGGCCTGACAGTCATGGAAACTTTAGGTTTTTCTTGTTCAAAAAGGAAGTAGAATGCTTGCAAATGAAATTCTAAAAAACTAATAAAAGGAAACTTTTCTCCCTCTTTAAGTTTTTTGAAAGGGAAAATTGTTAATAAAATAGGTCCGATGGAAGTTTTTACTACAATGCTATTTAAATTTCCATGACCAGATCACTAAGAAGAACTAAAACTATTTCAAAAAGTGACTTCACTCCTTGAATTTCCAGTGACAGGTGAGTGATCTCAAAGTACTGACAGATTTTTTTTTTTCTGCTTCAAATGGATTCGAATGGTCTGGGAAGGGTGAGGGAACAAATGTGGCTTTCTGTGTGGGGCTGATTTTAGGGGATCTTTCTGTAGGTGCTACAAAGACCTAAGAGGGAGAGTTGGGAACTGATAAGAGCATTAATATTTACCAATATTCTTCAGCTGCTTCTTTTGTGTTAAAGCTTCACTGTTTGTGTTTGTTTGTGTTCTCTGTAGCGGTTTCTTTCAAGGCCAGGAGATTTATTCAATTGTTGCTTTTTCTTAGTAGTTTTCAGCTCTTCATCCTAAAAATAAAAACTTGAAACAAAACTTAACCATACTCTTTCTCCCCTTCAGATTTTGCAAAATAGCAGTGGTGGTGGTTTTGGTGTGGAAACCTTCCGAGGGATGGGGAGATGTGAGAGGAGCAGTGTGTGATTTCCCTTCTTGCGTTTCTAAGTCACTTACCTGAGTTTACCCCCTTTAGGACAGAGTGAATGTGATCACATTAATATTTAGAGAAATGTGGGAATGCAGAGTTCTGGCTGGGTTTTTTTCTCGAGGTAATCTGTCCCAAGTGTTTCAGTTGGGCTGAAATCTCATTATTGACCCTCCTTTCTCCAAAAGACCTAACCAGTCTGTGATCAAAAGATGCTGCCATCACACCCCATCTAGTGCCAGCTGGGGGAACTCCTGGAGAGCCTGTGGACAAGATCCTGGACAGATTATCAAAAATTCCTGAAAAAGAAGAAGGACAGAGTGGTGCTGAACAGTAGTAACTGCATCATCTACCTCCTCTCTCGGGCTTTGTGAGCAAAGCAACGTGTTCTAAAAAGGACCAGTCCTGAAGACCTTGAAGGAGCATAGCTAAAAGCAGAGTTCGATTTTGCATCTCACAGTTTTCTCATGGGTGAGATTTTTTTACTTTTTTTAGATCTCCAGTATTCCATAAATGCATTTTTGGGGATATGACCCATTGATTTTAACTTCCCCTTGGCACATTTTCCCTACCTTGCGGTATAAACCACTGATGGGACAGGTTCATAAGGGCTGGCATCCTGCAGACATGCCAAACTATTCATCTTTTTTTGGACTGTTATTTCTAATTTTAAAAATAGTGTGAGTATATTTTCCTGCTCCTGTTGCCATCCAAATAAATGCAGGGGAAACAAACCAAAGAGCCTGCCTCTTTTGAAAAGAGATCTTCCAGCTCTTGTTTGATGCATCTTTACTCTTGCAGCTCAGGCTTGCATTCAGCTTCTATCCATCACTTGAATTGGATTATTGTGTAACTGCTGTTCCTGGCTTTGCTCTACCCTTAGAAGGTTATTTTTTTCAATCCTTTTCATCCAAATGCTGTTCAAAAATGCCCTGAGGAGCTATTCTTGTTGTTCAGATGGATACTCTGAGGGTACCCTGTGTTTGTCTGGCTGTTGGACATGGAACAATGCGATCCCTCAGAGCTGCTCTGCAGGAGGTGTCAGTAACCTGTTCAGCTCCAGAAACCTTGGGTGTGTTTGCCAGGGCGTCTGTCAGAGCCACAGCAGTCCTGGCTGCTCCAGAAAGCTGAGATTTAGGGTTAATCTGTGCATCTACAGCAAATCCAGTGCATCTCCAGAGCGCTGGATTTACTGCACGGCCCAGAGCAGCTGTGCTCTCTTCTGCATCTATTTGTGCCCAGGAAATCTCAGGCTGGAAATAAAACCACCAGTCTTGGAGCTGAGGCTGTTTCATTTGCACAGCATCTCTTAGCAAGAGAAAAGACTTTAAAGCATAAAATGTTTTATAAGTGATTGCCTGGACGAAATATACTCCTTTGACAGATTTTTCCAGCTTTGTGGCTTTGTTTGTCAGGAAAGTACAAATGCCTGGAGCGCTCATCTCTTTACCCTACACACCATTTGTTCTGCTGGTTTAGAGGAAGATCTGTGTGAGGAAGGGGTGGTGATCGAAGGGGAGACAGGGTTTTGTCTTGTGGGGTTTTAACTGGGAGAGTACTGACAATTAAAAGGATAACTGGAACTCTGTTGATTTAGATTACAGGGAAATCCTGTTTCAGAGTGGAGCAGATCCCACCCAATTGACCTGGAACTCTTCTTTGCCCCTCGAGCTGTGCACAGCCGCTCTGATCCTATTCCTCTCCAAGGTGCAGGAATGAGCAGTAACACCTGCTGGATAAAATCACAGCAGAGAGTTTCATTCGAACAATGCATAACGCATTCCCAGGGCCCCAAATTCCAGCCTTGGAGTGGCAGCAAGCTCAGCTTTGCAGGAGGTGGGGAGGTTGAGGCTCTTGTCCAAGGACTGGGCCCTGGCTCTGGATGTTGTGCCCGTGATTCCCTCTGGGATCCGTGTTTGGACAATCCAGCTGTGTAATCCCAGCTCTGCCCCGTGCCCACAATGGCACCGTGGCCTGTGGATTTCACACCCCTCATGTGTTGCTAACAAGACACAACACGATTGCATGTTCTTTGTTTTCTCATTGTGCACGGCTTTAACTCGGAAGAGAAGGACTCCTTTAAGATCAAAGATTTCTTTACAAGCAGCTGATAATTAATTGAAACCTAAATCCGACTGCACAGCTATTCCAAAGAAGCTAAAACCTAGGAAACAACAAAAAGCCCCAAGATGCCCTATTTATCCATTACCACGCTCTGTTTTTATCTTTAACAATGTTGCTGATGTTCACATTTTTCCCATTGGAAGTCATTTGGGTAATGCCTGACATCCTAAATAACATCTGAGAATTTTTTTTTTTTTTCAACAGAGAGGACCTATATTTTTAAACTGGCCATGCACCATAATCTTTTGTAGCTGCATGAGGAGCTTATTTCCAAAATATGTGGTTGTAAAATATTTTTAAGGCTTGCTCCAAACTTGTTTTGATAAACAAAAGGTCAATCAACATGTGATTTTTTTTTTTTTTTTTTACATGCCTCTGAACTAGAAATTTTAAGTCTCATGTGCTGCTCTTTAAAATATTTCAGGGATCTTTTATATAAGAGTAGTCAGATTTTCTTTCAGTTGTTTTTCTAAGCCTCTTCTATTTTTTATTCCTATGAAAAGAAATCTCTATCTTTGTTACCGAGTTGGTGGCAGCTCACAAGAATGCACTTTTCAAATGAAATTCAGAGTTTTCGCTGCAGAACTTTCCTGGATTCAGCAGGCCTCTGTGATGCTGAGTCATTTTTCTAGAACAAAATGGAAATGGGAGTCATAGAGCTGAAAAAATTGGCAGCATTGGCGTTTTACAAAGGCAATACTTGTAGTCTTCGCCAGTTCATTGCTGGGGGGCACTGAAGAAATCCTGGGTTGCAAATGGTGCAGAAGTGGAAATTTGAGAGGATCTTGTATTCCACTGAGAGAAGTGGAACCGCTTGTTAAGGAAAGTGAAGAAGCTGCTTTAGGGGGGTGTTTAGTTGTGGTGTTTCACAGGTACTCTGGTGATTTTTAGTGTCTCATCCTGCTCCAGTCTCTGGCCACACTTTGGCCCCAAAGTGGCACCACTCGCCCTTTTCTCATTGCCCCATTACCAGCTCTAGAACCAAACTTGATTCCATCTGTACGTGGTTTTCCTTCCCCTCCTGTGGCAGCAATCCCAGAGAGAGGTTAATCCCCCTGCAGCTGGGAGCTGACTCAGCTCCTGCAATTCCTGAGGGTACTCTGCTAAACGTGGCCTAAATCATCTCATTGATAACTGTGTATAAATACATCCTGACAGATGCTGGCGTTTTGGGAGGGCTCAGGACTGGACATCCCACACCTCCCAATGGTTCCCAAATGTAAACAATTTCTATAAGCTGTGGCTGGTTTTTTCACTTCACTGTTTTGTCTTCTGCTCTGATTATTTACCTTTATGGTGTCAATAATATTGCATGGATGTAAAATACTCAAACTTTTCAAGTCGGACCTCGTCAGGAAGACATCAATTTATTGCTTTTGTCACGAGGTGTTGAAAGCTCTGCTATGGCTGAAATAAGGCACAGAGCTGGTGGGGTTTTTGCTGCTTTTCCTCACCTCCCCTCGCATAAAAAGGACAGACACAGCTTTTAGGCACAGCCTGTGCTTGTACTTGTACAGCACCTTGGCTAACTTGCCTTTTTCTTGGCTACAGCTCAAGCCCTTGAACTTCTGACACTCTTTTACCTCCCTGGATCTGTTCCAAGATTAAACTGTGGAGTGTGTCAGCTCTGCAACAGGGACAGGCTTTAGGTTTTTTCCCAGAACATGCTGGGAAAATGATTTACCTTCTGCCCTGATTATTTTCCTCCTCAAAAGGTTTGTAATCTAAGATGAAGAATAGATAAGCAGCTACCAAATATAGCTGAAGCTGAAGAGTCAAAACAAATAGTCTCAGACTGAACTTTATTGGCCTCAACAATTTAGCAAATACAAATGGTGGCGTAAATGTGGAACAGTGGCCAGTTTGTAAACAAAAAGCTTCTGTCCAGGGCTCTGCTGTCAGAGAGTGTTTTCTGGGTGAAATTCTGAGATCTTGGAGTGGACAGGTGGGAAGTGAGACAGGAGGTCTGCAGTTAATTCCATTTCTCTCCTCTACCTGGGGACTCTTTCTGGTGGGTGCCCTGGGACCTGTGCTCTTCCCATCCCCTCGCAAAGATGCTGCCCAGGGACTTCCTTCCTCAGGAGGAGATTGACTCCTGCAGTAGTTTCCTGTAAGGGCTGGGAAGGGTCCCCAGATGGCTGAACCCTGAGGTCCTGCCTTCATTGATGAGTATCTTCATTAACATGGCTGCCTAATTGGCCACAGACAGAGGTCTCCTACTTTCTACCTCAGCTACACAGGGCTCCTTGGAAGGCTGTCTGCAGGTCTTGTGCCTTTCTGCCTTGTCTCAGAGGCTTGCATGTCATTTGGATATGAACAATGCTTTGTATGACATAATGAATTTGGAGTGGGGTGAAAATATGTTTTTTCCAAAGTAATTTGCCATATTAACTACATTTCCAAATTGTTACAGGTTTTGGAGGTCAGACCTTCGTGGTTTAAAGGCAGGCACCTGAAAGGGGTGCTCAGAGCACTTTGGAGGTCTGTTTCTCACATTTTCTTTTAAAGGGAAGGGGTTTTTATTTTCTCACCTTTTTTTTTAAAGTTAAGGGGCTTTCATTTGTCACCTTTTCTTCTAAAGACAATTAATTGGCTCTTTGTGCTTTGCTCTGTGAGGGTGTCAGAGCTGTTTGCACGAGTTCAGTGTGGCTGTGCCTCGTGGGCACAACACTCCTGTGTGCTCAGTGTGACAAGTTCTTTGCTCTTGTCCCTTCAGCTTCTTCCAGGGACTTCTCCCAGACAACCAGAGTTTTGTTTCTGTCTGAACTGGGGCAGATTTTATGTGGGAACTCAGTGCTTAAGTGCTTAGCTCCTGAGCCTGTAGAAGGATCCACATGCAGGTGCTAACGGGGAGCTGCATTGCAAAAGAACCTGTTGGAGTTTATGGCATCCAAGCCATCCTCCCTTTGGAGAACAGGCAATCCTGGTTATTTTTGGTGTCTGAGCTATGGGATGTTGGGAGTTATGTGGAATACATGTTGTCTGGATTTCAGCATGCCCTGCGGTGCTAGGAGTCAGCAGTGATTATTTGCCAAATGAGAGCTAGAGAAGTAGGAGAAAAGCCCTGATAAAGCGTGAACAGAATTGTCTGTGGTAACACCTGGGTTGAGAGTGTTGAAAGATTTGGGTTAATAAGCTCTGCCTGCTGGGTTACCTAGTTTTACCTCCAAATGGTTGTCTGTTCAGTGAATCCACTGCTGAGTTTTGTGCTCCCTTCTTCAGGCACCAAAAGAGGTTAAGAAACCCCAGGAACATTCTGCTAAATGTATTGGGCCATGTTCGTTGATGTGCCCTGGCTATTTTGTGCTGCTCTGCTGGTGCAAAGCAGCCATAAACCTGGATTAGTGCAGTGCAGCAGTGGGAGACTTCAGTAAAGAGACAGGATGGCTGCAGTTTGCTGTGATATTTGTTCTCTCAAACTCGCTTTTCTGCATGTATTAATTGTGCAACTCAATAAAATGATAATTTAATGCAGTTCAGCTCTGCTGGGAGTCATGAGGATAATAAAATTGTGATTTTTTTTTTTAAGAGGCCTGGACTTAGGGGTAAGGCTTCATCTGTTTTAATTAGTTGTTGCTCATAGCCTTAAGGGGCCTGCCCTTAGCTGTGCAGGATGAAAGTGTCATATTCTGTGTCTGCAATTTTGCCCAAACTTGAGGGAACAAGAACAAGAGGGAGCACTTGCTGTATGTCTATGGAAAGGAAGAGGAAGGTTGCTTGCATTTTTTGATCGGTTTTTAGAAAGTTGTATTAATTTAGCGTCAAAGAGTATAAAGAGTGTTAAATCTCAAAGTTTGAAGTCAGCCTTGGTCAGCACCTTGGGCTAAACTCAGGAGGGAGTAGGAGTATCTTGTCTTGCAGAATGAGGCTGTCGCAATGCCCACCATGAAATAGTGAGCAGCTGACATTAAACAGATTGTAAAATGGAAAGCTTTATTTCCAAACTCTTAAAGTTATATATGAGCCCATTTCAAGAGGAGAATGGAGCATGCATTGCAGGAGAAAGATAAGGCTGGGCTTGCTTCTCCCCACTACACCACAATGTTTTATACCATCGTTTTCTCCTTATTATATTTTATTTGCACTCTATTTCAGCATAATGAACTAAATCTTGGGGGACATAAAAGCTCTAGAAGTGGCTAATAACCAACTTCTCCTGTTTGAAATGCAACATAACTTAAGTAAACTGAGCCAAAGTAGTTAATATTCTGTTTTCTTTGTAAGTGTAACTATCAGCCCTACTTTAGTTGTGCACTTTGCTTTTGTCCAAAGAACAAACAAGTAACAGAAGACAGAGTTTAGTAACTTCAACACAGAGTAAACTCATGACCTCAGTGGCTTTTGCTTGTATTCTTTAATTGCTTTTTAGTACAAAATGATGGTATTGAAAATTAAACTTCTTGAGCATTAGAATCAAACTCTCAGTGGTGAGTTTGCCAGCTTTCCCCCATCACACTGGATTAAATACATGTAATCTCGTGAGTGTGCTCTTCCCCTTTTTTTAGTTTTAGAGAAATACAGAGCCTTTGAATTTGCGCAATTTAAAGGCAATCCCCATAGAAAATAAGATTAATTATTGTGTTCCTTATGCTGCTTTTATTCTCCTTGACTACTCTCAGGTCAGATTCAACGCTGAGCCTTTCAGAGCTGAGCTTTGAGAAGCTGAGATGAACAATCCAGCGATGTCTGTAGCTGCTTGTAGCCATTCTTGTTCTCTTCATATTCAAAGCATCACTCAGGGCTTGTTTATATGCATTACTGTACCTCTTTAAATTAAGGTGTAATTTAAATCAGTTTCATTAAGCTGGTCCAATCGGCTGCACAGCCACTCTTATTGCAGCATAAACTAACTTTATTTCACGTTAGTGTAAATCAGCCAGGAACATTGTCAGCTTAAAATGTAATAATCCATTAAATTAGACTAAAATTGAAACATCCTCACAGGAGTTTGTGCTGGCGTGTACCCACTTAAATTAGCTGGAGCAAGTTTATGTGTACACAAGGAATTAGAAATGGAATCAAGCACCTACTCTGGTAAATTCCATCACCCGGGGCCAGTCAATATCAGAGGAATTGGAATGCGGGGAGAGGGAGATGTCTGAGCAGTGCCAGTGGTCAGGGTGTGTCTGAGGGGCAAATCTGCCCCCTGAGTTTGGTCCTTCAGCTCTTCAGTGCTACCATTGCATTGCACTGGGTGCTGTCGCCAGCCCAGAGATGCTCTGGAAGTTTCCAGCTCCCCACTTGCCCGAAGTTTCCTTGGGGTTTTCCTTCTGACACTTAGATGTGGATGGGAGAGGGAATCCATACCAGAAGTGGTGTTTTTGCACGAGGAATGAGCTGTGGTTTATTGCTCTGCCCCAGGACTTTTGGAAGGGAAATATGCAGGTGCAGAATGGTAAAAGTCACCTGTTTTGTATCTGGGAAGGTCATACCTCCAGCTGTGCTTTGGCACAGCTCTCATCAGCAGGGCAATACTGGGCTGCTTCCTGACTGCTACTGATTCCTTCTGCCGAGTTGCCACTTTGAAAAAATCGTGTGTTCAGTAACACTTACTGATCTATTTAGTAACATTTTCTTTTGTTACTTGAAATGAATGCATTGAAAGATGCATTTGGGGGCTGTATTTTTCCTCCACCTAATCTAGGTTCAAGTTTTTCTTTAGCTGTACTTCTGCAAAGCTGAGGAGAAAGGGGCGGAGGAAGGGATGGAGAAGGTCCCTGGTCATATCAAAGCTGAAACCCTCACTGAAACCATAACTGGGCTCTCCAAAGCAGCACTCAAGCTGCCCAGAGGAGTGGTGGTGTCATGGTCACAGCAGCTAAAAAGCACCAAACCCCAGCCTCACCTTGAGGGCAGCTGCTTGGTGTCATATTGATATTAAACAAGCAGGAACCAAAGCAAATACTCAGTGTCTTGTTTGTTGTGGGTTGGCTTTTTTTGATTTTCAATTTCTCATGGTTCCATATCAACAGCAGCGAGAACATCCAAACAGCTTTTGCCTGCATTTTTTGTGTGCTGTGAAAAAGCACAGGAGGCACTCAGGCTTCAGTCACTCCCACTGCTTATGTGCTGGGTGTGATTTGCATCAGAATAGGTATTTTTCCTTTTTATCTGTAAATTCATTTACATAATACTCATCAGTATGCGAGTTATGCTGGTGAAAGGATTGCTGACATGTGGAGAGATACCTCAGGTTTTGAGCTTATTGTTCAGGCAACAAGTATATGAAGGTGCAGGTTGCTAATTGTAGTCTACACCTTGTCAGTTCCACAGGCCTTATCCTATAGAAAAAGGGCTTTATTAAATTTGTACCTGGGTGCTGTATTATTTTGTCATCAGCAACCCTGAAGTATTAGGATATGAGACTTTTTTTAGTGCAAAAAAAAGCCAGCATCAATTTCAAGATGAAATTGAACCCAGATTCTTGACAGGCAGATCTGGGAACTTTGGGAATTACCTGACTGCAAGCCCCATGTACATTTTATATCCCTCAACCAGCTTAGAAAATGAAGCATTAAAAAAAAAGTTAAGACATTTGCTGTGTTGTTGATGGCAGGTTCTAGAAAAGGGAATCCTTGGTTCCATCAGTTTCTGAATCCCAGGTGGTTTTGTCCCAGGTGAGTTAGTAGGGCAAGAGGAGAATCTGAGGATCCCTTGCCTTGGCCAGAAAGAAAATCTGGTGAAGGTGGGATCCCCAATGGCTCAATCTGACCTGAGGTGCTCACTGTCACCAGGATGTTTGCTGGGCAACATGGAGACGAGGCGGAGTTGACCCGCGTCACCGTCCGGCAGCGCCGTCCCGGGGAAGGACGTAGAGCCGGGAGTTGAGCCCCGAGAGGAAGAGGAGGATGAGGACTTTGCCAAGGGCGACGACCTGGCCTGCACCGATGATCTGCGTGATGAGAACTACTGCCCGTCCCTGGACAGGTGGGAGCGCCGTGAGAGACCCCGCGGTCGGTCCGGAGCGACGTCGCACCGGGAGGGTTTCGGGCCTCGCGTCTCTGCCGTGTGCCTGTCCTGACGCAGCCGCCCCGGCGGAGCGGGGAGGAGGTGGGAATGGTGTCTGTGTGGTGTTAAAATAAGGTGTTTCTGGGGTCAAAGGGCACAGAATTTTGGGGAGGTATTTTCACTGCGTCTCACCCGGGGGAGGGTCTTTGCCACGTCCCGCTAACGGCCGACCACGTCGTACTGCATCCTGCCGCGTCTGCTAATGTCCGAACGCCGTCCTTCCGTGTCCAACGGCACCTAACCCGTGTCCTTCCGTGTCTAACCGAGGCCTTCCGTGACCGACCCGCGTCCGATCCGTGACCGCCCCGTGTCTAACCGCGTCCGACTAGCTCATTTCCTACCGCGTCCGACCTGTGCCTCACCCCATCGACCGCCCGACTCCCTCAGCCACCCTGGTCTGTGCCCCCGCAGCGACTCAGTGCCTAACCCTAACCCTAACCGGAACCCTAACCAGAACCCGATCTGGAACCTGACACTTGATCTAGAATCTGAACTGGAACCTGATCCAGAACCCAGCCTGGAACCTGGAACGTGATCCGGAACGTGATCCGGAAC
>VZTI01000073.1:0-40784 GCA_013397865.1 Struthidea cinerea
GCTAAAATTACGGTAATAGACAGTCCTCCACAAATTCTCTGCCTTGAATCCTTCCAATAGGCTGCAGTTCTTCACTCCAGCGTGGGTCCCCCACAGGGCCACGAGTTCTGCCAACAAACCTGCTCCAGCAGGCAGGAGCAGTCTCCTGGCAGGACCTGTGCATCCTCTCTCTATGATACACAGGTCCTGCCAGGAGAATGCTCAACAGTGGGCTTCCAACAGGGTCACAGCCTCCCTCGTGTATCCACCTGCTCTGCCATGGGGTCCTGCACAGGCTGCAGCTGGGTCTCAGCTCCACCATGGACCTCCATGGGCTGCAGGGCACAGCTGCCTCACCATGGGCTGCACCACGGGCTGCAGGGGAACCTCAGCTCCAGTGCTTTGGGCACCTCCTCCCCCTCCTTCTCCACTTCGGTGTCTGCAGAGCTGTTTCTCTCAAATGTTCTCACTCCTCTCTTCTAGCTGCTGTTGCTGAGCAGCTTTTCCCCCTTCTTATACATATTATGCCCAAAGAGCTATCACCATCACTGATGGGCTTGGCCTTGGCCAGCAGTGGGTCTGTCTTGGAGCCAGCTGGCACTGGCTCAGTTGGATGTGGGGAAGCATCTGGCATCTTCTCACAGAAGCCACCCCTGTGGCACTCCAGCTACCAAAACCTGGCTATATAAACCCAATACAACAAACCTTTGTCAATATATCAGATGGTTCCTTACTATAGGTGATTAATGAATTCTCAAAACTTCTGTTGTAAGGGTTCTATTTCCTTAACTATTTTCAGTTTTTCCTGCTGAAAGAAAAAGCATGTTTCCACATACCAAAACCCCCACCCTATGCATCATTCTTGAAGAGATCTCAGGAATGAGAGGGTTATTAGGGAAAACAGGAGTCTTTAGGTGGTTGGTACCTGCTGTGAGCACTTCACCTGGGGCCTTAAAGCAAGTGGGGGCATGGCAGGCAAGCTTGATTGACCTTTTTTTCTCTCTCTATCATTTTATCCACCGGTGCCTTGTTGCTTCGCCCTGTGCCACTTGGTGAGTGGTAGCCATTCCTCTTGAGAACCTATCTGTGCATGTTTGGTTAGCCAACACCAGAAAAAATAAACTGCCCTTTTAAATAGTTCTTGCAATACAAAACTGCCCTTCAAGGACTCCTATGCAGATACCTACAAATAAGGCCCTCATTATACTTAAGCAGAGTATATTAAATACACTCAGCCATGAATGACAAACTTCAATCTCCATGTACTCCAAACACCATTACACCCATTTGCAGGACTATTATTTAGATAATATAATAATAACATTTATTTCAAAGCTGTGTGTGTGCTTTGGAATCTTTAAGTACTGATTTGAATGTAAGTAGCAAAGAGGTACTTCTAATAGATATACTGGTAATTTTTTTTCAGCTTTTCACTTAATGGTTTTAGCACTGCTGCAGAAACAGCCCTTGCTGCGTTCTCTAGAGCTCTGGCTAGCTGCAGAGCTGGAAGGGTAGCTCATGCTCTCCCAGTAATGGTGTCCTTCCTCACTGAGCCACATTAACTTCACTGAGATGAAGATATGAGATTTCATTTGCACGTTGTGGCGGAACTGGCAGATTAGGAAAGATCCTTCTCTACTTCCTGGCTATGGTATCACACCTTTCTTTGAGGCATGAAAAGCCACCTGCTGTGTCTGGCAGTCATCCTGCAGCACCCCTACATTGCTCTTGGGAATTTTCTGGGGCTAGAAAGGCAACTTTTCTCCAGTCCCAAGGGTGAGTGAGACTTGGAGTCAGACAGTTACAATCCCTTGGTACTGAGGAGGTGTGAGCAGGCAGGGGCTGGCCCTGGAAATGGCTTGCCCCCACTCCACCGCCATGCACTCATTCTTGCAAATTTATCGTGAGAATTTTCCAGTCCAACCAGATACATCTGTTCAGGGGCCCTTTATTGTGGTGGCTTAATCTGCATCACTAGCCTAGCAGGAGGAGCAAGAAGCACGTTAATGCCTTGTGCATTTGATGATTTGGGAGAAGTGTGAGCAGAACAGCTGTATAAAGAGATTGGGAGAGATTAGAAACACAGTATGACAAAATGAGATTGTTTTAGCAAAACCAGACTGAAGCAACTGAGGAAAAATATTATGTATTTGTGGGCACAATAGAAAGTTGGAAATCTGTAACGCTGAAAGAGAACTTGCCAGAGAGTTGCTTAAACAAGAATTGGCAGTGTGATGAGAACAAAAAATGGTCTGTGATTTTTTATCCATTTCAGATGGAGCAGAGGCACCTGACACTGGAATATGGAATGCAACTTGACACCATTTACAGTCACAGTGTCCCCAGCAGACAGGTCCAAAGTCTGCCACCCTCAACAGAGCAAACAACAGCTGCTAAAAAGTTGGAAGCTGAAAATAAGGAAGAAGTTTAAAAGGGTAGTTTTGTTTTGATAAGAGACAAATCCTGTAAATAAGGAATTTAGAACATCTCACATTATGTGAGAGCTGAAATAGTAAGCGGTGTGGATGGTTTGCAAAGAGACAGGCAAAGAGATACAGAAAGCTCTCCAGGTTAGTTCTGCAAAACCAGGTTTCAGTTCTCAGGAAATTTGGGTGAGTTTTAAAATTAATATTGAGTTTGTTTCCATCTTTGTCTCACATGGTAACTGCCTATTCTGGTCTTCACGCAACATATTTGGTCAGAATATGGTCAAGAATTGAAAGCAAAGAAGACACATATTCATATGAAAATAAGTATGTGTGTGAGTTTCTGAAAACATGCTACAGATACGACTGTAAATGCCTCCTTTAAGCTGGATGAACAAAATCATCCAGTGCCTTCCCACTGTGCCCTGTAGATCTGACGGAGAGCCCAGCTGCAACCTAGCAGATGCTGGCTGTTCCCCCTCCCTCGTCTGCCTCAGCCTCCCCCATGACTTCTCTGTGGAGTGGGGAGACCTCTGCAGACAGGATAAATCCAGCACTGCTGCAGGCGTCCAGAGGAAGACAGCCAGATTCTCTGACAGGGCAGTTAGTTGCAGGGGTTTGTTGGGGTTTGGGTTTTTGTTTATGTGTTTCCTTTTGGGTTTGGGTTGGGGTTTTTTGATTGGTTGAGTTGGGGTTTTGGTTGTTTGTTTCAGTATTCTGGTATTATTTCATTCATTCTTCCTCTTTTAATAACCCCCTTTCAATTGCTTACATATCAGAGCTGCATGTATGAGCTGACATATGCAAATCTTGGTATCAATTATTTTCTCTAATTTAACATTGAATTAGTAGCCCACTGCTTTCTACAAAAATTTTGTGCAAAGAGACCAAGCCGTATTCTCGCCTAAGATGTGGTGTCAGGAGATGGAAAAATGCTGTGCCCTGTAGCCCAGAATTGCCTTTGGAAGAAGGGATGAGCATTGTAAAACAACTGCTAACAGAAATGTAAGCTCCATAGGCAGAGAAAGGAACCTTGCCATGTAACGCTGTGCTAAACCACAGGACTTCTACAGCTCTTCTACCAAGTCAACGTTAAGAAGTTCAGGTGCCTGACCTTACCTTCTGAGAAATCTCTGGGGGTGGCATTCTTTCACTTGTAAGGAGCTAGTCTACCCAAGAGGTACCGGATGGCTACCCAGGTTCTGAGATCTACCCTGCTCTAGAAATTAAGTTCTCTTCCAATTACAGGACGATTTTCTTGAGGATGCTAACAAAATCACCTGCCATGGAATCTGGTACAGGAGACATATTTCACACAAACAGGTCATCCCCAGCCCCCCGTGCCTCACCAGAGGGTAGGTCAAAAGGGGCACTTGCCCTAACTTACAGCAGCAAAGATGATGGCTGAAACTCTTTTCCAACTGCAGAAAGGTTTTGTGTATTTTTCTCCTCAAGCCTGCAAGAAAAAAAGTTCTTCAAAGGCAGGAACAAACCTGAAAAAAATCACCTACCATGGACCTGAACAGGGGCTCCGATGGTCTGCTGCTGGCATGCATTGTTACTGAGAAACATGAAAACAAGCTGAGTTGGATGTGCTTCTCCAACACATAAATACTTAACCTGAGGAACTAGCTATTCCAAACAATTCATCCTGAAATGTAATACAGACTGCCTGAAAGTACCTGAAGTAGGTGATTGCCCTCCACAGACAGCAAACCTGATCCTCTTCTGTGGCTGAGCACAGCTGAGTGTGTTGATCTTAAAGCTGAACAAAAAGCACAAACAACAGCACAAGGATGCCTAGGTTGTCATCCTGAACTGCCATGTCTCTTCTTGAGATACTGGTGGGACAAAGGTAGAGAGGAGACTGCATGTGGAAGCTTAGCCTTGACTTTAAATGAAGCCTTGGGCAAAGCACGAGCCCAGAATTGCAGGGAAAATGTGCAGCTCTTCTATCCCTACCTCCTATACTTCTCTCTAGCATTGCTGATGGTGAGTAAACCAGTGAGTCTCTCATCATAATGAGGTTGTGTTTCCTACTACTTCAATAGCATCCAAACAGATCTAAGTGTGCAGAAGTCACTCCTTCTGTCCCCTGCTAGAAAAAGGGTTGTATTAACTGGCATTTTGAGGCCATTCCTGAATTCCAGTATTCCATTGTCTCCCTTTACCACCACCACCATCACCATCACTGGTCTACTTCTCAAGCATGATCAACAGCGCAATCTCATATGACTTGGTTTGGGACATCAGTTATTTTGACCATCTTAGGTAGTTAACTGGTGCTCCCTAGAAGTTAATATTGATAATAACAATTATTTCAGATATATTTTTGAATAGGAATAAAAGATAAGTACAAGATATTCTTTGTTAATAACATTACCACCCTTGATAACAGCTCCTACTTTAACAATAACATGATTGTAACCAAGTGAGTATTCTTTCTGAAAAAAAAAAGAAAAAAACCCCAGGTACATGGGTGTCTGTATGTGTAATTTTCACATTATTCCTGAAGTTTGTTTTGAAAAAAGACAGGAGGTATCTCACTGCAGCACATAAGAATAAACAGCTACTCAAAGTTGGTTAAGGCATGTATTCTTCACCCAGAGGACCAAAACATCAGCAAGCTGATGGGCCATAAAGCAAAGTGAGTATCCAGGCAGGTGTTTAAGGTATGTATCATTCAGACAGTAGAACACAGTGAGTCCTGCAAAGAGGAATTATGGGCTATTAGGTTTATAACAGAGACTCAGGCAATACTAGAGGTGTACCCCACTTACCTTAGGTGCCTCATGAACAATCTTAGATGTCATTATTGTGAATTCACAGAAGCTGCCTTCCAGTGAAAAGGCAATCTCCATGCCTTGGTTTCTTGAAATCAGGCAAGAGAAAAAAACGACTTAAACAACCACGCAGAGAAGATACTCTTTGTTCTCAACCTCATCATGCGCTATCTGTTACAATTTCAAACTCTGAGGATATTTTAAAAGATTTTACTCAGACAATGTGAATATTTTCATGCACTTAGCTCGGATGGCTGAGCTGGGCTCAGAACACCTTTATTCTGGCATCTGCAAATGGCCCTGTTTGCATACAAATGACAAAAATTAAGATATCTAATTTGTTTTTTATACAGTGTTTCCATCACCTTTCAAGGTATCTCAGTGTCTAGACAAAGCCAGCCTAATTAAAATTAATAGCTTGACACTTGAACTCATTTGTAACAGTGTCATCTTCCTTAGCAGCTTCTCACCAATAGTATCAGAGGAACTCAGTGACTCTTAATTACCAAATGTGCATATATGATGTACAGAGATCATCAACCCCAACACTGCTGACAGACATACAAGTGATAGAAGAAAACTGTTGCCTAAGGAAGCCAACTAAGTGCTCTGATTATCGTGATAGCACTAAGTAAAGCTTTACTTGATAGACATAGGTTTCCTGGGACCCAGATCTCCCAGGTCCCTTCTCTGGACTGGATTCCTAGCATGCAGGTGGGATGACAACAGAAACCCTTGAAGATGGAAAGACCCAATGCACTGTCCATAGCATTTAGGGACCACCTCTGAACTGCCCAGTTGCTCTAGGGGCTCTGGGGCATGGAGGCTGGGATGGGAGAGGCTGTAGGGCAAGACAGGCCGGCTGACAGCAGAGAAGAAAGCCTCTTTCCCATGCTAGGAGATGCGAAAGGTCAGCTCACATCAAGTCATTTCACAGCATGGCTGATTAAGGAACAGTCATTTGACTTTGATTAAAATATTTGGAAGAGCTCAGCTGTTTCTGGAGGTAATTCTGACACCCCTGCCCCACGCAGTGGATCTGAAAGGCTTCCCACAGGAAATGGGAAGAAATGGGGGAAGAGCAGCACAACACTTTGCTCTCAAGCATGTGTGCTACACTCACTGATTTTAATGAGAAGTCGCACAGAATACTCCCCTGAGAGCAGTAAATTATGTGAAAAATATATTTATTTAGGCTTAAGGAAAAAAGATGAAAATAAATCAGAAGGAGATATTGTGACAATAACCTTGCTTCTATTGAGCATCAGAATTAGGAGCAACAAATAATAATACACAAATTAAAAAAACTGGATGGATAGCAAACTGACATAGCAAAACCTACCCCTTCTGTTACCTCAGCTGTAACCATCCTTCAGAATCACAGAGTTTCAGCAGCTTTAAGTTTCTGAAGATCAAGAATGCAAAATAATAAAAACTTGCACCATTTAAAGAAGGCATAGGTAATAAAGCAAGTGCTTTATAATTTGAAATGATCTATTTCTTCCTTTAAATCCCAATTGATTTGTTCAGTGACGTGGAAATTTAACTGTATCCATTAAAACATTAAAGACCATAAATAAAAAACTAGCAGTTAATTGTGTTGCCTATTTTTAAGATGCTGGAGCTTAGTTTTTCATATTCTGGCAGTCTATCAAACTCAGCTCCATTACAGATGTCTTAGAGCTGAATTGATGATGATATTCAAAACTAAGGGCATTCTCTTCAGTAGTCCTACCCTGATGAAAGAACTCAAATGTATAGATGGCTTATGCGACTCTATCATTCTTACTGTGTGAATTAGGAATGTTAGAAATGTCAGCTTAATGAGTCATGCAAGAATCTTCAATGTTCTAAGTCACTGGATCCAATTAATTTTCAAGTGTGCCTAAAATGAACAATGAATACTGCAAAGAAGCAGTTCAGTGGTTTTCTCCACACTTGCTTTTTAACTTCTATTTTATATGTTGGACCTAATAATGCTTTCAAATAGCTATCCAAGTCAATTATTAACAATGATTGAAATTTTCAAGTGGCTGACAGGGTGTTTTCTTCAGCCTTTACGTCTGCAATGAAGTTATTCCACTTTGCATGAACAAATAAGGAAACGAAGAATGTAGATGTTAGTGTAAAAAATGGCAATTTTCCCCCCTTCTTTATGTATGCTATTAGTAAAACTAGTCAGAGTGGACACATGATAAACATATGCATTTTTAAAGTATCTCCATTCTATTTGCTTCACTGAACTTGAAAACTGCTCTGGTTTAGCATTATATTTGGCATAATGTAACAAAGTGAATTTTGTTTCCAGTTAATCCTGCTTTTATTGAGCAGTGTGAGCCAATCTCATTGGCTGAACTTGTTGTAGTGGTCAAGGCCACGGCAGAAGTGACCAAGGAGTCACCAGGCCCAAGAACAGCAGAAGTCCACTGGTGGGCAGGTACTAAGGTATGGAAGTGCCTCCGTGGTCACAGCGAGTTCCCACAGTCCTTTGTCGTGATATGTAGATTACTCCCAGTTAGTTGGCCCGCTGGCCTACCGCCCCCTTTCTTCCCTATAGGTCTTAGTTCCAGAATGTTCTCCTCGACACCCCATAGGTTGTTGTATCCCAACTACTCCCTCCACGTTTCCCCATTGGTTTGTGTACCCTGCCCTGCCTATGCTCCTCCCCTCGGCTCTTTCTCCATTGGTCCCTAGCCCTCTCTCCGCCCCTTCTCCTCCCCGTGCTTAATTCCTGGACCCTGTGTTATTTCGGCTCTTTGCCCCTGCATCCTTTCACATACAGAATAAACTGTGTCTGTGAAACTCCACACAAAGAGCCCCTCCAGCCTCTTTGTTGTCGGCATGGTCCACTAAAGTGCTTGTGTGTGTGTGTGTGCTTACCCGCCTCGGATGCTGCGTGAGTGTGCGAGAGCTGTCTACGCTCTGCCCAGGCGGACTCTCATAGGATGCTTGGAGAACTGTCATGATGTTGCAGTGGTCAAGGCCACCGCAACATCTCCCCCCTCTTTACTAGAAGAGAAAGCTCTTCCCATAGCCCTTAATAAAACTTTCTTAAGGCAACTAAAAAGAAACAAAACCAGAAAAATAATTAAAATAATTCCCAGAGTCGTTTTAACAACAGACACTACCCAGCTCGATACAGACTCACAGCCATGACGAGGAAGAGCCATTTGTTGTAACAGGCAGGCTTTTCCTTATTTTTATATAAATAATTTTTACCATAACACTGACATTTGGACCATTAAACTCTAGATTCTGATTAGTGTGTACCTTGCAAACAAACGTGTCTGCTTAGGCACCCATCACTTTTCTCCGTTGTGGCTCATCTGAAGTTACTGATGTGAAGGCTCTCTTGGCCCATGCTTATTGGGAGAATACCAATAAGCAGAGTGTGAATAAACACGCTGCTTCAGTGGCCATTAAGGCATGTCACCTGCTATGGCAGGCCTGTTGCCCAACTTGGGATACGCATGATGCTGTTCCTTGCCCCCTGCCAACATTCCTTCTTCCACCCTTTGGAGAAGGGTTCCCTGACACCTTATCTTCCCAGTGGGTATGGATTTGTACCAAGAGAAAAGAACATGAAGTGGGGGTGTTGAAGAGTGCACACAATTTGTCCTGTCTTGCTACAACCAGTGGTCTTTATAAGCAGAGCAGCTTTTGGGGCTGATGTAGAAAGACAGCCCTGAGCTCACCTGGCAAGCTGTGGACCACCACCGCAAGGAGTCTCCTCATTCTCACTGAGGAAAGGCAGCAAATAGCCAAATGGTGGCAGCACTATACATTGCTTTAGCTGTTCACTCAATGAGAGTGGAGCCCTGGGTACTAGGGGGGAAAAAAAAAACAAAAGAAAAAGGAGTTTGAGGAGAAGAGAACCAAGTAGCACACTGAAACTCCGTATCCCTAAATGCCCATGCCACAGAAACATTTCTGGAGCAAGGAAGACTGAGGCAGTTAAGATCTTAAGTCTGAATGAAAGATTCGGCTTGACTGAAATGATTTTTAGCAAAAGCTGTCACTGGTTTATCAGAATTCACTTATCTGGAGTAATGCTCCTGGTGCCAATATTCTACATATCATCCCAGAGAAGCGTCTGAGAGAGCAGCTGTAAGGGTGACTATAAGATCTAGTAAATACTGAGCGTTTCAAGGCAAGGTTTGGGCTCAGACATATGCCCAGTAAGAAACCCTTTCCTTTTGTTGTGGTGCAGGCAGTTTGAGACCTGCAGGTAGTATAACCGGAAAACAGAAACTGTAAGAAACATAAATATAGAGGTGGGGGGAAAAAACAACCCAAAAACCTATAAGCTGCCAGAAAGCACGGAGAAAATGCTCTGCTTGGAATACAAAACTTTGCCTGGGAGATGAAGTTTTGAGAGGCGAGTGACAAAACTTCAGCTTCCCTGTAAGTTAAAGGAGGATTAAAATAAGGAATGAATGAAAGAGAACTGCACACACGTACAAATGAAAGTAAAAAAATAAATGAAAAATGCATGGCTTATTTATGCCACCTACTGGATTTTTCCTGAAGTATCTTTTCAAGTGTTTTAGTTGCGATGATGTCTGTCACGCCAGCGAATACGCTTGCATGGGAGACTACTGGCACAAGTAAACCAGCTGAAATCTAGCCAATGACTCACATGAGTAAACGCATGTGCAGACTGACATAGCTGGAGGAGAAGAGATGAGGGTAGCTCTACACCTGTTCATTCTGCTAAGCTGATGGCTCTAGGGCAGCCAAGACACCCAAAGCTGCAGGCAAGCATTAAAGTTCAACACTTGAGGAGCTTCCCAGCTCCTATCAGTGTCTCAGGGAATGTGCTGGCATGGTTTCCCTTCTTTGCTTGACTCCCTCTGGCTGTCTTTGATATTTTGTTCAAAATGTCCGGAGTTTATGGACACATTGATGTTTTCAAACAATGCAGACTGGCAGTGTGCATGCTTTATCTTCTATCCCTCACCACTCCTGCAGCTGAGGCTCTTTTGGGAATCCACAACTAGCCCTGGGGATACAGCCTATAAAATGATCTTTCAGAGTCAAAAATATCTCACAAACCCTCTGATTTGACCCACTGACAAAAAAACCCAAAAATTAAACAGAATCACGTCTACCAGTTCTCTAAAATGAAATGCACTCAACCCCACTGACTTCTGTGAAACTGAAGGTCTTCACTTCCCAGGCAACAGTGTTAGAATTAAATCCTTTTTAATTTGTAATCTCCCCACTGGGTTGCTGACTCATACGAAATGTGGTGGTGGGATCACGTCTTGCCCACATCTGTCCCTCAAAATTATAATCTCGTTAGCAAATAAAATATTTTTGCAAGGCTCAAGAGGTCAGCTAAAGGCATGAATCAGCACAGGACGGATCATCACTAACAGATGTTGTTTTGGACTTTAAAGAAAAAGTTAAAGCTAAAGGACAACTATCAGATATTTATTAAGACAAAAAAAAAAAGAAAAGCAAAAATGTCTTTTGATTCTTCTTATTTTTGTTTCATCAGAAATATTAATTACAGTTATTTCCAAAGGTGACAGCAAATGGCAGTAATCTTAAGTCACTGACATCATCACTGGACAGACTCAAACCAGAGATGCCCAGACGTACCCTACATGAATGACTAAATTTCCTGAAGACTTGCAGTGAGGTTATTGTGATTCGTCTTAGGACTAACAGCAGTTTATGACCCTCTCCTATTACTTCATGACTCCACAGATGACAAATCCAGCAATGTGTTGTCGACCTCACCAAATATCCATTAAAAAAATTGAGAAAAACATTGCACTCTAAACCCGTACTCAAAGTGTGACTTGAGCTAGCAAAACTAACGCAATTCATTATTAAATGATCAGTCATGTACTTGTATTCATGAGGCACCTATATATTTTGGTGGTATTCATCCAGAACACAAAACACCAAATAGATACTAACAACATTAATATTTTCTTCTGTACAGTAGGTTCTGTAACATTATGGATGATACAGATCTGTGCAGTTGGCCTGAAAAGCAAGAGTAGAAAATACTAGTTATGTGAAAGAGTGATGAATTAATGTTCTTCTCAGAACTGTTGCATTTTTTGCATCCTGTAATTCATCTTTGAGGTTGGTTGTCCCACTTAAGTTTCTAGTGAAAAGTCATATATAAACACCTGGTGACTGCTATTATTTTTCCTTTTTCTGTCTTGGCCTGCTTTATGCACTGTCCTTCTCTTATCTTTCCTCCTTTTCCACCTCTGCTGTCATTTCTGATTTTCTTCTCCTACCTCTGTTGGATTTTGCTTTATTTTGCCTTCCTTGGTCTTTTGATTCAGCCTCCTTTCATCTACTTTTTAATTTGCATTTTCAACTGACTTTAAGATAATTTATAGGAGAGAACCTGAAAACATTCCTGCGTGTGTGTTCCACCATGCACTGAACTTCACAAACTGGATATTCAAGGCTTGCTCCTAGACAAAATTTTGGAAACTGATTGATACCCATATGACTTGAGAAGATCTCAACTGGTTTCATTCAGGGAGGAGTTTTATGTTTTGATATACAAAGCTAAGTATGTCTACATTGTTCACCTCCTTAAACATTAGTGATATGCCCACTACGCTAAAGGCAAATCCTAATTTTGTTCCTTTAAACATTGTGTTCATATTCTCCTGTCTTATGGGAAAATGTGCAGTTACTGACATCAGAAATGTCAACCCCAGCAAAGTGATGCAAGGGAAAAGTTTCAGTTTCTGCAAGTTGAAGGATGGTCATAACCAAGCCCACACAGCTTGTGCTCAGCCTTCACTTGTGGACTGTCTGACTGCAACTGGGGCTTAACAGGAGGGTTTGAATGAGGTCTCTCTGGAGGATGGAAATCACCATAAATGTCTCCATTGTTGTACCAGGAAGGAAAAAGTTCTTTAAATGTCATTTATTAAAAGCTAATGCAAAGCATCAAGCAGCAAGGATCTGGGGCTTTCTTCAGGCTGAGATAGGCACTCACTGTTTCCAGCATGGAGGCTTGGTCTGAGCAGAATTAGCTTGGAGTTAGCTGATCACAAAGAGAGAGATGCCTTTCTTGGCTTCTTCTAGCAGAAATAAATTTCTACCTACTGTAACTTACTGCCATCTGATATGCTGAGTCATGAAGCTGGGGTTATAGAAATCTTTATGCAATCTTTATAAATCAGCCTCACATAATCTCAGATGCTTTCTGCTTCATCTCTGTTGAGTCACTCATTTGACAGTTGTCATTCATCTTAGATTGAGGTGTAATTTAATAGTTTCATTTCAGCATGAAGATAGCGTCATTTAAAGTTGAGCCCAGAAAGATTTAAAGGTGTAACAGAGGAAATATTAATACTGTAAATAATATCTGTAGAGCTGCATGCATGTATAAATCACACAGTGCCAAGTTGGAAGGGCGGCCTATGTAAAGAAGAAAAAAGCATCTTCTCTTGTCTCCCCCTGCAGAGTTCAGCCGTTCTGCCACCCACACCAGCTCCAGAGGTGATGGCTACCGAGTTATCACCATGCTCTCACTCGCCCCTGTACCTGCTGGGATCACCTGCCCACACAGATATTGATCAAGGTGTCTTTATGCACATTGCGGGATACTACTGCGAGGTAACCCGTAAAGGGAGGATGCAGTCCAGCAAGACGCCAGCAGCCTCACGACAAAAGAGCAGCTGAGCTGCGGCAACTTGGGTGTTTTATTCGGGCGTCACACCTCTCCCTGGGCCAGGCCATGTTGGTAGCCTGCCCAAACCTGACCTGCCCAACCCAAGGGACCACTGGGTTTAAACATGGCCTCTCTGGATCGATTCCGCCTTGCTGCCTCGGACGTCGTCCGGCATCACCGCCATGGACACGGCCTGCGCTGGCCGCTGCGGGGCAGGGAGGGTGGGCAGAGGCCGCAGGGCGGCCGCGGCGCGCCCCCGACCGGGGGCCTGGACATCCTGTTGTGCGGGGCCTGCCCGGCAGCGCGGCTGAGCCCAGCCCCGCGGCACCTCCGCCACCCTCGGCCCCGCACCCACCGCCCGCCGTGCCTCCGACGGGGACCGGCCTGGACGGGGCCCGCCTTTCCCGCCACAGGCCGGCCTGGTGGGAGAGGGAGGAGCGCGGAGGGAAGGGTGGCCGCTCCCTCGGGATAGCAAGAAATAATTTTGCGGCCGCACGGACCCCCCAGGAGCAGGGGTGGGGGAGGCGCGGCAGGAGGGGCGACGCCCGCCTGGCGCTGCCCGCCAAAACGCGCGGCGTGGCGGGACGGGACGGGGCAGGGCAGGGCAGGACAGGACAGGAGAGGACAGAACCGCGCCGACCGCTCTACCGGCTGTCCCCCGCCTGCCGCGATGCCCAGTGACACCCCGGCCTTCAGTAAGCCCCCGGACGTCGCGGGGCCGGGGGACAAGGCGAGCAGCTTCGGGAAGGCGGCGGCCCCCATGGCGGCCGCCCCGGCGGACAGGGGCAGCGCTGCAGCGGGGAAGAAGCGGCCGCGACTGCCCAAGTGTGCCCGCTGCCGCAACCACGGCTACTCCTCGCCGCTGAAGGGGCACAAGCGCTTCTGCATGTGGCGGGACTGCCAGTGCAACAAGTGCAGCCTGATCGCCGAGCGGCAGCGCGTCATGGCAGCGCAGGTGAGCTGTGCCCGGAGCGGGATGGGCTCTCCACCGGCGCGCTGCCGGCAGCGGGGGGTGTGTGTGTGCTCCGTGCCCAGGGGTTGTCGTGCCCGTCGGGGCCAAGCGGCCGCGCCGAGATGCGGTGCGCTAACGCTGCGAGACCGCAGCCGCGGGTTAGCCTCGCCCCGGACTGGAGTCAGGAGTTACACCGCCCTGTTCCTATGTTAGTGAGACTTCTCGGTGTATTTGTTTTAAGTTATTTAATTACTTAATTTTTTTTTTCCATAAAAAAAGGGAGATGCCCTAAAGGCGCGGCGGATTGCAGTCGGGGCGAGCGGCAGCGGTCAGCTGCGCACCCCCGCCGAGCGCCGCTCCCCCGAGCCGGGTACAGCCCAGCCCTATGGACAGCTCGACAGGGTGTGGGCGGCTGTAGAACCGGCATGGAGCGGGACCTAAGCTACCGTCAGTGGTCGTTTTCCAGCTTTCTTTTAACTAGCAAATGAATAATCTAGCCAACTAATTGCTTATGGAGAATATTTTGCGCCGGTGGTTTTAGATTCGGTGTAATTGCGTTTCTTGCTGCTGGTGGCTTCAGTTGAGCGCATTTCTAACTTTTTTATGTTTGGGGGGTTTTTTAACAGAGTTGTTCCAAATTTTCTATGTAGCAGCTCTTCAAATAGCTGTGTAGGTGCGTCATCTTAAATCTAAACGAGGGCTCGGTATTCTGAGGGCTAAGAAAAGAAACGGTCTCCAGGGTAGGAATAACTTTTTCGTTGGGTAGTCTCGCTGAAGTCACACCTCTGGCGGTGTAAATGTAGGGCTATATTAGCCGTTGCGATCTTTATCTTGCAAACTTCATTAGGAGGGGTCCTGGGCGTGTAATGGCTGCTGGAGTAGTTGAGCTCTGCGAGGGGCATTGTACGCCCTCGTTAGTGCAAACGATCCCCTGCGGGCAAATTATTGACAAGGCATAAGGGCTGCTGGTGCGAACGAAGGCAGTGGTTGCAGACTCCTACCCGTCAGTTTGCAACTGATGTGTGCTCAGAGCTTCGTGGTCCCGCATAAAATGTATGTCGGGCTGACAGGTTTTAGAAACCTAAGCAGCCCTGGATTAAATCCTTCCCTGCTTTTTCATTCTGTTATTCAGTGCAGGCGTATAAAACATCCTCAGAACTCAATGGTGGTAAGTGTTCGTTCATTTAAACAATTTCTCCTTGGTGGTGGTATGGCAGTCCAGAAGTTGTTTTTACGCCCAAGTTACATGCGCTTTCTCTGCCTAGTGTGAACCATGGAATAATAAAAGTGAATCCCTTTGCTGTCTGCCTCGGGGAAGGGAGCAGAAAGTGCAGTGTTCCCCATGGAGGCATCCCCTTCAACAGAGACTCTTTTTGCTTCTCAGCTGCCTCTGTCAGGCAGTGGGTGCCTCCTGCTAGCAGGCTCTGGTGATGGCCCTCCTGGGGGTATTCTCTTCCCTGCCTAGTATTTGAAAGTAGCTTTGAAAGCCTCCCTAGCTGAACCTTATCTATGTAGGAGTTACACATTGAAAGTCTGTCTTTCCCCCTTTTGATATATTTCTGCAATAAGCCCCTTGATGCTAGTGGAATTTTACAGGTCAAGGTTATTGGCTTGTGAAGTCAAAGTTACAGTGGTGTTTGCAAGTCTGCACGTTCTGTTTGGGATGTCTCTTATTGCAAGGGCTAATACTAATTTCTGTTAACAGAATTATACATCTGTATTAGGAAAAAGTGTGGCTGTTGAACATGAAAATGTAGGGAAGTCCTGTCCGAGATACCCAGGAGAATTTCCAGCAAGAAAGCTCATTATCCCAGTCTGTAATCTGGAACAGATTTCCAAGGTTCAAGTAAAGATGCAAATCAGTCACCTGACAAGTAGCAGGGTAGATAGCTGTAGCAGTGTCATATATACCTCCTAGACACATGGCATGGGTGGACAGATATGTTAAATTGATCTACTAGTTCAGATGAGGCACAAGGGACTGTCTGTAAGCAATGAATATGGTTTGTTTGCACCCATGTCTGAACTGTGTAGTGCCTATGGGCTTGGCCAGTACCAGCTAGGCTTTGGAACATTGTCAGTGTTGGGAAAGAAACGGGAAGCTCCAGCTTCTCCAGACCTGCCCAGCTATCTGCAATGTGTGTGATGCTGCCTGACATGCTTGCAGGACGGTACCTTACATTTGCCATGCTTCTTCCATAATGGTTCTCTGTGTACAGCGTACTGTATGCTGAAATGTCCTTGAAGAGGAAATTTCCTGCGAAGAGCTAGCAGGGAACCTAGCAGGCCTGGATAGAGCAGAAGATTGCAGGTATAAGCCCTCATGAAGAGCTGCTTTATATTGATAAGAGCCACAGCAGAACCCTGCAAGCAGACTAACTTCTCAGCCCCAGCAGCTGTGTATCAGCAGAGAGGAGGGTAGTGACTACACTTTCTGCGGTGTGTTTGTCCCAGGAGCAGCTGTGTTGGGGAAGTGTCGTCAGCTGTAATATGTCTTCATCTGGCCTTGGTGGAGGAAGATGTGTATGTCACCAGCATTTCATAGGCTTGTTCATATGTGCTTGGACACGAAAAGGGGTTGGTTTTTGATAGCTTTATATACTTCTGTACCTACTGGCTGGATTGTGTGAAGGGCCTAGAGAGTAAGCCGTATGAGGAGTGGCTGAGGGAGCTGGGGTTGTTTAGCTTGGAGAAAAGGGGGCTCAGGAGAGACCTTCTGCAACTGCCTGAAAGGAGGTTGTAGCCAGGTGAGGGTCAGCCTCTTCTTCCAGGCAACCAGTAGTGACAGGACAAGAGGAAATGGCCTCAGGCTGGGCCAGGGGAGGTTCAGGTTGACATCAGGAAGAATAGAAAGGATTGTCAAGCACTGAAACGGGCTGTCCAGGGAAGTACTGGAGTAACCATCCCTGGAGGTGTTCAAGAAACTACTGGATCTGGCAGTTAGTGCTGTAGTTTAGTTGACATGGTGGTGTTTGGTTGAAGATTGGACTCAGTGGTCTTCGAGGTCTTTTCCAACCTTAATAATTCTATGATCAACACTATTCAGAGTACAAAGAGTGAAAAACCAGCTTTGAATCTTTCATTGTTGTATAAATTGGGCTCAAAACCACAGAGCATGCACTATGTCTTGTCTTTTGTTCCCAGGTTGCACTAAGAAGACAGCAAGCTCAGGAAGAGGAACTGGGAATCAGCCACCCAGTGCCCCTGCCCAGTGTCCCTGAGACATTTGTTAAGAAGAGCAGTGGTGGCAGCTCTTGCCTCTCGCTGGAAAGCAGCAGCCCAGTGCACTCAGCAAGTACAGCCATGACAGCAGCTAGTACACCATCAGGTAAAGTGCTGGGAGAGTGATGCTCATGGATGGGGGCAATGGCCAACATTGCCTATGCCTGCTGTTGGCACCTGTTCACAGTGACAGGGTTGTGGAGAATCCTCACCCCAGCAACAGCGTATACTTTTTTTGGCAAAAGGGAAGGATCCAGTATCAGTCTTTAATATTTTAATTGATTATTTTTACTTGAAAATCAAAATTTCTTTTACACAGGCTGGTGCTGTAATAAATTCAATAGGGTGTGTGACTGCAAGTAGAGAATTATGGGAAGCTTTTGTCCTTTGTCCCAAAACATGTACTCCTGGCACAGTCATGGTAAGTGGGTTTTGGCTGGCTGTGTAGCCTCTACAAAATTCAAGAGTTTTCAGAGCAGCAGAGATCTGCCAACCTTACATGACTTGATGTGGTGGCACATCGGTTCTGTGTGGCACAGTGTGATGAACTACAAAAGACTGATACAGTCCTTCTCTTTTACTACAACTTACTCTACTGCATTTAACACTTGTAAAACAGAACCCCCAAACAGCAACAACAAAAAACCGTATTTGTCTGTAGATTCAGTGAAAGCGTGGCTAAGCATAGATGGGATTTGAAGGTGCTATGCAAGTGAAGACTCTAGGGAAAATGTTTTTTTCTATGCAAATTCTTTTTCCCTTTTCTAACTGTGCCTGACAGATACAGTGATTGAACATATATAAGAAAGAAGAAAGGAGCTGGTGTAATTGATTTCTTGTATATAGACAGAAAAAAAGCAAACAAATATAGATAAAAGGAAATTTCATTCATTTTTAATCATCTATACACATGTCAGTAATACAGGTGAATATACTTGCCCAGATAGATGATTCTAAAGTGGGCAATGCCTTGCATTAATTAATAAAAGGACAGTGCATGAGTGTGTCTGTCAAGTGACGTTATTCTGTTTTGCAGGCCATTAAAAGTATGTCAGATGTATTTGTTTGATCTAGTGCAGACAGGCAGTTTCAGACCATTGTAGAGGAATTTCGTTGGGAAGCTTTTAAAAGAACTGCTTAATAAAGCAATAAATAGCTTTTTATTAGCTTTTTTTGTTTTCATTATGTTAGTGTCACCTTTGAATTGATGCAGTTACTCCTTTCATATTTGCATTACTGCATGCTTTGTCTACAGACATGGAAAAAGCTAGCTAAAGATTAAAGTAGTATATTCAGTAATGTATAGAGATTGTGTGTAACTCAGGAGGACAAGAAGATCCTTGCTTATACAGAAAGGCCAAAGAATGAAATAATTTTACTGTTGACAAAATGGCATAACCTTTGATCTTAATGTTTTTTAAATGACAGTATTTAATTTATTAACCCCATTTTAATAATTGCTAATGAATTGAATTAAATTATGGTCTTTTAATTAAAAACATTGACCAAACAAGCTTAAGGCAACTCACATGCTTGAACAAGGACTTGAAAACATAAAATCCCTAATTTTAAAGTAATTTGAATTGTTTGACTGTTTTTGGTCAGAGCAGTCATCTTTCTTACAATGGATTTTGAGCAATTTAAATACATTGTTTCTCAAGCATTTTACTAAATAACTAACTGTTATTATTTGTGTCCAAATAAATAACTGTTTGTGAATGACAACATATGAAATACAGCTTCATCTCCAGAAAGAAGATACGGTTCTAGTCAAGAATCAAGACAGGATCAACCTTGTTCACCAGAAATGGAAGCATCTGTGAATGAATAGGAAATCAGGTTCATAGTTTCGCTTTTAGGCACCTAGGTAGCAACAGACATTTGTGCTTAGCTCAGAGGTGACTACACTGTATAAATAAAGTTATGTCCCTGATAATTTTGCTAGGTTCATCTGTTGAAAGTAATGTTAAGTACTCCTGGGTTTTGATTTGATACCAGTGATTGCATGCTGACTCTGAAGCTGGAGAAGGTGCTCTGCATTTATCCAGACCTGTAGGATGGCTTTATCAGGTGCCTGACTGCAGGCTTTGGTGAGGAATACAGCCTAAATATCCTTAGGCTTTTCCTTTTAGCGTATAAAGACCTTTTTTTTCAGATGAGAAATTGCCATGTGACATTAAATTCTGGCTTTAGGTGTTGGGTTGTTTGAGGACGAGGTACTTGATGGATTCTTGTATAGCTGTTCTATGATTTTGTTGGTACCCTAAACTGCAAGCAAAATGGAGACCTCATCAGAGCAAGTGTCATTGCCTCAGGTTGGTAGGCTGAGGTGCTGATTTTTCAAGAACTTACAGTAATTATTAGAGCGAGCAGAGAAAGTGAAACGCTTCATGTCAGGGGGAGTCAGCAGTTCCCTGCAAGCCCCAGGGGAAGCGGTGGCTCCTGGGAGTGCAGCGTGTCCTGTGTGACTCACATTAGATTGGGCGAGAGGTGATTTTGACAGTGGTAATTCTGTTCCTCATCTAAGGTTTTTGGCTTATGAGAGCAGTTCTTCTTTTGGACTCCCATCACACGGAGCATTGTTTGCCAGCAGAGGAGTAATGTGTGAAGGAGTCACACAAATCAGACCTAGTGCCAGAGAGAGAGTCATTGCTTGCTGTATCCATTTTATTAGCAGATCAGAAATAGTGTGATACCTGGAGACCAGAGGCAGTTTTTCAGATCCCGTTGTGACGTGCTGTTTTTGAAAAGGGGAAAAATTAATTATCACGGTCATAGCATAGGTGTTTGGACATTAACCATGTCAAGCATGTTTACTTTGGATGGAGTGTATGTTCCCACTCAAAAGCAAACTGGGAGTTTGCAGGGTTGTTGGAAGGGAGCAGACCATGGTCTCAGGGCATTAGTAGAGTGTCTTACAGACAGAATTTGTTGTTTCTGTGCATTTCCCCTTAAAAAGTTGTAGGTTGCTGAAAGAAAAGGCCATTTAATTGTACAGAGCAGCAAAAGACGTTATCCCAGGGCATTTGACGTAATTGCCCTTCCTTCTGTAGGATAGGTATATCTTGTTAGGTTAACAGATACGCAAAATTTAGGAAGGACTATGGTGGAGCATGTAGATAGTGCTTTTCAGACATGCTCATTTTATAACACCTGTGTTCTTCACTGGTCTGTGTCAATTCAGAGCCTCTGCCATTTTAATATTTAGAAGTCATCAGGAGGCAGAGAGGGGAGGCAAATGTGATCATTAAACACCTTAGTTTATCAAAAAAAAGAAGGAAAACTGCTCACACTGAAGGAAGGCGAATGCATTTCACCTTTTCTTCATTATGTTGGTCCTCGTCACAGACTAAAGGTCACGCTTGGCATTTGGCCAGTGGAGTGACTGCAGCATGCATCACCAGATGACTGGAAGGTGCTGGAAAGCACCCCTTCTTTCTGCTGCTCTGCACTGTTGTTGGCCCAGTTTAGAAGCATCCAATATAGATGGGATTACTGTGTGATGCAAAATGCCAGCTCCTGCTCCTGTGCTCTGTTGTGGATGTTTCCCTATTGTCTTTGCAATGACAGCAGTGTTCAGGTGCCTTCCTAGTATCACTGGTTGACAAACATATAATTTTCAACAATTATGAGTAGTAAGCTTGTATTTGTTATTTCCCTTTGTTACATTTATTATGTTTGACAGAAACAAAATAGTATTCTTTTTTTCTCTAAATAGGTGCTGCCTTCACTTTGAAACTGTTTGACAAGTAGAAGGGGTTTTATCTGCTCATAAATACAGACCGTAGTGAAGTCAGCAGTAGTACAATGCCTCATGTATGATGGTACTGAGATCCCTTTGAATTTGCAGTGCCCTAGCTGTCTGTGAAAACTCTACCATGCCTTCTTTACTCTTCCTTTACTTTTTTGATCACTGTGTTGTGATTTCAAAAACTGATGTCATGATCTTGCGGCTGTTGTGCTGCATAGGTGACAAGTTAAAAAAATTGTTGTAATTGAAAGATACCATAGCCTGGTTTAAAAAAAGTGAGAAGTTTTGGTTTTGAAAGAAAGGTCTTTAAAAGTACTAACAGTATCGTGTCATGTACTGTCAGAATTTCAGTTTCATCAAAAAAGCCTCATTTTAGTCAACTGATCATGAGAAAGCTGCTATGGCCATTTCACTGTTAGAGTGCTTAGGGGTTGAAGCAGCTTATCCAGAGAGATTCTGGAGCCTCCACGCTTGGGGAGGCTCAAACCTTGACTGGATGTTGTATAAGCAACATGATCCAGCTAGGAAGCTGGCTCTGGTTTGAGTAAGGTTTGGGCCAGCTGGTCTCCAGAGATCGTTTCCGAACTAGACAGTTCTGTGAATCTCTGAAATTCCTCCTTGCTTGTATTGACATCAGGACAAATTTCAGTATATTAGACCAATATACTGAAATTTGGAGTTCAGCCAGCCTCAATACTGATAAGTATTTGCGAGCCTGTGAAAGAAATCCTGACCCATTTGGCCTGCTCAGTGGTAGATTTTTTTTAACAGAGAACATTATGGGGAATGACAGGAGGTGGAGGGGATTGATAGTTCAGGTGGCAGCAGCCTCAGCAAGGCTGAGCAGTAAGAAGGTGGCAGTAGCTGCTTTGCCTGTCTGGGCCGGGACCAACATGATGGCTGCATGCCCTCAGAGATCTTGGTGGGTCTGCAGTGGTTACCATCCTTCTGCTCTTTGCTTTTCTCTTGGTCTCCTCACTACTTTCTAAGGATGATTTTCTCCTGCTGCACCCATGGCTGCTTCTGTAGCAGTTTTAGTTGCTGTCTGCCTCCTGGTCCTGCCGCCTCCTTCCAGTGCTTCCTGGTGCTTTTCCCTGGCTTCTCCCACAGTCAACGAATCTCTGCTCAAAAGTAAGGAGCGTAGGTAAACATGACCTGTCTTTACTGGATTGTAACACCTAACAAAGAGAGAAGTTTTGTGTCCTTCACCTGTGAATAACTAATCCATCATTGTCTGGTTTTCTCCAGTTCATTGCAGTTAAGATAAGAGAAAAAGAATCACGTTTGCATGTGTCTCTTGTAAGAGTTTGTGGACTGTCTTGACTCTCTTGGATTGACATGATTTCCACAGCGCAAGTTAGATTTTGTCTTGGGAAACAGTTGCTGGATGTGGTCTTCTGCCTGTGTAGTAGTTTTCTTAGTTACTAAATCTCTTTCAAGCTGGACTAAGTAAATATTATGGGAACTTTCAACAATCTTTCCTTGGTTTAGGATAAAACTTATCCATAAGAGGCTTTTTTAATTCCTGACTGATAAAAGTATGCAATGAACAAAATACTCCACAGTGTGGTGGCCGTGTAACTTTCAATTCCTATCAAAATAATGTGTTTTGCTCAGAGTTGTGTAAAAAGGCGTTGCTTGTGAAGCAAGAAGGGGTGGGCATTTCAGCTTCTCTCTGCTGCTTTGGGTTCGCTCCACTTGGGGAAATGGTAGAGGAGTTCTGAGCATCTCATTATAAAAGGACATAGATAAATCTGAAAGGATAGAGGGAAGGGTGACAAAAGTGATGTATTGCTTGTAGAAAAGGAGACTAAGGGTGGATATAAACAGTCTATAAATATTTGAGAGGTAATAATATGGAGGAGGGGGAGGGATTATTTACAGTGCTTGAGACAGCATAACAAGGAGCAACGGCTTGAAACTAAAAAAGGCAAAATTAAATTAGACACTAGACACTTTTTTTCCTAACTAGAAGTGCAATTAGCAGTGGAGTGACCTGCATAAGGACAAGGGGGTAAGTGAAGCATAATCAGGAGAGGTGTTTAAGAGTGTGTTAGATTATGATCTCAAGTGATTAATATGGGGGTAAACTCTGATCAATGTGCAGGTTAAAGTAGATGACAGAAATCTCCTGCAGCTTTGTCATCTCCTATATGATTCATTGCCTCCAGCCATTGTTTGACTGTGTTAAATAAATCATAATGTTACAGGGTTCTGCATCCCTGATTAGATGTTTCCAGTTAATTCTCCAGTTCTCTTGCAAAGCTTGCACTTTCCCTGCTCCTCTTTTCAAGCAAAATTCATTATTGCAGCTTTGCACACACACATGTGTGTAGGTGCCTGTGTTTTAACTGAGCTAATGTTTGAAGTGCTGTACATACTCATTCAGTCAGGCACAGACTCTTGTCCACAGATTCTTGTCAAAAGAGTGGTATTTCCGTCATATTGGTGAAACAAGGTAGAACTAGCGTCAGTTCTCAAAGTCTCTGAATTAAGAAGTTTTATTTTTCCTGTCAGGCTTTCAGTCCTGTGTGATGCTTCACTGGAAGCGTAAAAACAAATAGAACTGTAAACAGATTTGGAAAAACCTCAGAGAAGATTGCTTTTCTTTTTCTGTGCAAGTGGTACTGCCCTTGTCCAGGGCTGACTTCACCAGAGGCAGGGACTGGGGAGAGCTTTCTGCAGCGTGCCAGGGCTGCAGTGGTGCCAGGGACGAGTCATGACCTACCCAGATTCCCTTACTTTGAGAGAGAAAGGCTGCTCTGTCCTGGGATGGAGGTAAAACACGGGAAGCTCAGCAGTTAACTTCTGTCCTTCTTCCATATTTCAGAAGAGAATCTTTTCCCCAAAAGGATTTGGAGTAGACTTTTTTTAGGTTTTTTTATTTTCATTTTCAGAAATACTTCACCATAGGGCTTTATGTGTTTTCAGCATCTTGCTGTCCAACTTTTCTCACACCACATGAGGTTTCCAGACACAGATCTATGGTTTTAGAGCAAGGTAGCTGCCAAGCGGTGTTGGCTGTGTGCTGGACAGACGTTACCATCTACACTGTCCTAGCACCAGATTCTTTTCCCACCTAAGGTAACAGGGCTGGTCAGCACATCCTGTTGTTCTTTGTGCCTTCGAATCTCTTCCTCTGTCACACTGGCATTTGCATAGGTACATTCAGATTTAGAGAGTTATCTGTGCCAGCTTGTGCTTTCCCTTTATTATTATGAACACGGAGATAAGGAGTGGAGCAGGAGCAGAAAATGTACTAGGAGTTTCTAAGAATTTACTATCCATGGGCACATTATTACACTATCTTCAGCTAACCTCTTGTTCCTTTCTATGTCCTTGAAACAGTTATAACTTCTCTGAATGTGTGGGGCTCTTTGTTTCAAAGAAGAGATATAAGTGAGGAGTGAAGGAGTACTGCACGCTTCCCTAACTGAACACTGATTTGATTTCTTGCTTCTCCTTTTGTTTCACACGCTTTCTTGTACCTTGAAGACTGCTTTCATTTGCTTAATTTATCAACTAGCTTCCTATTGCAGCCTGTTCACCCATTTTCCATTTACAGTAGATTTGTCACTTAATAACATGGGAACTCAGATGCAGTTTTGAAGGTTTCTTTTGTAGGAATGCTTTTTCATATGCTTCTTCTAATTCTTCTGTGTTATTGAACTTCACTAAATTTTCTTCTGAGTTTGAGTACCTGCTAGTCTTAATTAGAGTTGTGAACAGCTCCTTTACTTAAGTAACTAACACTGTTCATGCACATCTGTCCTGTGTTTTCTTGAAGAGCTTGCAGATAGTCAGTTAAATACTGAGCTTGACTTCCTTTGCAGTGAGATTGGATGTCTGATTTTTTTGTTTGTTTGTTTGTTTGAATTCCTGTCTCCAGTCTTTATTCCTACTATTTTATTGCTTACAGAATAAGCCACTATTTGGTGATTTGGGTGTCTGTAGTAATGGGCACAACTGAATCTCAGCAGATGCTAAGCAGCTGTAGTTCCAGTCATTGTGCATTTCTGTCAGTTATGCATGAACAACATTTCACTGGTGATCACTTTGCATTTGCATTGAAGCAGATTTTGTGGGTGCAAATGTTGTTGCATCCATGCAGCACTGGCAGTCGTGTACATCCGTGTGATTCTTGCTCACTCGCTCAGGCCTGCTGTGTGTCTGCAGTGTTTTTTCACTGCTCCTGATACTAGTTTTTGCATCACATATTAGGTAGAGTTAAAAAGCCCTCCTGTTGTTTCTAGTTAGTCTGTTGTAGAAACTTTTGGGTTTCTGTCATCATAATAGCTAATAACCAAGCATGGGCTCCAGCTAATTCCAACCATCGTCCTACTCCCTTTTTTATTTTTAGTGTGAGTCATAGTGATTTTATCCTATTCATATTTCCTCCAAGGTCTCCTATCTCAGACACTTGTAAAGCTTTCCCTCCCTTCTCATGTTTTCTTTGATCTCTTGTTAATGACTTAAATCCTTTTAGATTTAATCCACACCGAGTTTCTTTCTCCTCCTCTGAATTTGCTTCTTTGCCCCCTGCAGGTGTCTGGGCTGTTTTCCATCACTGTCCAGAAATCTGGTTTCCTTCCTAATTTCCTATAATTTTTAATTTTTCCTCTGTTTTTTAAAAGTTTTGTTGATTTTTATTTTTGTCTCCGTTACTCACTTCAGTAGCGTGTTGGATGTCTGAACACAAAGAGTTAAATATTTGTAAATTTCCTTCTCAAATAGAGTATCTCAAGGTGAATAATAACATGTATACATAGATACGCACACACAGTAGTCATACGCCCAGATTTTATACTGAGGATTGAAAGTGGTCCTTGTTTCTCCTGCTTTTAATTTTCTGAAGCACTGATTTTATTGGTCCTGATCCCGTTAGCTGTCACACATGCTAATAACTTCAGATACGTAAATAATCCTGGTGTCTCAGTGCAGCATGGACAAACATATGCTGGAGCATTAAAATAGTGCCTAGCACCTTCACAGTTCAAGCCATATTCAAAGATTTTGGCGTATTTTATTTACCAAAGCTATTCATATTTTTTCTGCTAAAGATTTGAATACAATCACTATAGCTGTGTTATAGTGACCAGAAGTGCAAGAAAAGAAAGAACAAGCATTGCCCCCCAGCTCACATAAAAAGGTCGACTGCTCTGCTGTAGTCAGTGACAGAGACATTGAAAGTCGAATTTGCTGCTGTAGATATCTTATTGAAGGCCTGGAGCTTAAATTAATTGTGGAAATAAAATACTGTTTTCTGTAGGTTTTTATTTCTGCTGCCATATTAGGAGGATTGCTAAGTTGCACGCTAAATGTTTGCAGCAGATCATTTTTATTAAGTGTACACTAAATGTGAACAAAATGTGCCTTCTCCAGTTCTACTGAAATCAGAGGTATTTCAGCTTCTCTTAGCTGGATCTGGACTGGGGCTCTGTGTAGGAGTGAGAAACTTACTATGCCAAGCTGCAGTCTTCTGGATGAAATGGCTCTCTCCTTTTTTTTTTTTTCTTTGCACAAATCACATTAAAAAACAAAATACAGGTTTGTGTGAAGATTAAAATTAACCAAAAGTCTTGAAATTGAGAGGATTTTTGAATTGTGTTAGAAGCACACACACCAAGTTAACAGTAATTTCACACATAATGGAATAATAACTCTACGTATAGAAGATAGGAAGAAATGCTCAATAATTTTTTTCTGGTCCTTGCTTTGAAAAAAGATAGTATTTTTGCTGTATATGGAGATGGTGACATCCCAGTTCCAACAGGAACTGAAATCAGCAGGACTGGACAACTCATACGCAGTATTAGGAAGAAAAAAGAAAAAAAACCAACAACTTGGCTGAGGATATGGAAAGTCTCCCTTACTGGAAATACTCAAGAACTGTCTGGACACAACCCTGTAAAATGTTTTGTAGGATGACCCTGCTTGAGTGGGGTGGGTGGACCAGATGACCCACTGCTGTCCCTTCCAGCCTGACCCACTCTATGATTTTCACTAAGTCATTTAAAACTGGGTAGCTTCCTAAATGTTGAAAGAAAGCTGATATCATGCCAGTGTTTCAAGAAAAGTGAGCATGGTAGAGTAGGTGGCTGCAAATCCATCAGCCTGATATCAGTTTTTTTTAGATAGTGGGACAATCCACAGCAAAATGAAATATGCAAGAAGGGGAGAAATGCAGCTGTTAAATTATGTCCACACAACATGAATTAACAGAAGTTTATGGGTAAAGATTCTGTCAAGTTGGTAGTCTTTTATTGTTACAGAATTGTTTGGTGAAGTGACATACTGATGCAATCACAAATCCTGCAAGGCATTTGATTTTTGTATCCCCTGGCATCTTGATTAGGAACCTGAAGTGACAGAAAATCAGTATTGCACGTGTTACGTGGTTTTAAGGAGAATGATCCTATTTGTTTGTAGGTCTGAGTGAGGAATCATAACACAATAGTGTTTCTGGAGGCATCTCACAGGAACCTGCTCTTTTCTGTAATCATCCTATTGGTATCTTGGAAGGAGATCTGGCATCATCACAGGTTGTGTTGGTAGGTGATGGAAAGGTGCATGTACTGGCAAGCACTGCAGAAGATGAAAGTGCACTGCAGGAAGGCTTGGTTAGATGATAGGTCACATGGAAGCAAAAGCCATTTTAACCCTAACAGAAGTGAAAAATTGAGAAGTCCATCCCAAAGAAACATTGTCACTGCACAGCTGGTGATCCTGGGGGGTACTGTGCTGAATGTTAGTGGTTCCTGGTGAAAGAGGATGAGCGAAAACTGGCACAGTCCTTCTAGGCAGGTATGTTGTGGTGGGAAGCTGGTGAGATGGTCATGGAGCTAGTGCTAGTGGGACTCCTTCCCTGGGACCAGGGTACATGCCAGGAAGTGGGCTCAAAATGAATATTGGAAGGGAAGACATCACTGAACCAAAACCAGTGGAAGGTTGGGAGAGGGGACAAGGAAAGTACATCTGTTTCCCTGTTGGTACTGTTCCCTAGATTTCTCTTTGTAGCTAGTGGTGGCGATGTAGCAGTGGTCTGGACCCACACACCTGGACTTGAACTTGGAAGAGCTCAGGCAGGAGACAAAGGAGTGATTAAAAGACCAGAGAACATGTACTGGAGTGAAAGTCAGCAGTTTATGTTACATTTTAGTGATTCCCTTAGATTACCTTCATTTAATCTCCAGTATGATTGTTCTGATTGCTTATGCCTTTGCCAGACTATGCCAGCTCCAGTTGAAGTTTTCTGTGTTGTTTCATGGGGTAGGTCTGGTGTTGTGAACAGCAGCAGCATTGGGGATGCAAAATCCTGTGAATTCACCATAAGGCTCAAGCAAGACTACAGGAAATAACCCTAACGATGAGGTCTCCCAACTTTTCCTGAAATGTGTTATCCCTGTTGCATAACAGTTATCCTAGAGTGCCTCTTTCTGGCAAGTTTTGTTCTTGTTAAAATCTGTTGTCCCACTTAGAACTGGTTTAGCCCTTCAGAAGTAGAACTGGGGAAATGCTATTTTGCTCAAAGACCACTCTGGACTTATTCCTAGAGGGGAGAAAAGAATAATACCCGTTCCTTCCAGGTGAAATTGAGTTCTTCCAGTCGAGTAACTCTTGAGAAGCATGAGAGCACAGGTGTTGGATGTCTAGGCAGATAAAGCCATTTCCTGCGAGATCACATCCCCTGTGCCTGCAGACATTGCTGCTATCATGCCAGTTCCTCACTGATAATGCTGGCTGAACTCAACACTCCAGCAGCTGCACCTAGCAAGGAATTCTTCGGGACACCCATGCAGTCCTAGTTGTCAGACCCACTGCAGGAAAGCTGTAGTGACTGGTTGTTTTGTCTTGCTGTGGTGGGAGGAGGTGAAACGCGTGGTAGGAGTTGGCAGGTGATAAGGCACAGCTGTGATAAAGAGGTGGAATAGATTGGTCCTTGTACACTTCAGTTCCAAGGAAGAGGCCGGAAGAGGGGCCTGCAAGAGGCGCAGAATTATTAGACCACACACTTCAGGGTTTTTTTGTTTGTTTGTTTGCTTGTTTGTTTTAAATGTGTATTCCTGCTTTGAGAAGAATGATGTATGTTTCTGGTTAGGTTTGGAGAGGTACTGTGGTGTCAGTGAGGTGTTTTGGCTATGCTGTATGCTCCTAACCTGGAGACACGGCTGCTGTTAGCCCACGCGTCTGATACGGCTGGTACTTGGTATTTTTCCATCTCTCTCTCTAACAGATGTTAGAGCACAGCTGCATACCCAGGGCTGTCCAGGAAGGTAATCTGAACAAGAAGGAAAAAGAACCATCAGATTTCATGTTGGAGCTCAAGAGAGGGCCGTAACATTGGCAATTGATGGAGGGAGGAGAAGACACAGTTTTCTGAAAAGCTTTCTGGTCAAAACAATCGGGAGTGCTGCAGATGTGGCTTTCCATAGGTGAATGAGAGTAAAAGAGTCCCATCAGAAACCAGGTTCCAGGATGGGTACAAGTGCACTCTTCCCTCCTGCTCTGTGGACACTGCTTGTTGACAAATTTGTTTCTCAAGAACCTGTACTGCATTAACCAAAGCTGTGAATGGGGGGCAGGGTGGTCTGTGTTCTGCATAATGAAGGAGTGTAAATGGCCTTCAGTGTGAAAGAGCAGGCATCAGCAGGTTACAAAGCTATGAAAACAAGATGAAATAGACTCTGGAGGAAGAGGAGACAGAGAAAAGGTGGAATTGGAGAGGAGAGCAGCTGGGATCTTCTTCAGAGCTTGATGTTCAAGTTTAACCGCTTGTTGCTGTTTGTCATGCTCCTTCAATTCTCATTGAGAGAGTCCAGCCTTTTCCCATTCCCTTCCTTCTCTTACTGAAGGGGTTTCCTTTCCTTTTCTTATTTTATCTAAAGCAGGGAGTGGGAATAGGGAAGGTGTTCATGCGTAATATTTTGTACTGTATCACTATGCAAGGTACAAATAATAAATCATACACTACATGCTTAGACAATTTACTGCCAGCTTTTGTATATGCTGTGACAAGTGCTCAAAAGGTCAAAAAAGCTTTCTTAACAAATTTGATAAGATAATGCAGTGAGCTGTAACATCATGACGTCCTGGGGGCCATAGACCAGAATAGAAGAAATAATTATGCATGGTAATGGGTAATTACAGATAATGGCCTTTTTTGGGGGTGGCAGAAAATTACACAACCCCACAGCCTTGCCTGAAATGAACATTGTCTAGCACATTAACTTTATATCAACCTAAAAGTTCAATGCTGGAACCAGAGATAATCCACAACTTCTAATGGGAAGAGAACAGAAATACTCCTCTCAAAGGCAGAGCAAGCGTGTGGGTTTTGTTCCTTGGGAGGCAGAGTTTCTCAGCAGAAAGAAATGGTGCCAGCTTTCTTTGACAGCTGAAATAGCTCTGTCATGATTGTCTGGTGGGAGAAACACATTGTACCAGAGTTGCTGATTATGATGTTAGGGAGTGATTTCACACTGGCCTTGTCCAACCTCAAAGCCTGATATGAATTGAACTGAACTAATGCATTGTAAGACTTAATACTGCTAAACCAGCTAATAGGAGTGTATCTTCATGTACTGAGCAAGGAGAAATTGTCAGATACAGATACAAGATTCTTTTGAGGTGTGAAGGCAGATGTTTCCTGACTGAATAATTTTTTAATGGCACAGCTGTCCCTGCTGCAGAAGCTGGGTTGCAGGAAGGCATTAAAACTGCTGAAAACAGTCACTCTGAATTGAAAACTACAGGAAATGGAAACTTACCGGTAGCTGAACTTTGCTCACTGCGCAGTGCTTACCTGCTCCTTGAATCAGTGTGTTACTTGAGTAGTCACCGCTGTGTATTTTCAACAGCAGAGCTGTGTATGTGCAGAGTCTCTGTAGGCATAGAAATTGGTTTATGTAAGAACACATACCGATAAATGGGGGCAGTGAAATTCTCTTAATTGTCACGATGCATATACAAGTCCCTTTTCTGAAATACACAATCAGATGGAGACTAACCAGGTCTAATGCCGCATGAGTAAATTGAACCATGCTGCTGCATGCTCCCAGACATTGAAATGTGGCTCTGCTGTCCTGATTTATAAAGCAGTTCCTGGTGTGCATCTGTCACAAGCTGACTAATAATCTCCCCCAGGTTTCTGTGTGGTCCAGAAACCATTCCCAGTAGGCACTTCGGTGCTACCACCCTGTTTCACATGCTGAGAAAGTCTGGTAGTATGGACTCTATGTCATTTGACCTCGCATCAGAGACTTAACCAGACATACTTAAATTAACACTGTCAGCATATCATAAGATGTAAAACTGGCCCTTAACAGTACCAGTAGGAATAGAAAATAGTCCGCGCTTTTATGCAGCCTTCAAATTTCAGTGTTTGCATTTCTCAGTATATGTCCTTAAAAACACATTTGCCTCTGTGAGAAAGAGATGATGATAGAAATTCCTGTAAATTACCTGGCATTTCTCCTTTCTCCTCCCAGATGATCTATATACTGGCCTCTGCGTTGATTTTGCCATGCATATCCGCAATTTGTGTAAATCGCCATAGCTTTATTGAAGTAAATGGTCTGAGACTGGTTTACATTAGCTAAGGACTGGACCAGTGTTTTTCACCGTGCTCTGCTAAGCGAAGGCAGGAGCCCATCATAGGTTACTGAATGTAAAAGACCTCTATGTGTAACTGACCCCTAGTACTCACCTTCTTTAAAAGAAAATACCAGCCACCCTGAAATGAATTACTGGTTAACTACTATTAATATGCCATAGAGCTGGAGAGTAGTCTACAACACTGCAAGATCAATAACAGTATTTATTGTGCATCATATTGATCTTCTATGAAAGAGTGGGCCGTATTTCACATTGTGTACACAGTGCAAAAAAAGTAGCATCAGTTCTCTACAGGAATTAGTAAAGATATAGAAAAGAACTTAGAGATCCAAGGGCACAGCTGCATGAAGGGGTACGGTTGTCTCGCTGCAAAAGTGTTGCTCATATATGGAGAGCCTGTGATGGCCCTACATAGTAGATTTGGTGTTCCAAAAACAGAGTGAGAATTTAAACTGTTTTCTTTTTTTGTTGCTGTTATTCTAATTTCCGTACCTCCTTGTACAGGCTTAGTCCCATTTTTGATCATGTCCTATTTGCAACTTCCAAAATATTAAAAGTTGTGTGTAATAGCAAGGGGAAGGCCCAGGAGCCCTTCCTCCTTTTTCTGTCTAGAGAGTAAAGACAGCCAAGGCATTACCCAGCTCCTGCAGCAGATCTCATGTTTTAAAGTGCAGGTGGAGGAGCAGAGTGGGAGCCTGACAGTGCAGCAGGGGTTACCTTCTTGAGAGCTTAATTCCTCTCGAAAATTGCACCCTGATGTGCAGGTGTTGTACTGCTGCAGGCTCTAAGGCATGAGAGAACCCTCTTCTTGCCAGCAGAGCCATTCAACTGTGTTGAATTACATCTGGAAAAAAGAAAGAAATCAGCTGAAAGCTGCTTTCTTAACCTTGGTGTTCTCTGCTTGCTGGCAGAAAACAGTTGCAGGCTGACAGGCTCCCTGGAGGAGAACACCTAGCTGGTTAGCTGCTGGAGGCACAGCTGTAGAAAGGTTCAGCTGGTATGTAGGAGTCTAGCCTTACAGGTATGGGCCACGGACCAACCAGAGGAACCCCAGCTAGATGGTTATTGACATTGATTCCTATAGATCTATCCTTCCACATTCAGAAGCATGATGTCTTGTGGGATTTAGGGAAAACTAACTCTTCTGGCTGTATTTCTAGTGCTGTCACAGGATTCCTAGTTCTTCAAGGAGTTGGATGTGTCTCCCTTCATCTGAACTTTTCCTTGTCCCTTTGCTCCTATTTTTTTTAATCTGCTGGGGCACATCTCTATGATGTGGCCCTGCAGCTCAGAAGGGTAGTGTGCCAGAGATGTTATAAGGTCCATGGATTTCATAACTCTGGGTTTCTAAGAGAAAAATGCCCCAGGTTGCTGATGCTGGGGGATTTCTGCATATGGGTGCGTGGGTGGCTGAATGAGCCAGCTCTACAGACCAGCTTTGGAGACAGCTGATAGTAGTGTAAAGACTACTGGAATATGGAGGGACAGCCGAAGAAAAGCAGAGGACACTCCTGATGGGTTTGTAACAGCCCTGAGCTCTGAACCACTGGTGGGTGTTGTGCAGCTACATAAAGGAAAATGCGAGACAAGTCAAACCTTTTGCACCTCTGGTGCCAAGTGATGGTAGTGCAAACCACAGATAGGAGATAGAAAGAGGAAAAAAGGATCAAAAAGCATTTTATTTTTTCTCCTTCTTATTGCAGCAGAATGCTGCCACTGCTGCTCTTCAGGAGGGAGCTGTAGAACTAACAGCCACTAGAATGGCACAGAAGCATCCAGGAGTATCAGGAATGCTTGTGTGATTTGGTGGATAGCTAGGGATGGGGTTTCTGTTCTAGCCTACCCCGTCTTATCCCATGTTAGGAAGTGTGGTACATAAGACCTTTCCAAAAGTTGCAACACAACCTGCTACTTTCTCCCCGTCTTCCTTTTAGTTGCTGGCATGTAGGGTGGCTCATCTTTCCTGTGTATTACAGAATCAGAATCACAGAATCTTTTAGGTTGGAAAAGACTTGTTAAGATCATTGAGTCCAACCTTTGACCCGTCACTACCTTGTCCGCTCAACCGTAGCACTTACTGCCATATCCAGTCCTTTCTTGAAACCCTCCAGGAATCGTGATTCTGCCACCTCCCTGGAGCAGCCCATTCCAATGCTTAACAACCCTTTCCTTAAAGTTCTTCCTGATGTCCAACCTGAACCTCCACTGGCACAACTTGAGGCTATTTCTTGTCATCCTGCCACTTCTTACCTGGGAGAAGAGGCCAAACCCCACCTGGCTACAACCTGCTGTCAGGCAGTTGTAGAGAGCAATAAGGTCACACCTGAGCCTGCTCCTCTCCAGGCCAAACAACCCCAGCTCCCCCAGTCACTCCTCATAGGACTTGTGCTCCAGACCCTTCCCCAGCTCCACTGCCCTTCTCTGGTCTTGCTCCAGCACCTCCATGTCTTTCTTTGAGTGAGTGGCCCAGAACTGAACACAGGATTTGAGGTGTGGCCTCACCAGTGCCAAGTACAGGGGGACAATCCCTGCCCTGGTCCTGCTGGCCACACTGTTGCTGGCACAAGCCAGGATGCCATTGGCCTTCTTGGCCACCTGGGCACTGCTGGCTCATGTTCAGCTGCTGCCACCAGCACCCCCAGGTCCTTTTCCTGTGGGCAGCTTTGCAGCCACTCTGCCCCAGCCTGTGGCGCTGCCTGGGGTTGTTGTGACCCAAGGGCAGGAGCCAGCACTGGGCCTTGTTGAACCTCACACCATCGGCCTCAGCCCATGATCCAGCCTGTCCAGATCCCTCTGCAGAGCCTTCCTGCCCTCCAGCAGATCAGCACTCTCACCTGACTAAGTGTTGTCTGTGAACTGACTGAGGATATTCTTGATCTCCTCATCCAGATCATGTAGGTGTAAAAAGACCTCATCTTCCTGATGCTAGTATTTTTAATGGGGAGTAGTAGCCCTTCTAATGATGCACTGTAAATTGAAAGACACTGCAGAGATTGTAGAAGAAATTGTGCATTTGTGCAGCGTAATACAGCCCTGTCAGGAGTTCAGCAGACGACTGCCTTGCGTGTCTCTGTCAAATCTGTATCCCAGCAAGGAATGTGTTGGGGGATTTTGCTTTTGGCTTCTATTTTGCAACATTTAAAGCAGAGCAATTGGAATGCAGCTTTATTTGAGAGGTAACTTTAGGGAGGGGAGTCAGGCTTGTGCTGTGCCAGTGGTCTAAGTTCTGACCAGAACTGTCAGGCAAAAGGATCTAAGAGTCTTGCCCAGAAGCAGAATAATAGCAATTTAAAAAATTATAAAAATGAAAGTGGAGAAACTCCGAAAAGTCTTCTGCAGCATTGCAGGCACTTCTGTTTTGTGTGCAAATTTGAGAAATACTCCAGATAAACAAGACCAGCTGACTTGGTTCTGCAGAAAACTCAGATGCAGGAGGCATAAAACAGTCTTTGCTAATAAATGCGTATAGTTCATTGGTGTCAACAGAATGTCAGCAAGATCTGAATGGGGGCTCTGTGTAATTTAGTGACCTGGAAGAAGGTGATCCATGATTGCAGAAAGCTTTCATTACAGCTGAAGAAGAGAAACAGAATTGCATTGTAAATGGCAATAATTGGTCAAACTGATGTTTGGATCTAGTATGCAGGTAATACACAGTGCAGTGGAAGTTGTTACCATGGCTCTGAGAGGCTAGTGAATGCCACCATATTCCTTCTGCAGGTAAGTAACCAAGACACAGGTACACCAAGAGAAAGATCCAGAACAAACTAGGCCTGCCTGAAATGTCGCTTAGGGCTGTTATTTCCTGTGTGCCTGTTGCCCATGCTGCTTCATGTCCATGCCAATAGGTCTTGGGAGCTCATCAGTATGCTTTAAGCCACATTGTTTTCTCCACAAAACAGCTGGACAACGTCATGGGACGAGCAGGAGCTCCTTACAGAGGACTGGTACAGGGCAGGGTCACAGACATGCAAACTAGAACCAGAGCTGCAGATACAGTGGGATTTAGATGTTTTATTTTTTCCCTTATAATCATATATAAGATTGTGGCAGTGTTTTGTTGTGTCTGGCTTGGCGATGCAACTGATGGCGCATATCAGAGAGAGCTTGGGTGTGCAACAGTACCAACAAGCACTTTGCATTTTTCATGCTTGCAAATGCTGCAAGGCACTGGTTTACAGTGGAGTGGGGAAATCATGGCTCCTCATCATCTGAGAAGCATCCCCATCTTAGGGAATGACAGGGAGGCAGACCTTGCCTGTCGGGAGTGCAGCTAGCTAACCCCTAGTCTGGAGGCACTCCAGAGTGGACACAGCAAGTCAGGAGTAATACCTTTCTCCTCGTCCTCTTTTGCTAGTGGTGGGGGATCTTGTTCTGCTTTGTGATTTTGTAGGTACAGGAGCTATATTTGGGCATGAAGGCTCGGCAAGGATTGAGGACCTTACTGCTCACAGGTAGCGTGTGGGTTTCTGGGACACCTTGGTTGATCCTGCACTACTTTCCCTACTGCAGTTTCTCTTGCCTTATGGCTGTTTGCCCTTCCTAGAGGCATGTTCAGAAGGTGTCCTCTCACCTTCTGGACACTGGCTGCGAGGAGTCTGTAGCTAGATCCTTTCTGCTTCTAGAGAGTTACAAGACACTTAGCACACTGTTACAGGTTAAAAAGTAATAGGGGACTGCAAAGTTAGGTGATGTAAATCATTATCCCCAGCAATTGATACTGATTGGGGATTCAGAGCATTGTCTTAACCTGCAGTTCATTTTGTCTGCTGTTTTGCAGTCTGTGGTGTGTGTAGGTGGCAGTCTTGGACTCTGAGTAGTTGTTGGTCTACTTGAGTTTCCACCAAACACTCAGCCGTGTTTCACTTTCAGCTCCTACCTCTTCTTACTTAGCACTCTCTGCCCAGCCTTTGGGAGGAGTAATAGCTCATTAGAAGGTGAAAGATAATGGTCTTTTTTTTCTTTTCCAGAGGGACGGATGCTCATTCAGGACATCCCTTCCATCCCCAGCAGAGGGCACTTGGAGAGCACATCTGAGTTGGTTGTGGACTCCGCCTACTACAGCAGTTTTTACCAGCCGTCCCTGTATCCTTGTTATAACAACCTGTACAACTACTCCCAGTACCAGATGGCAGTGGCCAGTGAGCCTTCCTCAAGTGAGACAGGGAGTACGATTGTAGGGTCGGCCATGAAGAACAGCCTTCGAAGCCTTCCAGCGACATACATGCCAAGCCAGTCAGGAAAACAGTGGCAGGTATGATCTTACAGAGGTGTTACATGGAAGAGTGAGATGGACAATAAGCTGTTTCCTGGGCCTGTCTCTGACCTCTTGTTTGCTGGTTTCATGGCAGTGCAAAACCAGAATCATATTCCAGGGTGGCATTAGGACCCATTTTAAGAAAATTAGACAGAATGGGTGGTTGCAATGCAGCACAACAAAAGCAGTTACGTAGTTGGACAGTGATAATGGTATGGATAAATTGCCACAAGCACAAAGAGCACTCACTTGATTTTATCTTCTATATTATGTCACAGTAGATTATAGATTGTTTTCGAGAAAAAGAGTCCAACTTAGTTGCCCAACATAACATCCTGAGAGCCTCAGGTGTAATTTTTGGGAGGCTTTCCTCTTCAGAAGCGTATCCTATTCCATGTTTCACATCTGAGGTGCTGAGGTGACCCAGGAGACCATGCTGTTGTGCAGTGGTTTGGTTGCAGTCAGTTGAATGTGACATGGCATATTGTTAATTGTGTGTTCTGGCAATGACAGCACCAGAGCTTGTGATTTTGACTTCTGTAGTTCAGGTTACAGGCAGTACCTGAGAGGTTCAAACCAGAGCTCTGTGTACTTCGTTAGGATATAAAGCAAATCAAGCCCTCTCACTCTAAGACTTGATAATTGTAGCATCCAACTCAGTACCGGTCAGTAACTGGAAAAGGGGGAAATCTGCCCAACTGGGGGATTCTTGGCAAAGTGGAAACATTTCAGTGACTCTGGAACTGTTTGGTTTTGGACTGCAGAGATGGTCTTTCGGTCTTTCTGTCTGAGATTGAACTAGTAAGGCTGTACCCTCTGAGTCTGTGTATGCCTGTGTTCCTTGTGTAAGGACAGGAGGGGGCAGACCTCTTCTGTAGAGCATCAAGACAGGGCAGGCTGCTTCTGCAAAGGCTGTGTTGTGAAACCACTCAACAATGAAATGTCCACGAAAACCTCCTTGTGTAAGGGAACAGATAGGTCATCCTGTTTGCTGACAGAGAGTTTCTCTAACCAGGTCTCTCTGGCACAGGGACCAGCTCTCAAAGGACATTTTAATTTTTGATACTGAGGAGCTGAAAATAACGCCAGGGTGATGACAATTACTGTAGCATTTATCACTATTCCATGTCCCTTTTTTGCCATGAGTACAGCTGTATGGGATAAGGAACTGTCTCTCTTCCTTCTGTGGTGCAAGCCCACGCCATGAGAGCTTTCTTCTCTCAGTGTGTTGATACATGAAGGTACACCTTTTCTGTTGATGGCATGCTCTCTAGCTGATGAATTTGATCACCAGACCAAGGGGAAAATGAGTCAAGGCAAGCTGCAGGATTTTGTGCATGGTAATAGGGTGAGATGCCAAGTGCTTTTTTAACTCTTTCATTTTGGTTGATTGGGTTAATCTGGTATAGCAGAGTATTTCAGATAGAAGGTTACTTCTCAAGCATCTGCATGCAGCACTTAGCTTTCTGATGCATGGAGACACCATCACAACACAAATGAAGGGTGGCAACATTTGCCTTGGGAAAGTAACGTTTTTGCAGGCTGCTAGTCTCACACTTCACCTAGCACATAGTATTTGATTTAAAATATGTTAAACCTTGGAATGAAGATGTGGTGTCCTCATGGTTCTGTCGTCATGTACTGTCATTTATATAAAAAGTCTTGGCTTAGAGAGTCCGTGTCTCACATGGGAGATTGGTTTTTGTTTGTGGAACCTTTGACACCCCTTAAAGAAATAAAAAGAGTTGCATGGTTTCCATTAATTTTTCTCTTCAGGCCCTTCAGAAACTAACTTCTGCTTAAGTGCCACTCAAATTAGTGAGATACTGAAGAGGTAAGTAAGGAAAAAGGAGATGGCTGTTGTCAAAAAGGACTGTTTTCCTTCCACCAGCAGGCTCAAAGCTGGGGATGCCCCTTGTGGGATATATCACATGACTGCATTCACATTCATGTGAATTTAGTTATTTGCCACGTCTAAGATTTTAATTTCTCCAGAGCAGGCAGACCTTTTGGGATCCCTCAGTGCTGTTTTGGTTAGATGTCTGAGCAGAGAGAATAAAGGTGCTGCTTTTTGCCTGCAGAAGTGATGTCTCCCCAGCTTCTAAATGTTCTAAAACCAGGACCCGCTTTTCCTGGGTAGTAGGGCAGAGTGTAGTTCAAGGACAGTGTCATGTAACTTACAAGCTGTTTCTCAGACTGATCTGCAAGTAGGATTGTTACTGCTGGAAGAGTTCTGAGTCATAGGGTTTGCATACTCATGCAACAGCGTAACACTGCACAAATAATCATAAAAGGTTCTAGTGAGAGGCTAGAAAACATTTGGTGGCAGTGGGTGCAGTGATGCTGAGGTTGTAAAACCCCGTGTGGCACTGAAGACGGTTTGTTGTAAGGGGAACGAGGTCTCAGTTGCTGCACATGGTTAAATATCGATTCTGCGCGTGCGGGTTACCAGCAAGGGAAGATCACAGAAATAGCGTTAAATGGAGGATGAATAACTAATGAGCTTTTCTGTCAAGCACAGTAAGGAATTAAAGGAGAGTTTCATTCAAAGCATGATCCTCAAAGAGGAATCAGACCTTGCTTACACCTTCAGGAGGTTTTGCTGGCAAACCTGTGCATGCTTATCCTCCCCAGAGGAAACACATAGCTGTTACCTACACAGGGGCTTCTGCTGGGCTGCTCGTACTGACTGAATTTATTTTTTACATGAACGGGCTTTCTTAAACCAGACTCTGGTAGGCGTGAATCTTCTTATCTAACTTCTATTGCTATAAATGTTTTGATCAGAGTTTTTGATGTTTGTTTCTTTGCCAGAATCATAGCTGGGAAGTGCCTGCTGTAACCAAATTAGGGCAGCTTGCTCAGGTGTGAGCTTCCAGGAGGATTTCCTTGAGGGTAGAAGTCACTGGTGTGCTCACTGGAAGGTATTCTAGTTTAAGCTGGATAGACAAGGCACCTGGCTTTTCCAGGCTCATTTGGTGCAGGCTCATGGATCCTAGAACAACTTTAACCACACAGGGAGAATTGCATATTTAAAGTAAGCTAACTTCTGGATGCAGACAGGGCCTTGAGCAGCCCAGCTGTCTGCTGTTTCAGAATTTAGGGAGCACAAGAGAATAGCCAGGGAGGAAACATGTGAGTGTGTGTGGGATGAGATGAGGATTAATGCATCATTGAGCATCGGCAAATAAACTGAATCACTGAATCTTTAATGTAGATTAATGTCAGATTTCATTAGTCTTTGTTCTTTGCAGAGGCTCTCATGCTTGAGTGGATTCATAAAGGTGCAAATATTTTGTGTATTTCTCTGTAGGTTTTCTTCATCTATATACAGTCACACCAGAAGCTGTATCCATCATGATTTGATAAGCGTAATGAAGATTATTGTTTTGGTTGAGACTCCTTTGGTCATTTATATTCTGCTGCTCCTGTCAGCTCTAAGGCAGATAATCAGACATGTCTGGTGTTGCACCTGAGGAAGAGACAAGCCTAGGTTGGTAGAAAGTGTAGCAGATTTGGTGGTTACTGTGCATCTTCACTCCAGTCCTGTGTGAGCATTTGGAGTCTCCCTTGAAGCTCTTGTAATTGCTCATTACAACGGGAATTTGTGTGCATTCAATCCAATTAACAGTAACGTCAGTTTGCCAACAAAAGTACTGCAGGTCAGAGCAGATTGGTGTACTTGGAAGTTGGTGCTTCTGAAACTGGTCTCACTGCAATAGGAAAATATGGGGTCATTGCAGCATTTTCTATCACAGCAAAAGTAAAACCTTGATGGACATGTCTGAATCTAATCAGACTTGATTTTCTAAGATGACAAAGTGCTGGCATGTAATCCACGGCACAAGTCTAATCTGGACTCAATGTGAGTCAACACCATCCCCAAAAAACGTTAAAACTTCTGGTTCATACAGCTAAACCATTAAAAACTGGCAAGATGTAGAATGTGCCCCCACACCTAGGGACCAGTGGCTGCTTTTTCTTTGTTACTCTAGTAACTCCAGGGATCCTGGTCCTGGGAAAGGTTAAGGCTAGTATGGAGGTTTTGGACACGTTTCAGAATTTTGTGCAATTTCTTTTTCTTTCTTTCTTTCTTTCTTTCTTTCTTTCTTTCTTTCTTTCTTTCTTTCTTTCTTTCTT
>VZTI01000073.1:41341-77168 GCA_013397865.1 Struthidea cinerea
TTCTTTTCTTTTTCTTTTTCTTTTTCTTTTTCTTTTTCTTTTTCTTTTTCTTTTTCTTTTTCTTTTTCTTTTTCTTTTTCTTTTTCTTTTCTTTTCTTTTCTTTTCTTTTCTTTTCTTTTCTTTTCTTTTCTTTGAAAACCAGTATTCTCACTTCCAGACCTCAACTTTTTTGTTATTTTCTTACACTGGTTTAGAGCAAAAATAAATACTTGTGAGAGACTGGGGAATTTTAACTCATTTTCTGATGTGGGATTTACATTTACCATTTGGAAACGAAATATTTAGTATTGCTGATGTAGGAAACTGTTTTTTAAGGATTTCTTAGAAGTACCAAACGTGAAAAAATTCTTTTTTACTCAATCCAGAAGAATATGTCTGTGATAGGACAGCTGGGAGTTTGAAGAATAGCCACTTGCTAGTAAAAAAAAGATGGCTCTTTTCAACTTCTGCCACCTGCTTCTGGTTTCTGACCCAGTTTTTCCTTCCAAAAAGCCTGTCTCTGTTAGAGAAATTGCAGTCGTACTCTCCACAAGTCAGTGTAAAATGCGTGCATGTGTGTGTAAATATATACACATTGTGCAAGTCACCCAAGACAGTCCCAATTTTATGTGTAAGCAGTGAATTATATACTGTATTCATAACATACCCTTCACACTACAGATTTATGCTAAAAGTATCCTAATGTTTCTGACAGCTCATGTGTGACATGAATGCAATCCATATTTCTTGGAGGAGCTAATGTAAGTGGTTTATTTTCCAATACTGCTGATAGGGCTATATCTCTAGGTGTCACTGCAGTTGAGATTCTGATGGTAACATATTGTTTATGGGTCACTGCCTTTGTCTAAAAGAATAGCTTGGAACAGAATAGCAAAGGTTAATTAAGTTTGTCTATCAAGGAGGGACAGATATAGATGTGTCTTGTATTTTCTGTGCTAGAATCAAAGTAAGTCAAGGCAGGGTATCATAGACTCATTTTTTCCTTGTGCTGGAAAACATGCTTAGCTGGTTTTAGGAATGAAACACCTTGGGCAGCATGAGGGCAACAGTAGTTGTGAGGGGTCAGCACATGGGCAGTAGCATTGCAAGGTGGGAGGGTAGCGGCAAACCTGGTTTATAATGCAGAAACTGAGGCAGGGAAGTGTTAAATAACTTGCCACAGTCACACAGCTCACAGGTGACAGAGGAGAGATTACTGATGCCTGAATTTCCATTTCATTGCCCAGTGGATGCCTTCTTGCCCATGCCAAAACAACCTGTGAATTCTGTTGTTCACAAGCAATGACACAAATGCAGTTTTATGCCCACTAAAATTGACTTCAAGATCAAGACAGAAGGAGAAGGCTATGTTAAACTTTCAAGAGTTTCTCTGGTGTTTCCATAATTACTGAGTTTGGTTGAAGGAAACTGTTGCTGAGTCATGGATGAAATAAAAGGATGGAAATCCTGGGTAACGTGATTTGGCCAAGGTCATGTGGCACACCAGTGGCAGAGCTGAAGGACTCCACTTTGATCTCCTGTGTTGCTTTGAAACTTTTGCAGCCCTTGTCACCCAGTAGTAGCATCCATGACCTCTTCCTGTTTGTCTTTCTTGGAAATAAACCTCATAGTCAGGATCAACTGCGAAGTGTGAAGATGCTGCTAAAAATAACACTGGCTCACAAGGAGATCGTGTCTGGCAGCTTCTTCAAATAAAAGAATTACACAGGTGATGTTTTGCCTAAATAAATATCTGGGTAGGGCAGGACCATTTTCTAGTCTCTGAGGCTAGAGAAGTGAGTCTCCACTTGGTGCCTGCTTTGTCACTTTCCTGTTCCTGGTTTGGCCACATTCTCTCCTCAGCTCTTTCTCCATGAAAAGATCTGTTGAGGTTATGCAGATGCTGCCAGAAGCTTGGAAAGAGGAACTGAGCTTTACACGCTCTTCCACCAGCTGTTGAGAAAGGTTTTTTACAGGAATGGTCTGATGCAAGAGTGTTTTCCTTGTGTTTTCCCTGGATTTTGCTATGTATTCTGTCACTGATGGACATAGCTGGAGGGCTGCACTGACTGTTTTGCTCAGTGATGAACAAGTCCTGTTTCCAGTTTATCTGTACAAGGGCAAGCTGTAGCTGCCTCTCAGTTCCTCACAGTGGCTTTACACGGCACAGGGAAAGAATTTCCAACGCACTCATGGTGTTCCAATCAGGCTGTATTTATTTGTTCATGAATTGTAAGCATCCCACTGTTGCTTGCAGTACGTCTTTTAAAATGTTACTGAGTGTGTGCTGTGTTGTACAATTTAGGGGAACCTGTAAATGTTCCGTAGGCCAGCTGTGCTGCTCCGATGATGTGTGTCTCCCACTAAAGTCTGTGAGGTACTTGGTGAATCCTGCAGCTGGAGCAGGGCACAAGCTGTATGTGGCTGGAAGGGAAGCAACTTAGGAGCTCAGCTTGCCCTCTGCAAAGACTAATGCATGCCCTTCCCTTCCGCAGCTCTTGTTCACCTAAAATATGCCTTGTTCTTTTGGCGTGTAGCCTGCAGTGATACAAACCAGAGTGGTTTGTGGGACTGCCCCAGCTCATGCCCGTCTCAGCTTTGTTGTAGGGCTGGAAGGGGCAAGGGAGTCAGGAAGAGACACCAGAATGCCAGGCATTCTCCTCCTGTGATCCCTGCATGACCCCAGCATTCCCCCTGGACAGGACCTAGGACAGGATCCCAAACCTGGTACCTGACTCTAGCATTTGGAATGCTGAACTGCCCTGGGTTGAAAATAATCCGAATATTCCAGGGCCTCCCCAAGGCTGTCCTGATCTCCCTTTCTGGCACCCAAAACCTTGTAAGGATTCCACAGAGCTGCAGGAGTTAATACAGACCAAATGTCCCTTCTCATGAGGTAGTGGTCTCCTAAGCCCCCTTTTTAATGCAGCGCTAAGGTCAAGAATTTTTACAACTGGTTGTTTTTTATTGTTACTGTAAAACAGGATTGCTAAGCACTATAAAAAGGAAACCTTATGGTTCAGATTTACTGTGGTGTGGATTCTAAACAGTTTAATAAAACAAAACCAAAAGCTTTTAGATTTTCTTCAGTGGTTAATACACAGCATATTCTTTGCACAGCCAAGCCTCTGGCTGTCAGTCGAACTGTGGTTCATAGACTTGGTGTGGGTAATAAGATTATAAAACATGTCTCTTGCTAGCCAGCTACCACACACTAATAATAATAATAGTAATAATTCACTGCATCTAGAGATTTTAGGTGAGTTGTTTTTTTAAGAAATGGAGAAAACCCCTAAAAAAAGCCTTGAAAGGAGGCGGATCACTGCATCCACTGTACAGGGAGGGGAAACATGCGCATGATCGGTTCGGTGCCAGGGAGGGATCCCTCCATTTTGTTACAGCTGAAATAATGCTGTCTCCTGCAGGCAACCTTTTCTCGGCTGTACGTGTGCACACATGGCCTTGCACAAGGGAGAGGTGGAGACGTGTGGTCCATGGGTGCTGCCCTACCCCACCAGGGGAAGGAAGACAGTGTGTGCAACACAGCAGACAGAGAGGAGTTTGCTAACTTTTTTTTCCCAGTACTTCCAGAGCTGTTGAGCTTTGCAGATATGCAGATTCAGAATGCCTTTTGGACTCTGCTTTTGGGCAGTTTGTATTGCACTGAGGCAAGGTTTTGTTGAGGGAGTCTTGTTTTCAAAGAGGAGAGTGCCCTTTGTCAGAAGAGGAGAGGCAATGTCAGTGGTTCTTTGGAGTTCAGGCTTCCTCAGGATGACTCATGAAAGTTTTGAAGAGCAATTTACTATTTATTCTGGATGAAACTTTTTCTGGACATGAAGGTAGAAAACCAAAAATTTTAGGTATTGCTTTAATTTATAATAGAAAAATTCAGCTTTCACGGGCTAAAAGCAAGTCACTCAGTACATGTGCAAGTATATGTGACTGTGCTGCTGTCAGAAGTCAGGCAGAGGTGCACTTTGCTTCCTGTGAACAGCCACCATGCGCTCTCTCTCTGTACTTAATCTCACTGCAGATCTGCCTCAGAGAGCACCAACAGGATTTTATGTGGCTCGGGCCACATTATTTGCATCTAGGCATGTGAAAATGAGTATGGAGTTCTTACAGGGACCCCTGGAAAACAAGGGGTGACTGCATTCTGGGAGGTGCTGGTGGCTCCTACTGCCAGGGCCAGACCGTGTAGGTCTGCTGGCATGGGACAGCCATCTGGGACAGCAGGTTCACACCCAGCCTCCCCTGCTCCCTGGCTCTGAGCTCTGCAGCCTGGGAAGGGCTGAGGGATAGGGCTCCAGGCACAGCTGGCTGGGACCCGAGGGAGCTACAGCGGAGTGGGCAGACCTGAGGTGAGACGTAGCTGAAAAGGCTGTCAAGCGTGTCAGCTTACACAGACATTGTGTAATGGCATAGCTGGGTGTGCACTGTTGTTGGTACTGCTACTATCAATAACTGGTGCAAAACTCTTGATATTTTGTCTCTGCCGAGAAGCTTTTCATCTTTCAATCAGTCACTTCCCAGCATACTTAGGGAAACCAGCTAGTGTTACCTTTCCTGTTGAAAATGTTAATCTTGTGAAGTGTTTTGGCTGCATTTTTGGAGCGCAGAGGCCACGTTGCATTGTAGGGCTTTGTAACACATAATAGTACTTGATAGTTCTTTCATAAAACAGAAATTTATGAAAGCATTACCACTCTCTGAGGAGATCAGTTTAGATGATTTCAGGCCATCGGAGTAGGATAAACTTTGATTTCTGAGTGTTGCCACTTTGCTGCAATCTGGAAGGTAGAAGGAGTATCTGGTGGACGCGTTGCTGACATAGCAGACTTGCTGGCTGGTGTCCAGTTGTGGCTCCACAACCGGCTCCTGTGTAGTCTAAACACACCTTGGTTTTTTTCAGTAACTCAGGAAAATATTTTTCCCAATTTACGGTGTTGTAAGAAAAACAGTGTGTGTTTTTGTGTGTCACTGCTTGATGCCATGGAGCATATCCTGAGGGAGTCGGTCGATAGGACTGTCCTCCTTAGCCACCCGGTAGGTCCCTGGCAGAGCAGTTACCACCAGTCTGAGATGGGTTAATCTCTGGGGAGGTGTAGGAGCTGGATGGACACTTCACCTCTGACACTGGCCAGGAGTGTACGCTTCTCTGTGCCATAAGCTGGAGACTTGGCAGGAAGCTGCTTGCATGAAGGGTACTTGCCTGTGTGCCAAATGCATCTCCATCTGCAGGAAGATAAAGCAGCCATAGGTGTGCCTGCTGGTGCTGGGTTACATCTCATACTGCACCACCTGTAGCTGGTCAGTGCAGGCAGACCGTGAACCCACCAAATCAAAAACCCAAGGCCAGCATGTCAGAATTTTACTTCCCATGCACGCACTGTGATGTTCTTCAAAGCCATGGAAGGGTGGAGGGAGGGAATAGCGGGTTGCCCCCATGGCACTGGGGCTTGGCTTTCACAGGCTGCTGTTGCATTTCTCTCTCCTGACAGGTGAAGGGCATGGAGAGACACCATGCTGTCAGCTCCCAGTACCGCATGTGTTCCTACTACCCACCTGCTTCCTACCTGGGACAGGGGGTTGGCGCTCCCATGTGCCTCCCCCAAATCCTGACCTCTGAGGACATCCCCTCCTCCTCCTCGGAGTCAAAAGCAAGAGGTAAGTGCACCCACTGGGGTACGTGGCACCACCTTGCTTTGGACCTGCACCCAGGAGCTGTGGGTTGCTGCTGGGAAGGAAGCTAAGCATCATAAAGTAGCTGTTTTAAAGATAGCGGCTGATTTCTGGAAGGCTTGTAGTGTGGTCGCTGTGGTGGAAGGCTGATGGTGTACAGTCATGCAGTCTTGTACTTCAGAAGCCTCACAGTTCAGGAGTCCAGTCAGTGGTACCTTCTGCACTTATGTATGTCTCTTAAGTTGTACAGTCACTTGAGGTGCTGTGTTTGGTGCTTACCACCTGGCTCTCTCACAGGAGTAAATAATGATCTTTACTCCAACCTCAGAATTACCTTTCTTCTCAGAAATGCTGTGATTTTTTCCACAGGCCTCCCACTGAGCCTTTGCCATCCTTTCTTAACCACACATGAGAACTACTCCTTCATCCCAACCATATAATGAAGCCCTTTGAAGACTTGCTTCCTTTTTTTTTTTCAACCTCGTCATACTGTGTTGCTTAATTTAAAACTACTGCAGATAAATCTTCCTTTCCATATTGTGTTTCAGGCTCTCCTAAGTATTACTGTAATCTGCAGTAATTTCCAGCGCTGGTGAATTTACCTTGTGGTTTTGACAGTGTTTCTCGTGCTTCCTTGTTCCCTTACTCCCATAGCAGACAGTGCTAACACAGGTATTAACATGGCGCTGATGGAGTAATCCAACTCCACTGAGCTGCCTCTCCATCACTGAATCAGGTCAGTAACTGATGCTAGAGAAATAAGAAGAGAAACAGAGAACAAAATCTTCACACTCTCTGGCATTCAAAAGTATCCTGAACCAGGACAGTAGGCTTTTTACACGTTTTGTTTCTCTGTACCAATCAGTGAACTTGGCAGTTTAATTTTGTATGGCCTGTAGGAAGTATTTTTCTTCATTTACTTTACACCTGCCAAGTTTTAGTGGGTTGTTTTTGTTTGGTTTTTTATTTCAGACTCGCAGCACCAGTAACAGCATCCATCCTCATTTGCTTCTCTCTCCTTCTACATTGAAATCAATCTTCTTCTCTTTCTCTCTGGTGGAAGGATATATGTCGTGTAGGTTCCATAACTGTTTTCAGTAGTGGTCTTTCTGTGGCTAAACTCCTGGTCTCTGTTTAGTTTGTGTCATGTGGTTATGTCATGACAGGACGTTAAGGATTCAAATGATGTTTTGGAAGGTGAAGTGTGTATAAAGTCATACCTGTGGCTTGTGTAAGTCAGCACTGAGCCCTTGTATTCACTAACTCCAGAATAGTTTATGTTGAGGAGGTGGCTGTTCTTTCATAGTGGCTGTTTCTGAAAGTCTTCCAACTAACTGTGACATATCAGACAGATGAAGAAACAGCACATGATGTGATGAAACCTTAGACTTTTCCTCCTTCTCTAGCAGTTTTAAATGGCTTAGAGAAATCAGTGATCCTCGGTTCATTTTCCTTCTCTTTTCTTCAACTTCATTTTATTCCCTCTTTTCTAACCACCACTCAACAGTGACGTCTTCCTTTCTGCCCATTGGTTGGAGAAGCAGTTGGTTTTATGCTCAGCTGCGGTTGACACTTTTTCTTGCATCCATCACTGCTAACTCACTAAGAAGTCTTACCAGCCAAGTGTTTTTAAAAATAGACAAAAGACCTTATACCCTTTGTTCCCAAATGCACTTCAGTAATTTTTCATCACTCTAGAAAAAAATAATACGTAATGTTCCACTGATTTTTAAACTGCATAAATACTGTATTTTCAATAATTCCTGACTGCTTCTCCAGACACTGTTCCATACACAGATATTGTTCCCTAAGTTACACCATCAATCAGAAACCGACAAGCAGTGAGATGTAATTTACTGAGATCAAACAGCATTTTCCAGACTCTGAAGAAGTGTTTTTCCATAGCAGGGAGCTAGTGGGTGAAAGGCACTAATGTTTTTGGAAGAAATTTGAACCTGTGAGCAGGATCGTAGCCAACAGGCTTCTTAGAAGCATCTTCTTTTTTCTTAGGCACGTTCTTGGAGGAGATGACTGTTTTTACTTTTTCTGTCTACAGACAAAATAATATCCCCAGTAAATACATTATTTACTCTCCCACAACATTTTTCTTCTGGTGCTTTTCACAGACCTCAGTGGGTTGGAGGTTTGTTGCCTCTTTATTGTCACCTGTCTGAGTGCTGAGTGGATGCTGTGTATTAAAGAGAGTGGGTTGTTTCCCCAGAGTACTGACTGCACATGTTGCAGTTGCTCTGTCCTACAAAAGACACTTTCGTAAGTATTTCTCTGTTGGTTGTTGGACTGTCCAGTGCCTGACTCCTTTGTTACGAAGCCTAAGTGACATGTTTCTGGAGGGTTAGTGGTTGCTACTTGCTGAAGACTACTCCAGTGCATGTTTTAAAGAAACAAATCGTATTTTATTAATTCATTTTGTATGTTTGAAGTGGTAATCATGCTCGGAGGCTTCTTTTTCTTCTAAAAGTATGTGTTGATGTATTTTAGATCCAGAAGGCAACATAAGGATCATCTAATCTAATTTGCTATATAAATAGACTGTAAAACTTCACCTAAACTCCTGCAGCAAGGCTGTGACTATATTTTTAAGATCTCTGTGAAGACTTACGTATTGCTAACTGAGAAATTTTGCAGGAGGGTAACCGTGTGCTTAGAAGAGCTGCAGGTCAAAAGAAAAAATTATTTTTTAGCCACATTTTCAAAACATCCTAAATGTGCATCTTAAGCAAAAATGGCTATTAAATTCCCAGGCACAAATCTGCAATGATCTTGCAACACACACATACAGTCTATTACCCACACTTAGCTGCCACTTCAGCATTGTAGAGGCTTTGCCAGTTCATGTTTTGTCTTGGTATTTGAGTGAGACCATTCAACTAATTTTGTTCTGGTGTGTTAACTGCCTGCTTAGACTAGTTACAGCAAAAGGGGTGAGAGATGAACTAGCAGATCACTGATCTACACTGTCTTTCTATCAGTGGTATGAAGATCCCAGGAAGCTTCTAGCACTTGTACAGGACCGTCATGGCATGTTACAGTGTCTTGCATATAGTAATGGGCTGACGTTTTCTGAGTGGCAAAGTACCATCAGTCAACCTCCTTGCAGTCTGAAGTGTTTCCAAATAAAATGTTTTGCTTCCAGCTAAGCACAGCTGCTGCTCTTTCAGCAGAAACTGGGAAAAATAGTTGATAAACCAGTGACAAATGGCAAAAGGATGTTTTTAGAGGGCTTCCTTAGCTCACCAAGTTTTAACTTTTAGACAGTAATTTCTTGGTAGGAGGGGGATTTTATACTCAGTACTGCAGAATATTTCCTTCTCCTTTTTTCTGCAAAAGCAATGGGAGGAAAATACATATGAGAAGTTGTCAAGTTTTGTGCATGTGCATGCAAAGCATAGTTTTGGAAGATAAGTCGAGAAGAGGGGAAGTGAGAGTACACCAAGGTATTTCATCTCCAAAAGCCAAGTGCTTCGTTCCCATTTATTTCTGGGGGACAGTTGCATGCTTTTCAGTCAGCCTCTCCAGCATTTCTATTTGTGAAATAACCTGCACAAGCCCTTGGTTTGAGAGAGCAAGAAAGCACATGCAATGCACATGCCTCACTCTGTGTCGTGTTTCCACTGCATGGAAGTTCAGCATTTGCTTATCTGTATGAAAGTGTTTTCCAGGTTTCGGAAAGTGGCAGAAAAATTTAACGTTCAAATAGAAAGATACAAAGGATAAACATCCCTGTAGCTGCAGACACTTTAGAGTATTTACCTGGTCTTAAAGTCGGCATGGAGTGAAACCTCCTCTGTGTCATCATTGCGTGAAATGTTGAGATAATTACACCACATGTCTGGCCATGATGAAAAATATGTTTTGCATTTAAAATTTTGTTCTAGCTTCTGGACAGGTTTGAATTTTTTATTTTCCTGTCCTAAGCGTCATGAGTGTTGGAAACACAAGGAATGAAGCACTGAGCAGTGCTGTGTTTGCAGCTTAAACATTAACCAGGAGTCTGAAAGTTCTCCCAAACACATGTAAGAAAAGATGATATTTTGATGCAGAAAACATCAGCAGTTTTGTGTAAATAAGCAAACACCATTTATGAAAAAGAACATTTCTGGTAACAAGTTTTCTGTGTCAGTGTAACAGCTTCCAGCACTAAAACACTTTCTCACAGTCCTCTCGAATTCAAATAGCAGGTATCCCCAGTTTTACAGTTGTGGAAGTGAAAGCGACACAGACATTTCCAGGATCTGCATTTAAAGACTCATCCTTGCTTCTCTGCTTGGTTGCTGTATCAACAACAGTACTGAGCCATGGGAGAAGCCCAGCCAAACTGGAGCAGCTCTGTAAAGAGCCTCTTCCAGTAGATCCACAAGAAAGGGCATGTTGGAAGCAGTCTCCCTGCTTAAGATAAAAAGTTTCACTTTGACAAAAGCGTTGGTGGAATGCAAGGAGTGCTTTGTGCCCCAGAAACATGCTTGAGAGATGGAAAGATTGGATGTTTTCTTCCCAACTGGGTTTTTGTGCACCAGAGTTATTCCCCTTTTTTGCAGCTTCCTATATATCATATGTTTGCATGAACACATGCCCTTGAAGTGGATGCCATGACAAACTAGTAACAATTCAGAGCCACAGGTGGCACCTGGCTGTAGGATCAGAGAGGTCAAGAAGTCCTGGTAAGCAAAAGGTCACTGAGACAATTTCCTTGAACCTGAACTGCTTTCTGCAAGCATCGAAGTTACAAAGCCAGCACTGCAAACAAAGTAGGCTGGTTTGATATGGCTGAGAAATTACCCCAACGAACAGTGAAAAGCCTTGCCTCTGTCTGCTCTTAATTTGCAGCCAGCTCTGGGAAGATGCACTGACAAAGCTATACTAATAAAGTGCTTAGGAATTGGGGAACAGTTGCATCAAATAGCCCAAATTCTTTTCTGTCAGCTGGCTAGCCACAATCTGTGTGAGCTTAAGAGTAGCTGTTTTAATCCTGGGCAGTCCAGGTGTTGTCAGGTGTGAGACGTACCTCTTCTACTCCTGCTCTACTCCTTGCCTTCTACTCTGTCTTTCTACTCCTTTTCTACCTCTTTGTAGAGCATCACCAGAAATCATTTTGAGTTTGGAAGAGTTTCAGCAGCAGAGTGTATGGGAGGATGAAAATTTGCACCCAGGAGTTCAGCAGTATTTAGCTTATGTGTTAGGTATGTGTGTGTGTCTGTGCATCTTTTGCTTAAAAAGTGACCTCTACTCAAGAATATTTGTCCTTAATGATGAAAGAGCAAGCAGTGTTTGCTGAAAACTCAAGACTCTAGTTTCCACTACCATTTTACATCAAGCTCTTAGAAACAGATTTTGAAATAACACCAAAGAAGAGGAAAGGGGTGATGATATAAATCTGTAGATCTTGAACAGTTAGTTCAAGTGGGTCACTTGAACTTGGGGCAGCTGTTTATTTTTTTTTGTGCATTCTCATTTCTGCTTCTTACAGTCCTGAATGGCTCACAAGGATGGTGAGCAGATTTCGTATTGCATTTCTGCATGCCTTAATTATGTTGCTGGTTTTGTATGCGCATTGCAATGTTCTGTCGATCTCTTTAGGCAAATGACTTTTTAACATGTCATTTTCAATAAAAATTTGAATTTTGGGTGTAGCTGAACAGACAGTTGTTGAGTGTGGCCATTTTTTTATCTTTTAAACTAATCAGGTTGCTAACCCTGATTCATGACAGTATTAATCATACTTGATAATTTCAATAGTTGTAACAGCAGCTGTCAAAATACATTTGGGAGTGTGAGGTACAGTCAGTATAAGCTCTGGCAACTCATTTTTCTGTGTATTGAAGCCTTTTTATAAATTACTGGTCTGTGTTCTAAATTAGGTTGTATTAGTGAAGATTTGAGCAATATTAAAATAACTTTATAAAGTCTAATGGGAATTCCTATAAATAAAGTAAAATGAGCAATTTTTTTGTATTCTGCATTAGTTCAGTCCTGATTAAAAGGCTCATTTTAGTAGTTTATTCTCCAAATTCAACATTTATGTTATGCTCACTCAAAAGCACACAGAGCAGCTTTGCACTGGGTGATTGCAGAATTACAGGCTTGTTTCATGACTTTTGCTGATTCACAGGTTTTGCTGATTCATGTCAGGGCGACTGACAAACCCTTGCTATTTGAGCTGGGAGAAGCTGCTGGTCCTTCCTCAAGAGCAGTAGAAAAAACTGTATTTTTGAAGGCTTTCCACCTGTTTTTGTAGAAACACAGATATTTCTGGACTGAGGCTTTAGAATCCCCTAGCAGGAATTTTAAGCTCTCATGGAAACTGTGTGAATACCTTCATTTTTCAGCATCCTAGCAAGAGAGAGTGGGACAACCTGAACTCTCAGCAGTTGCCAGTGGCACCCCATCCCCCCACACCTGCAAAACCACTTGCACCCAGAAGGGGGTCAGACTGGGTAGCTGTCAGAGGAAGAGTTTTTCTTCATGGGATGTATTTGTCCGTTGTTTAGTATTTTGTGTGGATCGAAGGGTGCAGGGTTTTTGAAATTGAAGCCTGCATTTTGTTGTGACTCGGAGGCCTCGAGGTGGTAAAGCAAGGGTTTGAGGAAAGTCCTGTTCTGAGGAAGCTCATACCAGTGGTACAGTTGGCCAAGGCAGATGCCAGATCCAAAGCAATACATTTGCTTTCTTCAGTTTCCTTCTATGAAAAGAAGTTTGCGGTGTCCCATCAATCCCAGTCGGGAAAGCCTCGCTGAGGCTGCTGCAGAGAGCTGGTAGCAGGAGAGTGGTGCCACCTTGGTAGCACTGGGTCCTGCACAGGGCATCAGCATCTCTCTGTGCACCTGCCAGGCTGCTATCCTGGAGTACATAATGGCTCTGTAAGCTTTACTTGGACACCTTCCCTCTTCTGCTGCACATTCTCTTAGCAGAGGGAGGTTTCTCAGTGCCTCCTGCAGTTACAAGCATTTTAGAGCCACATGTTGAGAGACCAATGGGTTATACCCACTGCACCCCTGGACTTAACTTTCTGCATGTGTGAGCTGCTCTCTATGTCAGATGGTGGATGTTACTACAGCTGATGAGGCTTAGTGGGATTTTTCCTCACACTTTAAAGGATGTTGGGTCCTTCACTGAAGAAAAATCAGCACTGTCAGTTGAGCTGCTTTCTTTAACACCTGGTATGGCTTTGATGCTCTGATTTTATTGCCTCTGGATACAGAATTTTTCCCTTTGCTACAGAAATTGATAGAAATCAGCTATCAGACTTTTCCATAAAGTGATAAAACAAATGAAGACGTCTTGTCAGGACAGTAGTGATTACCCAGGCATGATTTGTAATTGTAATTGTAACAGTGATACCGCTCACCTCTTTGGTTTGCCCTGATGTGCAGTTGCATCCTCGTAACTTGTCTGGTTAAGAGAAGAGAGAACTCCATATTCAGCTATAATCTTTTCAGTGCATGAGAGCCTGGCTAGACCACCTTGCAGTTCATGCCAGTTTTGCAGCTCAGGTGAGCGTCTCCATCTGAGCTAGTTCTTCTGCAGCTTCTTCTGCTTATGCATTAACCCTGTGCAGATTGTGAGAAACTCTAGCAAAAGAAGCTTTTGTTACTGAGCTCTAAAGAAAAAGGGAAAAGACAAACAGTTACTAAGGCTCTGTAGTGTAGACTGGCCTTGCCTCTTGCAGGGAGCTGAATTCTGACTCTTTGCAAGAGGCTGTTGCAATCCATGGTGCTGCTCCCAGAATGATCTCAGGGGAAACAAAGAAGGATAGCATCTGTTCCCACTGCCGTGCTTGCATGCTATGAGGAGTTTTCTGTCTTTTCCGTTCCCCTGTCACAAAAGCAAACTTTTGACAGAAGAGAAGTAGCTTTCCTACAAGCAGTGGGCAAAGTTGCTGGGGGATGTTGGAGTGCTGTGCGTAACTGCACAGGATAACAGGGAATCGTCGCGTGGGACCAGGACCAGACGGCCCATAACTAACTGTGCCTGTTTTATAAATATACATATTTATATTGCATGTGTAAATAGCACCGAGGTTTGTTCCCTGCACATGATGAATGTAACCCTGCAGGCCAGGGTAGGGGAGAGATACCAAGGCTACTTAATGGACTTTCTTAATTTGGCAATGCAGTGTGCCTGCCCGTCAAACGTTTTTAATTCTATGCTTCAGTGTAGCCAGCAACTTTATTTCCAGTGCTCCTCACAGGCATAGCTCAGGCCAAGTACAAGTTGAATAACCTTCAGGAAAGCTGTGCTGTCCTTCTGTCGGCCGCTGTCTTTGAAAATTGCCTGCAGAGTTAGTGAGCAGGAACAGTTAAGATTTACAAACAATGATGAAGCTTGTCATGCATCTTTCACCATTCATCATCTGGGTGCCGTGGCTGGGCGGTGAAGTGTTCTTCATAAAAACCAGCTCAGTGTGAAATACACCTCGCAGCAATGTTTACTGCTCTGAAACTCGTCAGCAGCCCTTTATAGTAAATCCAGATTGCGATGTGACATTACAGTATATCATTGCAGAGCGCGCTGGGGTTTACACTAGGAATGAGTGCAGTTCACACCAGATGAGATGTCGAAATTGAGTTATGTAGGAATTTGGCTGTTATATGGGGATAGCTTTTGTTTTCTGAGGACTGAAAGTTAGCTTTATATATATAATATATATAATCTACACATACCTGCACTTGTGTGTGGGTGCCTGTATCGATATACATGGATATATAGATACACATACACTATGCACACATTCTGCGTGCAAAGACTGCATACCCTCACAGATTTCTCTGGTGGGACCCTGTCTTAATGTTTGTGCTGTTTACTAATAAGTATTTCAGTATTTTGTTAAAAGTGCTGCATTTTAGCATTATCTCTTCAGTGAAGTAGCCATTTATTTTCAAAAAATTCTTTTTTCAAAGAGATGATGCAGGTGGCTGGTAACCACTGAAACAGAGCTAAACAGGTTTGGGTTTTATGGGGGGTTTTATGTGTGAATGTCTCCTAGAGCTTGGAAGATGAAGCTTTGAGCAGAAGATTTGGGGAAAACTTAGGCAGGAGCTTTGAAATACAAAAACTACGGAAGTTACTGCACACATGACCATGTGCTGGGATTGGACGTGTTCTCCCTGCTTGTGTTAGCCCTTTCAGTTGCGGTGTGGACACAAGGTCATCGAGAATAAGATAAAATAGTAGGTGCCTTTTTCCAATTACGTAAGTGAGAAGTCAGTGCAAAATGCAACCAAGACACTTCATGTATCTGCAAATCGAGACTGAGTCTTTGGAGATAAAATATGCTGTCTTGGGCATCTGGTGGTCTGAGAAATACCTCTCGAGTTAAGCAGTAATAGCTGCATAAAGTGGAAAGCACGCTGTGCTGATTGGCCTACAGACAAGGACTATAACTTGCTTCAGTAAAAGTTAGGTACTTTGGTGGTAGTTAACTGATTAAAAAGAAAGAAACTATTTGAGACAGACCAGCAAAGTTTTTAAGCACTTCCTGTGATTTTTGTGTGTTTTTATTTCAGTGCTGTTCTGCAAAGCCTGTGAATTAAGTTATATTTCATTGTCTTCAGTGCAGTGACTGCTTTATCTTTGAGTTTGAAACAAAGCTGTCATTTTCTGGGATCTTCACTGAAGTATTTTGGTTTTATTATTGCCTGACTTTTCAACCAGAGGGGAAGATATATTTGAAATACTGTTATATTTAATTTTAGATTTCTGAGACCATGCTCAGGTATTAAATATAGTTCAGAAGTGGAAAAAGGAGTGGGACTGCAGTTGTTCTTACCAGACAGGAAAGATAACTATATTTGTCCTCCTCAGCTAGTTTCCGTTCCTACACTGGTTTTTGCTTTAAATGCTAATACTGCAGTGAAATTTTACTTTACTAGCTCAGAACAGTTTTCACAAATGTGTTTATTGGTACTAATTTTATTTGGTTGATTTGTTACATTTATCTAAAAAACCCAACACTGTAAAGTTCGTCTTTGAGTCTGCTACAGCCAATATGAAGGTAAAGCTTCAGACTGACTAATCATGTAAGTGTTGAGGCTTCCAGGCTTACCAATAGCATTCTAGTCTTATTTTTATTCCTAATTAGCTTAATGATACAGTATTATTTATGCAACTTTTTTTACTTCTTTTATTTTGAGAGAGGAAAGTTTGGACACCGTTACTTTTGTGGCTTGAATTAGTGGGGTAGATAGTAAAACTGTCACTTATGATAACATAGTGGTTTCAGGCAGCAGAATGTTGCATATAAAATCAAAGGGGTGTATTTCTTCACAACCTTGACTGCTTTATGTATCTGCTCTATTTCTAGTAACTTTACTAAGCTGCAGTCTTCAGATATTAGTAAGTGGTGCCCTGTCATAGGGATGCTGTAATAGCCTCAGGAAATTTGAGGTCTTCATGAATATGTAGTCAGAACACTTCTGTAGAACTTGTCATTTAATTTCCCATTCTTCCAAGTGACTTCTTGCTCTTGCAATGTCTGCTCTACGTAGACCAAAGAGATCTCCATGAGTTAGGGCAGGAACTGGGAAAAATACTCTAGGTGCTACATTAACAGTATTTAGTGCAGTGTTAGCATCCAGTTGTTGCTGTCCAGACATCTCTGAATTTGAATTAAATTGGGTAAGTGTGGGCCAGGACCAAGAGAAGAAAAATGATATTTTGTAGACCAGGTCAAGTCACTTAATTGTGTGTTATTTTCTCACACAAAGGTCTCGTGGTGGCAGTGACATTTTGTTAGGGTGACCCTGCAAAGAGCCAGAGCAGATGTTATCTATAGAGCACTGTAAAAATAGTCCAGAAGAAATGGCTCAGAATAGGGGAAAAAAAAAACTACACCACAAATTAGCTAACAGTATGTTGGCTGATTATAATGACTACCTTATAGCATCCAAGAATTGTCAATCATACCTTAATGTTTATAGAAGTGAAAAGTCAATGTGTAGTTGTTTAATTTGACATGACTCAGGTTGAGAAAGTGTAATCGCTGGAGGGGACAGTTAAGTAGCTGTGCTCCGTGTCAGCCTGTCTCGCTCCGACTACTGCACTAAACGCTTTCCTGATGAGCGATAGATTTGTTTAAATACCAGGATAATTGCTAGCTACAGCATCCAGCACTCTTTTAATGCCTTGTACTACATCTGTATTGGCTCTTGCCTGAGGCTGTTGGCGGTTTCTGCAGAGAAGAAGGCATGTAACTTCAATTACATTGTTCTCCTTTGGGTTTTGAAGGGTAATTGTTGCAGAGATAAATAGGCTATAATAAATTACTTTTCGTTTCTTCCAAACCTGTTGAAGTAGATCAGACATGCCAGTGTTACAGCTGCTTTCTGCTTGTGACATTTTGGTATTGTGCAGTACTGAGAGCACACAAAGAGCAAGGCAAAGTGTTCCTTCACTGGAAAAACGGAAAAATACCAGACTTGTCAAGCTATACTGGTGCAAAGCCAGTGAACTTCTTTTGCGTGCTGTAAAAGCATTTGCTTCCCCTCACTGCTTCCACATGTGTAAATTATACATAAATATTAATGCTGATTGTGAATAGTCAGAACAGGAGAGAGACTCAGCTTTACTCTCTGTAATTAGGAGAGTGTCCGCATTTTAACTTCTTAGTGCTGTGGGTGTTCTAAGGAGAAGACTGAAGAGACCTGGTGGTTTCTGCCAGGGTGGTTGCCCACTGATTGCCTTTTGCTGAGCACATTCCCATTGTGTCACAGCACACACAGAGTGGTGCAGCCACAATGCAAATGCCAGCAGCTCCCTACCCTTCCCTGCAGTGTACCCCACCTCTGCTACTAAAGGTTCTGCACTTGGTACCCACGGGCTGATGGAAGAAAAGCTGAAAGCCTCTGTGCATGGGTTACAGCTCCCTTTAAAAATGTTTGAAGGGATTGGGGGGAGTGTTTATTTTTGCAATATGCTTTTCCTAAAAGTCTGACAAAATCTTTAGATTGGTTTTGAAGTATGCTGAGAATTGAACACTTAAATTTGTTGGGATTCATGCTATGTGATCAGGAAGGAGTGGGAGCCAGGTTAAACAGAGTATTCCCTGTAGTTCATTTTGAAATAAACCGAACAATTATAATTTCGTTTCTTTAACACTGGCATTTATATATTTGCATTTATTCCCTGCTTTCTCATAATTTTACGATGCCAGTTTCAAAGCTGTGTGCCTGATGTTTATCTCACGGTATCTGTTCAATCAGTTAAGTTTTACAAGTTGAAGATTTGTCTGAGGTCTGAATCACACCCCATATGCTGTATGTAGGTTGTTTATTTATTCCAAGCATAGCATTAATCATGTATCAGACTGCTGAAAGTAAAAGAATGTTCCTAGTCCAGTTGGCCGGTAGTCTTGTTTCCTTTCTGGACATAAAGGGAAAAGAAAAATCAATGAGAGCTCTCTCCCATTCATTTATAAATCATTTTGCCTTTCAAGTTCTGTCTCAGAGCAATTGCAGACACTGCAAGGAGAGTTCTGTTTTCCCACCCTGGAACGACTAGATGTCTATACTAGATGTTTTAGCAATTGTTTTTGTATTGGCTTTTGAGTTTATAAAACACATTTTGATAAATTTCAGTCTTGAGTCAGATTTGAGCTAGCTGTGTATCCCTAAATATAGTATAAATTTTCCTAATTACTCTAAATCAAGACTTCACTCATGTTAGTTTTTGCTGTTTCCTCCCTTGGATAAATACAAAATTCTAGTTTGTAAAGCTATCCCTGCCAACACATCTTGCCCCACCGCTTCTGTGAGTCACAAGTGCTTTCAGGATCTTTAATTTTCTGGATTGAGTCTCTTAATTTTTCCAAGGCATAAACACTGCACATAGGTTTGTGCCAACAGAGACTACATCGGAGTGCAGTAACACTGGCTTGTTAAGAGGCATCTGATGTTTTCCTGTTAGGTGGATGCATTGGTTCCCTGGGACTACCCGAAATGAATATGCAACTGCCTAACTGTAGTTAAAAAGGCCTCAGGAGAGGGGAATGTGGGTTGGCCCCTAGTTTGAAAGTAATTACCCCTTCTCAGCTGTGGGGCTGACCTCTGTAGCTGTGACTCTTAACTTTCCAGCTTGGACCATTTCATCTGCTTTTCTTTCTGCCTTCAACTGCTGTGCCTTTCAGCTACGTGTGTGGAGTAGGACTGCCTTCCCTATCTTTCAAGAGAGGGGAAAACCCCTGTCCTGACCCTGAACAGCACCAAGTACGGAGTTCCTGTGTAGTGCAAGCTCCTTGCAGCCCATGCTCTTGACTCCGTTCGCCGCCCCGTGTCCGTGGTGGATTGCAGCAGGGCTGTATGATGCAGCAGAGGATGAGCTCCAGTTTTCACTTACCTCATCCTGCCTGTCTTGCCCTTAGAGTGTCGAACCACTTCCTTACTGACCGGAGTTACATTCAGCAGTGGTGAAACTTAACTGAGATGGAGTCTTGGAGTGATTTTCTTGAAGGCAGGCAGTCTTTGATGCAGCCATCAGTGTATGGATTGGCCCCAGAAACCTGTCTTAAAATTTTCTCTACAACAGAAGCCAGTAATAAAATTCTGATTTTCTGTTTATCTATTTAAGTATTTTAGAACTTTTCTGCCACTTAACCATGATTTAAGGTTCACCATCTGGACTTCAGAGAGTGCCAGGCAAGGGCAGGGAAAGTGCATGTTGAAACTTGTTGGCTACACTTGCTCCCGTTCCAATAATGTTAGTAAGGAAAGATGGCACAAGAGGACCTAGTATTCTTGTAGGAAGCTAAAACAACCAAGGTTTTTAGGCCCTTTTGGCAGGCCCTACAGCTTGTAGACAGTAGCCAGTGTGATCCAGTGTGAACCAAGGCTGCTGCTGTCAGGATCCAGAAGAAAATGCTGGATACTGGTGGGTTGACCTTCCCACCAGGTGGGCATCACCAGGTGGGCTGTAGGACATCAGTGGGCTTGTGGAGATGCAGCTGGCAGCACCAGCAGCATCATTAGACACAGCCCATGCCCTCCAGCTGATGGCACACACTCAGCATTACTTGTATTGTGTTCATGGAAATGAATATAAATACAACACAACGGATCTGTCTTAAGCCTAATGTTGTGTGAAACTTCATTTAACTTACTTGACTACCTCAGAAGTGTTTTGTGTTCTGCTTTTGTCCCTATTTACTCAAGTATTGTGACTTACTGCAACAAGGTTCCTAAACTTTGGGGGAAATAAATCTCACTTTAAAATAAGTAGCAACATTTTTACTCGGCACATACCCATCTTGTGCTGTGTATTTCATCAATACTCGTGGAACCATTTTACGGCAGGTCTGCTGAACTTGCATCCAAATTAAACTTAATATTCAAAATGGTAATGCCATGGTAATACTAAGTCACTTTAAAGCTTTCTGGGCTTTTTAAACTGCAGATTCATTTAAATTGTAAGACATAGATGATAAGGCTTTTTCTTTCTTTCCTCTTAATCAATTCTGAGCACAGTCATTGGTGAGTACAGTGTTGCTCATGCTGAAGTCAGTGACAAACCTCCTGTTCCTTTTGCAAGTATGGTACAAGTTGCAGATCCTTGTCTTCCGCCTTCCCAGCAGAGACAGTTGAATTATAAGAGAATTTAAAAAGTAAATAAACCTATGTGCAAGTTGGAAATATATTGTCTTTACCATAACAGATCACTTGCATTAGACCTAGTATTTTTGACTGATTGTTTAGTAACCTCTTGACTTCCAAAATCTTGCAAGTTATGTCCAAAAAAATTTTTAAGCTATATAATATAGCACTGTTGCACTGAGACAGTGTTTTCTAAAATTAAATCATTAAACCTGAAAGAGCTGAGTCCATCATTATTAACTATTTGGTTATGCTTTGAATATTAGGTCTGATGACTCTGAGCATGGATTTCATCCTTGTTTTATAAATTGAAAGTGACACTGGCAACAAGGAAATATAGAGAGAAGTGACCATATTAACATTTACATGGCTAGTCTTGGTGTTGTGCAAACTGTTTTTTTGTTCCTGATACACTAGTGAAGATTAACAGCCTTTCTGACCCAAGAAGGGAGAGACATTCAGCCAAAACAGTGTTGTGTTTGGGTTCTGTGCTGATTACCAAAAGGTTTTATGTGATTATTAGAGCTCTTGGAATCTTGTTTCTTTCTTTTAGTATAGCTACACAAGGGAGAAACTTTGTGCCCTTTTTTTGTGTCTCCACATATTCTGCTACTTGTTACCATTATCCTGACCCTCAAGTGCACTTTTTCCTTTCAAAAAACTTTTTGTTGCCTCAGCTGTTGCAAATGACAGTGCATTTTTAGGTAGGACAATTGATGCTTGTAAGGTAATTATTCCCAAGGAACTTCTTGTATAGACAGGTTTTAAATATGTCTTAAGAAAACAAGGGCTGCTATATTGTAATGATGTGGATGAAGAGTCAGGACTCTCTAGTTGTCTACTGTGTTGCTCTAGGAGATAGCTGTAGCCTGTGAGGTCTTGCCTTGCAACAGGAATCAGTCTGCACCTCCATCTGCACCCTCAGTATCAGCAGTCATCCCACAAAAAAGCCTTTTGCCTGTTTATTCCCTTGTGCTGCCACACAACAGCCCTGATAAGCATGTGCAACCACTTTGCCATTAAGAGCAGCTGTAGATGTCCATTTCAGTCACCTCTGTGTGGCATTATCTGTTGGTTAGGTGGTGTTTGGGATGTATGGAAAAGCCGGTGTCATCAGCATAGGAGAAGATGCAGACCCCAGAGGAGGTGGACAGTAAGCAGTCTCCATAAAATTGGAGAAGTCACCTAACTCTGTCTGAGGGAACTTTAGGGTTCCCAGAGACAGTGCCATGTTTTCTTCTTTAGATCTGGCTGGAAATTGTTCTGATAGAAACTTCTGCTTTGAAAAAACCTAACCCACTGGTTGTTTTTGCTGAAATCGCGTGTTTCTGCAAACTTAGAACAGAACAAACAGAGGATTCAGCTGGCCGCCTTTCCTCAGCAGTCTCACGTGGATGATGAGTCCATTTTGAGCCTGGAGAAGAGAGTCCAGGGAGACCTTACTGGGGCCTTTCAGTAGTTAGAGGGGACTGATGAGAAAGGGTATGACAGGCTGTTTCGTAGGGCCTGTAGTGATAGGACAAGGAGTAATAGTTTTAAACTAAAGGAGGGTAAATTCAGACTAGATATTGGGAGAATTTTTTTATGATGATGGTGGTAAAACACTGGCACAGGTTTTACCTGGTCCAGAGAGGTCGTGTGTGGAAACGTTCACAGAAACATTCAGTGTCAGGTTGAATGGGACTCTGAGCTACCTGATCTAGTTTGAGGTGTCTCTTCTCAGTGCAAGGGAGTTGAACTAGATGGCCTAAAGATCCCTTCCCACCAAAGCATTCTATGATTCCTGTGAAAGATTTGGAGTTGTAGGCAGTCCATTCCTATTCTTGCCTTGCCATCAAGGATTGCTGCCCATTCACACGGTTGTGTGGCCTCCTGTGACTCTGATTTGTGGAATGGTTTGTTCTCTTTTCATGGAGGGGAAAAAACCCAAACCAAACAAACTTCCCTAAACACAGTTCATTTCATTGGTCAGGCTTGAAAGGTGGCCACATGGGAGAAGCGTGTGGGGTGCTCAGACCTGCCTCTTATACTGTGCCCAGTAGTGGGACAGTGTAGGGAGTTGCAAGACTCTGGCCCCACAGCAGTTTTGTGCAAAACCAGTCCTGGCAGGATAAAATGCTCAAAATGGAAATTTGGGGCTATGCACCAGCAGCTGGCAAGATAGTTACATATTTCTCATGAGAAATGATTGATATGTTTATAGTTTAATCTTGTTGTTAGAACAGGTTTTGATTATTATAGGAGTAAGAAAAACAATCTAGAATGGGTTTGAAGTTCATTTCTTTCCTCAGTGCTGCTTGTCTTTTGTCAGTCTTCTGAGTATAACACACCAAGGACATATTTTTTTAATGGAGACTCAGTCTCCAGTGTTGTGTGTGGAATAGAGAAGTAGTATCTGACTTCCAGGAATAAAGAGATTTAAGGTCCCAGCTTTGGCACAGTCTTGTTACATGATGAAGCAAATAGCTTCATTCCTCTGAGATTCCTTGCTGCTCCTCAGTTAATGAGAGATGTCCAAATACCCGCTATCCCTCTCAGCCACTTCTTAAAATCTTCCTTTGCTGGAAATCAGTGTCTCCCCGTATGTTTCTGTGGCTGTTCTTTAATCTTGAGTCTTTAAATGGTTTGTTGGTGGCTTGGTTTCTGTTTTTCAAAAATTCCTGTTAGACTCTGATGTAGAGTACAGCCATGCAAACCACTGGGTCCTCTGGTGGACTATGAATGTCTGACAGAAGTAAGGAGCTCCAAAAGTAGGTCTGCTAGTCAAGAGCTACAGCCTGAAGAAGCGTGTGCATCTCTGCAGTACTGGCAATACAACACCTGTTCTTCGTTATAATTCCCCATGTTGCTGAGTAGCTGTGTGCCCAGGACAACACAAGGGTTAAATAAAGGACTGGAGAGGGCTAGGGAGGGAAAAGGGAGATGCCTTTTGCATTTAATCATGGTGCCTTTCTTTGTAGTGTTACTACCAGCTAAAGATAGGTCAAATCTGTGACTTCATCCCAACTCTTTTGTGGCTGAGGTTGTCATGCTTTAAGTGTAATCATACAGAATATTTTCGCTTACAGATGACTCAAAAACGATCTACAGAAATGCCTGTTTTGTTACCCAGCAGTGGGAAATGCCTGCTTTATGTTGAGATGCTGGAGAATGTTTTTCTTCATGTCTTCCAGCACAAAATCTTTGTGAAATGATTAAAATAATGTTTTCTTTCTGGGAGAACTAGCCATTAGGGTTCCTGGCAGTGGAATATAAACTGGGGAGGTTTCTGTGGAGGTGTACCTGGCTGGGACCTGACTCAGTAGAGTGAGTGCTTGCGGTGAGTACACGCACAAGAGGCAAGGACCCATTCACTTCTGCCAAACAGAAAGAGAGCTTCTATCAGCTGAATTCCGCATGTCACCTTTCAGTCATTCAAAGCAAGGGTACTCACCTCAGCACGTCTGAAGTTTTTCTGAGATTGTTCATCCTCTGCCTTTCCTAGCCTGCAGGAGTGGCGTAATGACAGTAAGTTAGCCCCAGAATGTAAAGCTGGTGATAGGAGAGAGTGTTGGTCCATCGGTACTGCTCTGCTCCAGTTCGTGCATGCAAGCATGGAGGGCAGTTGCTTTGTAGAAGATTGGTATAGTTTCAAGACATGTTTTGGAGTCTGAGAAAAAAAACAATGCTTCCCAAATACCATTTTTGCATCCTGGCTGTCTAGCTGGTAGTGGGTGAGAAGTGGAAAGCCTTGTTTGATTGTTTCACATATTACTGTAAGAGAATTTAAAACCAGAGGTGAGGGAGTCAAGAGGAGGATATTTTCTCCAGCTTCTGGTTTCTAATTACATCAGTTATAGCCCTACGTTCTTAGTTGCTAAAACTACAAGCATGAACTGGAAAAGAATGAGATAATCCATGGTAAAGCACACTGAATAAAGATCTCTATTCAGCTCTTTACCTTTTATCCTGAGTTCCTAATGCCAAAAATTAATGCTATTTGAAAATACACAATAAATGTGCCCTACTGTGGGCATCCAAGATAATCCTAATTGCCTTAAATGTTAGTGACAAGGGTGTTTGAGAAGGGGAAAAGGGCTGTACTGTGAAATGGTATACCTGTGTTAAGAGACACAGATGGAGCATGTGTTTCAAGATCCTTAGGCTTGTTTTTATTTTTGCATCAAAAAGCAGCTCTGTTTGTTGCTCTTGTAACTTCTTGTCAGCAGGAAAATATCCACAGGCATACATGGCTAGAACTGGACAGGTTTCCACTGTGTTCATAGTATGCAAAGCAGAAAAGGAGCACCACTCCCATGCTCTTGCAAGTTGGTCCACATTGTGGTCAGCACAGAAGAGTCCATAACACACTGATCACAGGAAAAGTCACAAAGACATTTCAGCTGGTCAAAGTAATATGTGGAGTTCAGTTTCAAGGCAGGCCCATAGCTGAGTTTTCTTTTTCCCCTTGTAAACTACTTGGTATCAGCCTCCTCATCTTACGCTCTGCTGTGCATCACTCTTACACTGCTGCGAAGTAGTCTGCACTCACACTGTGTTGTGGTGACCAGCTGCAGCAAGCAAAAACCCTTGGCTTCGGGTGGGCTTACAGGATTTGTCCCTGTGGAAGCTATCTCCCGGTCCAGACCTTCAGTGAGGCCTGAGGAGAAGGACAGTCAATACAGAAAATGCATAGCGCATTTATGCACTTGCGGATGCTGGCAGGAATTTTCAGTAAGAACCGTTGCATCCCAGCAGTCGTCCTGAGCAAGAGAGATGTAGTGAAGATGATGGCAATTTGGAGGTTTTTTACTTCAGTTCATACAGAGTAGAAGCAAAAGAAATAAAAGATACTGGGGATTCACCAAGTGCAAATGTCCTTCAGAAACATTATTTCTGCTTCATTATTGCAGCTTTACAAACTTGGAATCTTTGCGTTCAAAGAAAATCTTGAAAACACAGCTGATTCAAGAGGGTCTCTTACTTTTCTTGCAGGAACCTATAGTCTCTTGACTGTTGGTGTCTTAGATCTGCTCAGAGCAGAATACTGGAGTATGAGACTGAACCCCTTACATGGCTGGGGTATGAGCAGCCTGCCACTAATGCTTGTTTTTTCACCCTGGTGTAAGTCAGTAGTCCTCCATCTTTATTTTAAATAGAGCATTCACACAGGAGTGAATCACATCAGAGGTATAGTGGAGGTAGATTTTCTTTTTGGCCATTTGTTAATTAATTCTGCTTAAGGAGTTGAACCCTTGTTCGAGAACATGGGGTTAAACACTCCCAAAGGCGAGAGGCAGCTGAAGGGAGATTGCTTAGGAGAATTTACTTGGCCTTCCTGCATGTGTTTACATGGAGGTTGCATCTTGCCCATCTTAACATCTACAGCAAAGTCAGCACAGATCTTTACACTCTTGCTGCTATTCCAATGCTTTCTCCACAACAGGAAAATTGTGCTTTTCTCCCATTCTCTTTTTCTGTATGTCTTCTCAGTTTCCCAGACGGCAGCTGAGGATTCTGATAGTTCTCTGATTCCTAGTGGCTGCTTTTGCAGCACTAACTGTTTGGGTGGGGTGGGAGGGTGTTCGGTTGATTTCGGGTTTTTGACCTAATGCTTTGTCAGGCAGTTACCATAGCATTACTGTAGTTGCTACAGCCTGGCAGGCTGTTTTGCTGATGCTGGGAGGCAGAGTCAGCCCTTTTTGACAACAATCTGAGCAGCAGGGTACCTTTGACTTGGGTGGAAACTGGGAATTGTTTTCAAACTGAGTTTGACCTGTGGTTATTTCCAAGCCACCAAGTCAGCCAGCATGGCCAGCCACGCCTTGTGTCTTACAGTGGTTTGAGTTGGTCTGCTGAGGAGAATGCCAGTGCCATTTTCTCCTATTCTGCCCTTTGTGCAAGTATCATGACTTGCTTCTTGGCTTGACTGCCAGTGGTTTCATAGGCCAGTTTGGTTTTCAAGAGTTTTGGTTTTTTATGTGGGATCTCTGTAGCCTGGAGTGGAAGCTGCTGCTTGCAACAGCAGTAATATTGCAAAAGGAGGAGAAGGTACTATGAAGAGCAGTTCCTGTCCACCCTCATGCCAAAAACTTAGGCATGCTTTAGTGATGCTCTCATGCCATCAAACTGCCAATGGCATCTAGTTCTTCATCCTACATGTGTGGCTGTGCTGACACACAGGTGTGCACACCAGGAAGAAGTGAATGGCCCATAGCAGTGTGTGGGACTGTGATATGCTTACTCACTTCTCTTTCCCTGAGAAAGATGAAAGAGTTTTAAAAAATGAGTTGGACCACTCAACTTTATATGTTTACAAATTACTCCTTATTTAGAGTGTAATAGTTTTTTAAATGTAAACTCAGGAAAATATTTACCTTTCAAGCATGAATATCCTTCTGATTTCTCACATCACTGAAAGTGTATTATTCTTTTCAGTTCATTGAATTTTGGGGATCACTCAAGTTAAAAGTCAATGCAGTTTCCAGTGTCAGAAGACATAAAGGTTTTGTGTTTATGGTTGGGATCCCTTCTCACTTCTTTTCCTGTGTGGTATTAGCTGAATTTTTTTTCAGATTCGTATGGCTCAAAAGTATTCAGGTGCTTTCCCAAGGGTAAAAGGTAATTAGATCAAGGAATGGTCTTGAACTGTCACAGACCCAATTCTGGTACTGTTATTTACACAGATAAGGGCTGTGCAACAACTGTGGGAGGATCAGCCGCAAGCCTTAAACAGATGAAATTCTCATACTTAAATCAAAAAGAGCATGGGTTTTGTTCCTTTGAACTTGGAATTTCTACGTTTTATTGCTGTGTGATTAAAACACTGGAAGAGAATTGCTTATTTCCTTTTTGCTGCCTTTTTATAGCTACAAGTCCCAATCTGAGTATCATGTACTTTTTATCAACATTGCACCTAGTCACTGCACCTTGCGTGACTTCAGTGACTGTTGACTGCAGTGGAGGTCTGTTTGATAAAGCAGTCCAGGTTTGGATGCAGAAGTAGCCCTGTTATCTGTTCCAGGTATATCTTGGTAGTGTCACAAAACCTTTGTGGCTCTCATTACATACCCCTGTGCATATTCAGAGACCAGGATATGTAGCCCAAATTGCCTAACAATCAAAACTTTGATTAATTTGGAAGTCAGTGGAAAAGCTGGTGGAGTTTCACTGATCCAGAGACTTAGGAGCCACCATTTGAGATGCTAAGAAACAGATCTGGTTGTCTGTCTATCAAAAAAAGTTGCCGTCTGGTGTCACTCAGCAGGTTTATACTAAACTAACATAGAGTTGCTCAAAAAATAGACCACAAAAACAAAGTGGCAGTTTTGCTTGGTAGGGTTTTAACGTCTATACTCTGTAGCATGTTGCGTGGGTTTTCTGTAGGATTCGTTGTGTTGGGGAAAAAAAAACACTTTCTGAAAGTTTGTCACGGAGATTTATAGATCTCAGTATTTAAAAATGGGCCTTTCCATCACTTCAGGCACATGCATGCTTAGAAGTCTTAACAAATCCTTTAAAATAAATAAACTTCTTGCCCATTTGGCTGCTTGGGAGTAAACAAAAGAATTATCCCCTTTTAACCTCAATTGCTTCCCTCATACTTTTGTCTTGGAGTCCAGGAACACACAGAATCCTTACAGCATGTCCTAATACTTCACACACCTTGGGCTTTGCTAAATCAGAGCAGAATGAGGTCCTGAGAGTTGGAGAGCTGAGCCCTTGAGCCAGCCAGCCCTGCTGAGGTGATGCCGGCTGCATTACTGTATAATGTAAGGTACCTTACGGAGAAAGGGATGATTCCTGATGCTAGACCTGGCCACATCCTACCAAAGCTGCAGTTGTTGTCAGGCACAACCTAAAGCTGTGAATTACCGTTGAGGAGCTAGTCTGTAGGTCACATCAGGAGAGGTGATAATTCTGCATTTTCTGGAGGTGATTTCCCCTTAGACATTGGTATGTGGAGCTACAGAGCATCTCTGCTCTGTCATTACACAGTCAAAGCATGAACCACCCCAACAAGATACTCACCTGGAAAAGTGCATGGTGTGTGTTTCAGATCATGGCAGTGTGGTGTAGGCTGGGCCTCACAGTGAGTATGTTTGTGCTGCTTCCCTTGCAGGGGAGCAGAAATGTTCCTCTGTTGTTCCAGTTACTTCCTCTAACCTGCATGTTTACATTTGGTTCAAGTCCTAGGAGCTCTTAGGCCATGGTAAAATGACTTAATAGAGAAAGTGAAGTGGAAAGAAAAGTGGTATCCTCATCCAGACACGGAGGACTCAGATGTAACTCCTCCTTGGACTACACCATCAACCCTGCTTAAACACTAAAAAGGAAGGGTAGGAAAACACACCATTAGGAATCTCCTGCTATGTTCTCTTGGCAGAAGAGAGTTTGGCTCTTGTGAACCTACAAGGATCATTTCTGATTTCTGCAACACTTCTTGGTTTCAGGATTGGTGAGCTAGAAAAAGTAAAAATCTAAACAGTTGTTCCCAGCCACAGGTTATATAAGTGCAGTTCCAGCCTGTTCTGAGTGCAAATCAGTGCACTGGTTATTTGAGGCCTGGAGGTGTTGGAGACCTGTTTGGCTGTTCTGTGCATTTGACCACACAGCAAAGGAATACATGATGCTGCAGACCAGACTCCTCTTTCTGTGTCATTAAACCAACTAGCAGCATTTGCAGGATGTTTAAAAACTGTTGGAAATTGCCTTGACTACCTTGTCACTCCCTCATGTCTAAGCACTGCATTCTTTTCTTTGTATTTTAGCTGGGAAAAAATGTAATACAGGGTTAATATCCCATTCCCTGGAGTTAAAAAATTTATGTTAGATCTAAAAGACAGTAATAGAGTCTGCTTTGGCAGAGTGATGTTAGAGCCTTAGTCGTCCCTTATATGCATCAAAGGAGACACTTGCATTAAATCAAGGAGCCGGGTTCTGCAATATCAAAAATGGTCAAAACTCCCTGAAAGGAATGGAAATTGCTATTTCGTCTGTGCATGGGTTTAGTAGGTGAAAATGGTGTGTGTGATGTCAACTTCATAATGTCATTTCCGTCTCTTGGTAACCAGTGTTGTGTTTAAAAACAGGACGAATTTGGAAACTGAGCTGCAAATGAAAGTTACTGCAAAAAACACAGGATACTACAGAAATGGAATGTTGGTGGTTTTTTAAGAGCGTATTTCTAATTTTCTCATAAGTAGTGGGCTAAACCCAGATGGTGCAGTTTACTTTCCTTGAATCCTGTTGGATTTGACTGGGTGTCAAAGTCAAGCCTGACCTCATCTTTTTCATTGAACTTCAGGGCTACTAGAAGTCCCCAGAGTCTGCAAGCACCCAGGGCTCAAGTGTGGAGGAGCAGCTGACTTAGGCACAGCTGTGTGATTGCAGGACAGAGTTTAAGCCTCAGCTCCATATTCCTTGTTTTTGTGCAGTTGTACTAGATTCATCATGGCTTCTAAAAAACAAGCAATGGCCATAAACAATATTCTCTTTTAAAAGACCACAGGCTGGTAATACTTTCCACTGAACAGTAAAATCCAGAACATAGTATTGATGATAAAGGTGTCAGGGGCTCATGGAGCTCCCGCTGTGATTTAGTTTCCCTCCAACTGCCTCAACCACCGATGCATTTTGCTAATTACATCATAGATTTTCCTATTGATGAACAGAATCTGAATTAACACGGGAAGCACTAATGTTACCCTTCCACTATTATTGTTGTACAAGAAGCCCGTGGCAGATGCTGGCAGTTTAGCTACACAAACATTAGTATTAACGATTGGCCATTTGGAATTGGTGACAAACTGCCGGCCGCTGGAATCCTGAGCCAGAAACCAATCAGGAAGTTAATGAGGAGAGAAATTACCACTGCAGCTTCCCCTTAATTATATTCACGGTAGGCAGGAAGGGAGTGTTGGGGGTGGATCTCAACTCATCTAAGGTTAGGAAGGTCAGAGACCCTTTTACTTGGTTTTTGTATCTACTGCAAATTGCAATGTTGCAACCGTTCCTAGCTCTGTATTAGTTTTAAATTCTGTAATATTTGGCCTAAGCCTCGGGCTGCCCGAGGCAGGGCCTTAGGTCTGTTGGCGGGTAACTTTCTTGTGGGTGGAGGGATACAGCCCCCAGACCTGAAGTTGTTTCCCCTCCCATCGTTACTCCCGCTGCGTTCACCTTGGCGGGAAGGAGGGAGACCAGCACCTCAACATGCACGAGGGGACAACTCTTCACCCCTCTTCCCGGAGAGGGCAGATCCGCGTGGGTCTCCTCTGGTCGGGGCCAGGGGGTGTCTCACGCACTGGTTTTTTTTTTTCTCTCTTCCCCTCACTCGCAGTGTTTTCGCCGCCCAGCAGCCAGGATTCCGGCCTGGGGTGCCTGTCGAGCAGCAGCGAGAGCACCAAGGCGGACCTAGAGTGCGAGCCCCCCGCGCAGCCCGGCAGCTTCGCGATGAGCCCCGTCCAGGAGGGCGGCGAGTAGCCGCGGCGCGGCGGCCCTCGCCCGGGGCAGGGCGGTACAGCAGCAGCGTTCTCGGTTTGCTTGTTCTGCTTGGGGGTTGTGGGGGACGGGCGGGGGGTGTTTGGTTTCTTCTTCCCAGGTGCGGGGCGGGACGCCAGCTTCCCCGGGGGCGGCCGTGGGGCTGAGGCGTCCTGCGCCGAGAAGCCAGCGCGGTGCCTGCGCCGCCCGTCTGAGGGGCGGGGGGCCGCGGTCGGGGCAAAGGCGGAGAGAGCATCGCCGAACTGCGGGCAGGGGCTCGGGGTGGTGGGAGCCGAGATAACCGGGAGTCCTGTGCCGGTCCCTCCCCGTGCAGGGGCCGATAACTCAACTCTGAGAAACAACATCCTGTTATGTATTCCTAGCAGTTCTTTACAGGCTAACGCTGCTGCTTGGTCTGGGAGTTTTCTTCTCATGTCGCCAAATTAACATATTTTGCATATTACAGTTGAGTGCCTTGCCTTAGATTGCGGTCTAAACTGCAAGTAAGTCCCTTAAGAGTTGCCATGAATTTTGGCGTTTGTTATTTTGTTAAAAATGGGCTATGGTGTTCTTTCCTTGTGTTACCAAAGCCAATCCGAAATTAAACTAGTCTGGAAAAATTCATTGTTCTCTGTAGTTGCAGCTGTACCTGAAATAAAAATGTTATTGATGACTGAATTTTCTTGTGTGTATATTTGGTGAGCTGTATTAAAACAGAAAAAAAAAGAAATTACTTGTATTTTCTTCGCTCTGTGCTTTGAAAACATCTATTTGATTTCACCCCCATCTGTTGTAATCAATAACCTGACCATCTTGTTTTTTATTAAATGCACTTACTCTTAATTTCATCCACCAGTGGTTTTAGAGAGAATAATGTGGAGTTACCTATATAGGTTTGACATTATAAATCACTTCTTGAGGCTGAATCGTATAGCGGTATCGATTGATCCTGATATATCACAGAAATTTACTGTCACTTCTGTTTTCAATTAAAGATACAATCAGTCAGATAATGACTTAATTGGATTTTACAGAAGATTGAGTTTTATTGCCCGGTGCTTTACGAGTTTAGTTAAGGAAGATCATTTTATCACACTTGTCAGCCTGCTCCCGCGGCTCCATGCCCTTCTGCGGCTGCCGCCACCGTGTCGGCGGCGCGGCTCCCCGGAGGGCACGGCAGGCGGGACCGGGACGGAGGCGGGTGCTCGCTTCCACCCCTGCTCCGTCAGTCCTCGGGCCTTGCTGAAATACAGCTTCTTAATTTCTGGAGAACGTTCCACGGCTCCCTTCCCCTCTCCCTATACCCTCCCCGGGCGCAAGGCATCCCGAGGGGTGTAGCGCCGCGGCGGGGACCTGCCTGCCCCGGGCGATGCTCCCGGCCCGTTCTTAGTGCGGAGAGGGTCTGCTCCCGTGCTCGGCGCACCCTCTGGGAGCGGGGGGTCGCCTCTCTGCCCCGGGGGAGCCGGCCGCGGCAGGCAGGATGCCCTGCCCCGGGCGGCGCTGGGGGCTGCATGGCCCGCGGAGAGGCTCATGCCGCTGGCGGCCTGGGCCTGTTCTGGTTGCCGGGCTGAGCGGGGAGCAGCCCTGGGGACAAACGAGGTGGGGAGGAGAGGAGTGGGGAAAAAAAGCCATGCTCTTTATACAGACTAGTGTGGGACCTGGTTAGTGACAAGGGCGTTGAGAATAAATTACGGGGAGAATAAGCAGCATCCTTCAGACGACTGGGGAAATCCTGCCTGCAGCACTAAGTTTTGGAGAGTAATTCACATTCAGCATTGAGGGAACTTCGGAGGAAAAGATCGCCGGTGAAAGACGGCCGAGGAGCACATGCCACACCCCACCAAGAGTGGGGAGATGTGGAGTGATCTCCCGGGAAAGCCTGGGCCCCCTCCTGTGGGAAGGCAGTGGCTCTAGCTGGGAGCGCCGGCCCTAGGTGGTTGCGGGACCGGGTCGGCTGCCCCGTGGCAGGACGTGGCCACGCCGGGCGCGGCTGCTCACCGCTGGCACTTCCCTCTGGCCTGTCCGTGGGTGCTCTGTATTTGCACAGCCCGGGCCGTTCCGCCTTTTGACCTCTGGGACTCCTCCGAGCAGAGCTGACGGGGTTGTGCATGGAGCACGGAGAGTTTTCACGGGTTTCCTGGGGTTTGGGGCGATTTGGGGTTTGGTTGGATTTCGTTTGTTTTGTATGTGTCTGTGAGTGGTTTCTTTGCTGCTACTGTTTTGTTTAAGTTGCTTTTTTTGTTTGGGGGTTTTGTGGTTGGGGGTGTGGTTTTGTTTGTTTGTTTGTTGTTTTTATTTTGATTTTCCACCGCACTGCAAGTCGCTCTCTTCCCAAGTGTTTCTAGCTGGTTGGTAAGCAATGACCTTTATTAATGCTACTCCTCTCAAAAAGCGCGTTCCTCGCCCCTCGCCAGGCAGCTTTGACTGCTAGTTTGCGTGACTGTGTGGAATTCACATTTTCCTCCAAGTCTTCCGTGAAAGTTTCACCCCGCTCTAGCGCGACGCCCCACCACGCAGCAGGGCTGGCACTGTGCTTCTCTCCCTCCTTACTGTGTGGCAGGACAGGCGGTCAGAGACACCCAGTCACTTTCCGAGCGGGAAACCATGCATAATTTATTCCTGTCTTTTCTCTGTAACGCGGGTAATGCCTTATTCGGGCGAGGTGAACTAATCCTGCCGTTCGCACTCGCTCAACGGTGACCAGCATCCCTCGAAGGCCCCCTCCCCAAAAGCTTACTTTGGAGCAGTGCAAGCACTAGCAAACGCTCCCCCCGGCCCGACCCCCTCCTCCGCCCGCAGTACCCGGGGAACGGCGGGGCACCCCGGTGCAGCAGACCCTGCGGCCGCCCCTGTCCGCCCGGCTGAGACGCGGCTCACGGCGGGTTCCAGCAGCTGGGCGGCAGCGTCGTGTCCTCCGGATGGCTCTACATCGAAAAGTCGCGAAAATCCAGCGGATTCGGGCCGGTTTCCAGACCGCCCCCCGCCCTGCCCGGTCCGCGGGGTTTCTTTGGCCCTTTGGCTGAGCCGGTCCCTTTCCGCTAAATGTTATTTGCAGCATATGTTTCGCACATTCATTCTCTTTCGGTTTATTTTTCTGGGCGCTAACTGCTAACACCTCATAGTCACCTTGAAATTTCCTCTGCTATTTTGCAATTAAAAGCTTAATAGCCCTGGAAACGGAGTTCATGTGGTGCAGTTTACCATCGCCCCTTCGTCTGAAAAGCTTTCTGCTGGGATCCCATTATGTGCTTGAATAAACCTTTTCGGCGAGCAGAAATGGGAACCGGGGTTGTCAGGTGTTGGGTTACAATGGACTTTCAGGCAGGGGACGTTTTGCTAACATAAATACGAATCTGGCCCTATGGGTAGATGTTGTCAAATACTAGGACATGGAAACCATTCCCATCAAATATGAGAAAAGGATTACAGCATTATATCAAACGCCCGATGTGCAGCCAAGCGAGAGAGGGGCCCCCGGCCCTCAGCCAGCCTACCGCCGCGCCGGGCATCTCGGCTCGGGATCCGGCAGCCGCCCGGCCGGCTGCGGTGGCGGAGGTGCCCCACAGGACCCTCTCCAGCTAGTGGGGAAGTAGGGTTTTCCACCACCACCCCGCAGGCATCTGCACCCCGTTTCTTCGTTTTGAGGGAATGGATTTCCAAGGGTGGGTGCGCATCATCTTTTACGTAATTTTGTGATAGTTGAATGTTTGGTCCGCTTCTTTCTTTTTCTCCCCTCTATGGGGACCCCCGAGTGTGCAAGAGACCCCGCGGGGGAGGCCAGTTGCGAGCTTCAGTGCATGCACCCCGGCAGCAAAAAAATGATGTTCTACTAGCGCTGCGAGAAAATGCACTGTTGCCCGTATCTGATCCAATTCACCTCCCCGGCTCAGTGCGATTTACAGACGGAGTGCTCGTCCTCCTCACACCCGCCGCACGGCCCTGGGGAGAAAGATCGCGCTGAATCTCTCTTCCTCTGGAAGTAGAAAAGTAATGAGGAAAGATCCTAGTAATGAAATACCACGCAAATATACCTCTTCAGCATACACTGTGCCCTTTATTCTCTCCGGCGAAATACTTCCCGAGTTTTAAATCTGGTTTCGTTATTACGTAGCCTCGCTAAAAGCTTTATTTCGTATAGCGATTATGGTGGAGAGATGCCTGGGAAGAGCAGGGGAGATCCTGAGGCAGCGAAATGGGTTCGGGTCCAAGCAGCAGCCCCTGCCCGCCCGCGGACGCTACGCCGCGGGTGGATGAACGCTTGCAGTAATTTGTTTCCCCCCAGCCAAAATACACGTAACTTAATCTTTCTTTTTCCCCATCAATATATTACATTTGGATTCAAGGTTCTCGCTGCCACACGGGAAATACCCGTGCTTCAGCGAGAAACCCCTCCGCCTACGGAAATGTAGAACATTACAAGTCCACCGTATCAGACATTTAGGTTTCAAGCAACCTGACCTGCCGTGAATTTCACGTTCCTTTCTATAGCCATCGTTTGGGTTTAGGCAGCTGTCTTGCCGCGGTATGCCGGAGAGGCAGCGCAGCCCATGGGGGCAGGTGCCTACCGCGGCTCTCCAGCTCTGCGGCGCGGTCCCGCGGGGACGCGGCCGCAACCCGATTCCGCGCACTTGTTCTGGGCAGCTCCTGGTCCCGGGCAGCTCCTGCTCCGGGCAGCTCTTTGCAGCTGCAAAACTTTGATAAAACTTTGATCTCGACTCCCTGCCACTACCTCGCGGCGCTGGGCCACAGGCGGTAGCCGCCATACACCGTGCCGCCGAACCCAGCGTCCCGTGGGCTTTCGAGGCGGGGCCGACGCAGAGCCCGGAGAAATCTGCTAGACCCCGCTCACCCCTCAGCCCCGGGTGCCTTCGCGGAGCGAGCCGTGCGGAGGCAGGGAGTGGGTGGCAACAGCCGCGGTCCCGGTCCGCTCGGGGACGAACCCCTTCGGCACGGCACGGGCATCGCCGCCGCCCCGACGGCGGGGCAGAGGCCCCCCCGCGCCGCTTCCCTCCCTCTCTTCCTCCCTCCCTCCCTCTGTTCCTCTATCTTTCTCTCCCTCCATTCCCCTGTCGGCGCCGGGGAAGGAGGGTGGCGGTGGGGGCGGGCGGGG
>VZTI01000073.1:77960-108302 GCA_013397865.1 Struthidea cinerea
CCGCCGAGCCGCCTCCCGCGCTCCCGGGGCCGCTCCCCAAGGCAGGTGAGACCGGGCCGGGCCGGGCACTGTGGTACCGGGGCAGGAGGGACAGGGAGGGCCGGGATCCCGGCGGTCAGGTCTCGGGGGATGGGGCCGGAACGAGGAAAGGCGAAGGCTTTCCCTTTCTCCCGACGGGCTCCGTGGAAAGGGAATGGACAGGAATTCCGTCGGGTGCACTTTATCGCTCTTAAAAAGCACGGAGCCGCATAGCGACCGGCCCGCTCCCCAGCCAGAATCGCGTCCACCGAGACTAGTGGAGGGGGCCGGCGAACGTCGCCGCTGCCAACCGGCTCCCCGACGTGCCGCTTCTGGGCCCGTTCCCCAGGCCGGCCGGGAACGGGCCGCATCCTGCGTGGATCACAGCCGCATGCCTTTGTGACTCTCCCGGTCCCGCTCCCGGGCTGGAGTCGCTGTCCGGCTTCCCGCACCCCGGGCATCGGGCTGCGGGACGTCGTCCAGGACAAGACCTGCACAGAGAGCCTCGGACCAAAAGCGGCGCCAGGAGCCGGAAGGCTTCTGCGGAGCTATGACGACCGGCGAAAGCCGGGTGGTGGCAGGGGATGAGCGGGGCAACCCAGTCCTCCTGCGCAGGCCTGTCCCTGGGGCGGCTTGCGACAGGTCGGGGGTGCTGAAACCACCGCCTGCAATGGGCACCTTGTGAGTGCGACCTGTCGGTAATACATGTTTCTGGAGGCAAAACTAACGCTCCGGAACCGCTGTCGTGTTCCGTCCGTTGTCTGAGCGGGAGCTGACAGTCTTCCACGATAGGGATACTCGGCAGGCAGGCCGCTGCCAGCCCATTGCGCTCCGCTGACAAATTGTGACTAAATTTTACGCGATGCCCCGAGAGGGGAATGGCGAACCCTGGGCTCCCGCCGCGCGGGCCCGTGTGCGCTATGGAGCCAGTCCGGCCGCGGAGGCGTCCACCAGGGCCCCGGCATGGCGCTCTGCTCCTCCAGCACCGGAGCACACCGGGCCCGAGGCGGAGGCACGGCTGACTCCGACAGTGTGGCGAGGATGCCGGTGATTTGGGACCCACTTCCCCTTTTCCGGCCCTTGGCACCGCCGGAAAAGGGGAAGTGGGTCCCAAACCACCGGCATCCACCGCATCTCGGCACGGTTCTGCCGGCCGCTCCCCAGGGCCGGGCATGGGGGTCTTTGCCCAAATTTCCCACTGGTCGTAGCCTCCCGGCAGCGCGGACCCTGTCTGCTCTCCGCAGCCGCGGCGGCCTTTGGCCGGAGCCGCCTCCCTGCGTGGAGGTGGCGGGGGGTAAGGCCGAGGAGGTGGGGAGAGAAGGCGGAAAACCCGCCTTGGTTCTTCGAGAAAATGAAAGTTCCCATCCGCCAGCACGATATAAATCTGCCAGATAGGAAAGATATTAACTTGCACGCTCAACTTTCCTACACCCTGATATATGAACTTCCCAGTTTAAAAGATTACAGTAATCACGGGAGGAGAGTGTAAATCGAATCTGATAGCAATAACTTTTGGGGAAGGTCAGGCTCAAGTGAAATGTTACCAAGCAACAGGCATTTTGTTTGCAAAATACAATCAAAGTGTATTGATGAGAAATTCTTCCTTGCCAGCCAGTCAGCACTTTCTGATAACGGCTTTACGGAGAGAAAAAACAAACAAACAAACAACAAAACATAACGGAGATCTCCATAAATCAAGGCCCTCGGCGCTACCCCTGCCCCCGTCCCCGCTCGCGGTGAAGCCGAGCTAGGGGGACCGAGGCACCCCGGGACCACCGGGGAGCCTTTCTAGTTACACAGACCTCACCCGCGTGGTCCGCCGTCACCGATTTCACCGACGGGTTTTCCCCCCGCTTTTTATGAACATGAGGATGCATGAGAGCAAAGCGGAAAATGGTCTCCTTAGAGGTTCCTCCTGTCACCTGCCACCAGACGCTGTTTAACCACACGACTTTCTTATTTCCAACTATCCTGCGTGCTCTGAGCGGCAGGGTTTTCTCTTTTCTCTCTCCCCATTAACTGTAGAAGTCGCCGTAAAAACAGGGGATGAACCTCCTGTCCACCCGGTTTCTAAACACACACCCCCCCTTCCTCCTCGAGGACGTTATTCTCGTGAAAAGTTTTTTCACTGCCGAAGGGATATTTCCCGATGTCTGGCAAAATCAGATCCGTTTGCTTTTATTCCTGCTACTGTCAGCCATTTCGGTGGGACAGTTGCGAAGTTCTGTTCTAGAAACAACCCCTGTTGCATCTGCCTCTGCTAACCTGGAATGATTCCTCCTCCTGATACCAAACTTTCCTTTCCCACATGAGTGCGTGTTGCATTTCTCCTAGTAGTAGTTACCAAGACTTGTAAACAATATAATGCTATATTCAGTCATCTGATATTTTCAGAGCCAGCTTCTTAAGGCAGCGCAGCTCTCTCCGTGTTAGTTTGAGAACAATCATTAGTCTCCTACAGAGTATTTAGACCTTCGAATATAGGGAAGAAAGTCTGAAGTGAAAGTAATAAAAAACCCAAAATTAAAAACAATACCAAAAGAAAACCCCAACAACCCAAATCAAACTAACAAACAACCCACTCCTCCAGACAGACAGCAAAAAGTAAAAAAAAAAAATCGAACCCACCGACCAAAAAATTCATCCAAAGCAAACAAAAAAGCTCCCACCAAAAACGTAGCCTTAGCTTTTTGTGCAGTTTTACCAGTTGTGGTATCAGTCTTTCCTAATAATCCGACTAAGGAAAAGAGCAGGTGCTTTTGAGATACAAGAAAATCTGTGTTGCGAAAAGATCTGTCCTAACAATCAAAGAACAAGGTGTTTTAACAGGGAGTCAGTGATGGAAATATCGAAGAACCAAATTTGGTTCCAAAATATTACACCGACTTTTCCAGACAAGTTACTAACTTGAGGAGAACAGCTTTTCCCTCTCACCTATTTTACTTTTATTTGGCCCCTTTACAACATTTGACTCATGATTGTTAATGTATAAATAGCCAAGAAGAACTGGGGTAAATATTGTGCCAAATTCGTATCAGCTTTATTTATTAATTTGTACTTTACTGTAAATGCATGTACAGTTCTCCCACTGTTCTGTTTCACGTGTATCTGTATTTGCACTGCATCTCTGTAGATCTGGGTTGGTGTCTCTCTCTGCACGCATATTATTTGGTGAATACTCCCCATCTTTTACATCAGTAGGAAAACAGTTTCCTTAGTTTTCCCAGGAATCACAAACTGGATACTTAAATGCAGACAATTTGAAATAGAAGGCGTTGGGAGGAAAAAACAAACAACCCAACACACACACACACAAAGAAAAAACAGAACAAAACAACCCTCTCCCCCCCCCAAAAAAAACCCCAACCCCAGAACCACACAAAGAAACACTCTCCCAAAACCAAAACCGAAACCAGAACAAACTCCACACAAAGGTAAAACAAACCCCCCCAGGGAAAAAAAAAAAGCACCAGCAAACCAACCAAACACCACCACCACTAAAAACACAGCAAAAAGTCAAAGCTCACACAGAAAAAAATACAACACCCAAACACCCACAAACATAAAAAATATCTGAGGACGAGATTTCCTTCTTGAAGTCTAGAACATCCTCATGCCAAAGTTGCGGATTGGGGGGCGGGGGGGGAGCTTTGGTGAAGAGCAGGAGGTTGTACCTTCTAAATACAAAGTTATTTTTGTACCTGAAAATACAAACATTTGCAATTAATATATGCATGCAATATGCCTACAATTCAGTGCCCACGGAGGGGCATTTACAATGTATCTTCACAAATTTTTGTTTATTTGACGATGGCTATTTTGTGCCAGTTTTAAACAAACGAAAATCCCGGTCGCGGCGGTTCCCATGAAGGGTTGGGAAGGTTGACAGTCCCCGGAGCACGCCGGGTCCTCCCGGAGCCCTCAGCGTAGCGGGCAAGGGGTGTTCCGATGGGGAAAAAGCAGTTAAAACACAGCCTAACAGAGAGGGAGGCCCCGGCGCCGGCCAGGTGAGCTGCTGTGCGACAGGCTCGGGCCCCGGGGGTGCGTACCGCCCCAGCCCGGGCATGGAGCCGCCTGACACCGGCAGCCAGGAATGCTCTCAAAAAGGCAGAGGGAAAAATACAGCAGCCTTCATGCTCAGTGGTAGCCAACGGAGGGTAATTCTCCATGTGTTAATAGCAGCGCTTCGATTTAAATCACTGAAATCTCGTTTACCGGGTCTGTTCCTGCGAGTCTAACAGCCCGGTGAGATACGTCGCTGTGACCCGTGCTGTACGAGGAGACTATCCCTGTGCAAAAGCTAAAAGCCGGCATCTGTGGGGTCTCCTGATGATAAAGATCCAAAAATCGGTGGGACAAGTTCTCAGAATTTGAAGAAAAATTTTTAGGCAAGCCTCATAAGGGTATTTTCAAGGGTACAGAAAATTAAGCAAATCTGAAATATCTTGAAAATAACATTTTGTAAGGATCAGGGAATATATTAGAGATATCTCACCTGATCTGCGAGTGTGTGTGTGTTTGTTTGTTTTTAATAAACACATTTTTTCTCCCCAATAGTTCTTGTTCCCATAAAGATACACTGTAAACGTGAGCGTGAGGCATTTCTGAAATATGTCCTCCTTGCATTCAGTCCATTTGGTAATATCGGTCACCACAGTGCAATCTATTTATGTGAAAATTAGGGCTATCCTCTCCCTTAACAGCCTCTCTAACTCTGTCAAGACAGGGACAGGATAGTTGGATGTCCTCAGACTGCCCGCTAAGCCTTCAATGTATAAATTGTCCACTCACCAAGATCTGTAATAAATGCATAGTGAAGAGATTAGAAGGGAAAGGTAGCGTGAGTCTCACGTTTTCTCGATAAGGGATGAGCTATGCCAATGCCTTAGCACCTCCTCAAAAGGAGGCACGTGCCAGTTTGCTGTCGGCAGCAATTCCTGCATTCTGCTTCGGCTGCTAAAGCAGGATTGATGTACTGAGTGTGTGAGAAAAAGGAAGCACACACGGCCTTGTCTGTAATATACAACACGCAGAGCTGCTGCTTCTCTGTTTGCATTAGACAGACAATGTAACCAGTGTAAAAATTGGTTCCCAAAACAGGTTATCCTGCTAAAAGGAGTGAGGTCTTTGTAAGGGCTTCTGTATTCCTCAGCTACACACTTATCTTCCACAGCCCAAATTAGCAGCATCCCACATCTCTGTAGGATGGCCCATCGTTTCTGCCAGGTACATCCATCCCCACGAGGAAAACCTTCCTTTGCCATGCTCACACTGTCCTGTGCTCTGCCAGGATCTCCTCTTTATTTATAACTCCCATTGTGGCGAGCATAGTGGCTTCTCGCTCAGCTCGGGCTTGCCCAGACCCTGACTTCTTTCTCTCTGGTGGATAAACTGCTTTAATAGTGTTTTTTCATGCTGATGTGGTAAACGTTGCACTTAGCCCACTAATGGATGAGGAGATGCCCTGCCTGTTCCTGTGGTGAGAGGAAGGCAGGAGATGGTGAGCAGTGATGCTCAGGTGCTTGCACACTTCTAACTGGTTCCATCTCAGTTGGGCAGGTGGGATCATCAGCACATTTCAGGAACCTTTGCTTGCTTCTTACAGCTACTTTATCTAGTTGGGGTGTTTGCCAGGGGCTTGGAAAAACAAGCGAACAGTGGGATTGGTTTTTGCAGACAGTCCTTCCCATTTGTGTGTTCAAAAGCACTACCCTGTGCAGTTAAAGTAGACTCTGTCAGTCGCAGTTTGGACAATGATCCTCTCCCCATGCATTGATGCTTCCCAAGAATATCATCACTGTGCTCTTTGAGGAAAGCCAGCAGAACTGCGTTCTTGGGAAATAACCATGAACAACCTCAAGCAAGTTTATTGACCCCCTTTTGCATAAGCAAGCATTCTTCCCCTCTTGCTGGCAAGGAGTCTTATTTCAAAGGATTCCATACCCTGGTCAAGCATTACCAAAGAGTTTTGAGTGTCCATCTGGAGATGGCATGGTCAGTGGGCTTGTTTTCAGCTCCATACTCAGCTCTCATCCTTCTTAGTTTAGCACACAGAAAGCAAGATACCTGGAACGATTGCTAAGAGAGGTTGTGGGGTCCCCATCCTTGGAACTGTTTAAAGCTGAGCAGGAACATGAGCAACCTGCTCTTTGTCTAACGCTGCTCCTGCTTTGAAGAGGATGTTGGACCAAATGCCTTCCAGACATCCTCTCCAAATCAGAATTTTCTAGAATATGTGCTTGAATGGGACAAGGCATCAGCTACACTTAAGGGTTTAGAGGAAAATCTGTGATTCTTGCTGTGGGAGGAACCAATTTCTGTGGGAGGAACCAGTTTCTAGAGAGCCAGAACTGGAATGCATTTATTAATTTGAAGACTTTTTAAACCTTCAACCTGTACTTATAATGGAATGGTTCCACCAATGCTGTTGGAGTTGCAGAGGGAATTTTCAACTAAGTGCCCTCTTCAGCTCACAATGAGATTGTGCTAGTGAGGAATTACGATGTGGAAGTGCTGAAGTTCCTCTGAGAAAGCTTGCACTTGGTGGTGTGTTGCTGCCTTGTAACCAGTGAGAAAGGAAAAATGACCACAGCTTCTTTGCTTGCACATGGGAGAATGAGGCAGAGTACACCTACATCAGGTCACATTATCCTTTTGCAGTTTTATTCTAATGCGATATTGCAAAGATACCTTAATTTTGGAAGGATCTCTGAAAAAAAGCAATTTTTTCCCCTTAGGATCCTGGTCTGTTCACTTTAGGAAGAGAGCACCCTCAAATCTCTGTAAAAGCTTTTGGTCTCCGTTTTCTGTTAACTTCTCTGACTTTTCTTTGCAGACATGAATGAGGAGCGGTTGGGTGATGCGAGTGGAGCAGACAATACTGAGACCTACAGTGACAAAGACACAGACCAAAGGAGTTCCCCAGACATGACTAAAGCCAAAAGTTGTTTCAACCCTGAAAGCCCTGAAATAGTTTCAGTGGATGAGGTCGGTTTTGCAGTTCAGAAAAATGGTGGGAGCACAGAGAACCGTCCAGACAGCCCCAAGTACCACCCGGAGCAGAACCACCTCCTGATAGAAGGTCCTTCTGGGACAGTTTCCCTACCATTCAGTTTGAAAGCAAACAGACCCCCACTTGAAGTCTTGAAAAAGATCTTCCCTAACCAAAAGCCAACTGTTCTAGAGTTGATCCTGAAGGGGTGTGGTGGTGATCTGGTGAGTGCTGTAGAGGTTCTTCTGTCCAGTCGGTCTTCAGTGGCCAGTGGAGAGAGAACTTCTGCAGAATCTGATGGTCTCGTTTTGCCTTCCAACGGGCATATTTTTGAACACACACTGAGTTCCTATCCTATTTCATCTTCCAAGTGGTCTGTGGGCTCAGCATTTAGGGTTCCTGACACTCTGAGGTTCTCTGCTGATTCCAGTAATGTCGTGCCCAATCCTCTGGCTGTACCTTTGCAGCACCCTTTCCCTCAGCCACCACGCTACCCACTGATGCTGCGGAATACTTTGGCAAGAAACCAGTCCAGCCCATTCCTGCCCAATGATGTCACCCTGTGGAACACCATGACGCTGCAGCAGCAGTACCAGTTGCGGTCCCAGTACATCAGTCCTTTCTCTAGCAACTCAGCCAGTGTTTTCCGAAGCTCACCTGTCCTTCCTTCCCGCTCGTCAGAAGATCCTAGGATCTCAATTCCTGATGATGGATGTCCTATTGTGTCTAAGCAACCAATTTACACAGAGGATGAATATGAGGAAAGGTCTGATTCTTCAGACTCAAGAATACTCAACACATCTTCTTAGACTGACATTTGACATGTGACAGCTAAGCGATGCTCACAGTGCAGCTGAACTCCTGGCCCCTAAGAGGAGGGACACGTACTCTACAAAACTCTTGCAATTGTATTAAAAAGAGACTTTGCTTGGTATTGTACTATAGCAATAAAGACGTAACTTATTTAATTTCTTGCACTTCACTGGATAATGCCAAATAGCAATACTCTGGCTTTAGTGCTGAGTGTGTGTTACAGAGGAAGACTTTATGGCTACCACTTGTGGGACTCTAGTAGACTCATAATGGAAATAGAAGCCCAAGGTCTACTTTGTTCCTTAACTCAGAAAAATGGGGATGTTAAACTAGAATACTTGAATGCTGTTTTATAATTGAGAACTCCTCAGGACATAAGAAATCAAGCAAATATAGTTCAATTGCAAATGGACTAAAACAAGGACCTTATAGTCTTACGCCAGTGATCATCCTTGCAGTGAAAGAAAAGGCAGAAGAAAGAAATACACACATGCAAGTAACATGAGCTGCTTCTGTGCCGTTTGAGCTTGGACACTTTTCAGAGAAATATTATTAAGAGTCATTCTTTTCCCATGGCTAGGTCAAAATGTGTAATGTCAGTGTAAAACCAATTAAAGCTGTGAATTGCATGAAGTGTATTGTGAAATGAACACCAGATTAAGCATTGTCAGGTTAATGTAGCATGCTAAGGACTCTAGAAAAATAAACTAAGATGATGATCTTGGTAAATTTATGTCATTTATACTGGGCAGATAACATTCTGAAGATAGAGAGCTGATTAGTTCTCAGCCAGGGTTAAAATGTCCAGCTCCAGCAGCTGCAGTCAGGGGAAACCTCTTTTCCCGAGCCTGGGTTTTGCTTCCCTGCCTTGTAACTTGCAACTGAGATTAGGCAAAAGTTGTCATCAGGGAAGCTGAGGTATCTTGCATTTGTACTGCAGACATTTCCAAGCTCAGCTGAGTAAAGCAGAGCTCGCTACAATCACAGAAAGCAGAAAACAAAAGGCTCTCCAAATACTTCCGAAGCGTCTTTTTTTCCTATACTGTAGAAGTAGAAAAAAAAGGAAATAGGATGTAATAGCAGGCATTTCTTTAAATAATGTTTAGCCATATGGCAACTTCCCTAAATCTAGAAAAGTAATGGTTTGAACAATTTATTGCATGATTGCATGCATTGATTACACTGCATAACTTATGTGTGTCTGAGTAACATTAGGAATTGCTTCTGATGAGTAATGCCACTAAGTTTAATGTCCACTTAGAAGTTTGTTAAGCTTTTAGTGTCTTTTTTCAACTGTTCACAAGTGACTGCATATGCTTGACAATTGACTTTTACAAAACACACCTCTGAATGCAGATGAAATGACTCTCTGGTCTTTCAGGTGTGGGGATTAGTCCCACACCTCAAAAAAAAAAAGTGAGGCCACCCTGAAGTTGGACTCTGAAGCAGATGGGTTTTAAAACTGTTGTATAAATGTATCAGGCATGTTATCTGGTGTCATTGTTGGTACGAATGCCTGTGTTCTCATTTGGCATTTCATGTTCTGTAAGTCTTGTGCACACAGTGAATCTTTCATTTTATAAAGGTACTGAATATGCACAAAAAGGAGAATAAAATAATGACTTTATTTTCCTTAGGGGATAAATTAACTGAAAGAGACTTTATCTTGCATAACTTTCCAGCCTGTTCAGCAAAGCATTTTATTGGTTATGCTACAGAGCAAAGACATAAAAGCAGGGGAAGGGAGGAAAAAAATATTCCCTTATGGAAGTGTAAATCTGCAAGCATCTGGAGTTTTCCCGAATGCACCGTTTCAGTTGCGTACTGACAGATTTGCCTGCATTCACATGGCACTTGTAAACAAATTCATCTTATAGCCACTCCAGAGAGAAAAGTAATATGCAAAATAGATCTTGTGAACAGAAAGGCAGGAGGTAGTGAAATGCTGTGCTCCAACACCATATAGAAATTGTCAAAGGCTAGATAAGAGCAGATAGGAGCTCCAGTTTTGAGCAGATTTCCTTCCTGCAGAAATCTTAGGCATCACTGTACATTGAATGAAATTTCAGTGGAGTGTTTTTGTTTGTTTTGCTTGTTTGTTTGTGTGTTTGTTTTGCTACAGATGTTGAATCATCCTCAGCAGAAAGACCAAACTGTGGTACCTGCAAGAGCTCATGCCCTCTGTGGTCTGTGAGTTTTCAGAGAAGTGAATTTGGGCATCTTGGAATTGGGACATGTCTTTCAAAGAAAGGTGGCCCTTGGCTTACATGGAATGAACTATTATCACACTTGTGGTGAAAAATGCAGATTTGACGGTATGATTTTTTAAATTCTATCTCTTTTGACAAGCAGTTTTCTGAAAAAGGAAACACGTTGAAATAATCCTTGTCTGTGGTGTTATAAAATAACTTTTGACTCAATTGACAAACACTTTTTTTCTTAAATAAAGCAAACGTATCCCCGTTCAAAACAAGAAATGCAAATTTTCATGTTGAACAGTAATTTTTGTTCAACCACACAATATTTTAGCTATCCAGGAGATTTTTTTTCCCCAAAAAAATATGTATTGGCCTGCACTGATATCTTTGAGAAATTGCTTTGTTCATCCAGTTGTATTGTCCAGGCTGGCACTACAGGCAGATAAAATTTTTAAGGATCTCTTGGCATGTTGGCAGGAATCTTTTTCTGCCCACACAGTGCTGGGACCTGTTCCTCAGACCTCTGCTGTGCTGGTGGGGGCTGCCCACCCAATGCCCCCATCCCAGCAAGGGCAGCCGCGGGGAGAGGGAGCCCCTTTTCTGCTGGAGCCCCATCTGGTCCGGGCCCGCAGTGGCCACCCCGGAGCTGGCAGTGCCCGCCGGGGCTCAGGCTGTGCTTTCCCCGCGGTCGGTGACAGCCGTGTCACCGCAGCTGGCGGCAGCGGGACTGGCCCTGAGCCCGCGGAGCGCCCGCGGCGGGGCAGCGTCCGGGCATTCCCACGGCCCCGGCACCCGGGAGAAGGTCGGCAGGTGCAGCGCCTAGAACTTGCGTTTCCCGGCTCCATCTTGTGGCAAACAGGGGTATCTCCTCGTCGGAGCAAGTGCTTTACGCTGAGGAAGAGAGGACATCCGGATGAGAAGGGTTGAAGCTGGAAGCAGTGATGATCAGAAGGCCCCCGAGGCAAAAAAAAAAAAAAAAAATTCAAGTGTCAAGAAGGATGCCTTGAGCCTGGTGAGGTTTCTGTTGGATCTCAGAATCCAACACGTTGTTGTTTTTTTTTTTTGTTGTTTTGTTTTGAGGTCTTTTTTGGGTGTTAGTGTGGCTGTGGCTTTCTTGGAGCAAGAGACATTCAGCCCCGTGCCCTCTGCACAGCTCCTGCTCCTGTCTGAGCAGCCGCTCAGGAGCCTCTTTGGGGTGCCCCAGGACTGCTTTTCCTCCTGACAGAGAGGTGATTTCACTGTCAGCTCTCTGGGCAATGCCACAGGAAGCTCTCTCTGCTCACGACTCTGCTTGTCCAGGTCTCAGGCCTGCCAGACACCGGTGCAGTGGGCTCTGCAGAGGCTGTCTGCTGCCCCAGAGGCACACTGCCAAACCCTTGCTAGCTGACCTCTAGCTGTGACAAGGTGGTTAAGGCCAACAGTGATGTAAACAATAACACTGATAATTTCTCCCTCAAAGGAATGCCATGGAGAGCCCTAATGTGATACTCATGTTCTCCGGTACCTCTCATACCTGTAGAGAAGGGAATAGTCAGAGGGACAGCAGGGGTAAGCACAGCACAATGGGGATGTCCTGCGCCAACAATCTCTTGCCTTGTCCTTGCTGGTGTTGTGCTGCTTTCCTGTGGGTCTCTGACTTGTCCTCATCATGGGTCTCAAGGGCCACCTCTGCAACATTTGTTGTATGCTTGGTGAACAGGCTCACCTCACATTTGTGCTGACATCTTTGAAAAATGGCTTTGATTCTCTTAGTATACTGTTTCAGTGATTCATTCTTTATGTGCATTTACTCAGCGGACATGAGTGGGGAAATAAGATTGATGCTAAATTTATATGTTAATTTTAATATTGAAGCTATCCTGTATTTCAAGAATAAGATCAATTCTTCAATTTCATTTCTTACGTGATATTGCATATTGTCATTACTGGAAAATAAAATTATTTCTGAATGCATACTATCTAAACTTCAATTTTAGTGGACACTTAACTTTGACGCATCATTCTTCTCCCTTCTGTATAAAAACTAACTTAATACAGTATTTAACATTCTCACACTAGCCTGCCACTGGAAGATAACAAAGACAAGCCTCTTTACCCTAAATGATGTTTCATTGATGTGCTCCCTGCAGCATTTCTGCACTGTCACAGATTCCATGCATGACTCAGTGTTGCATACATGCTACAATAGGAATCTTGGTTGGTGGTTGTGTCCCTCACTAGAGATTAATTTCATTAATTTCCACATTAGCAGCAGTGCTTGAGAGCCATAGCCACAGCTATTCACTAAGCATGCCTGTACACAGGCCGAATCCTGACCTTAAGTGGAGAATCCAACCCTTAGATCACTACCAGGAAGGAAATCATGTGGAGGATGGATACAGAGAATCACATGTGCAGAAAGATTTGACCTCTACAGAGGGAGAGATACTTTAAAGAGTCCTGCTGCCAGAAACTGGGCTCTCCTGAAGCTGCAACAGAAAGAAAGTATTTCCAGCAATTTAGGAGTGTGGTTTGCTACTTTATCTCTTTGCAATCTGTGCAGGAGATTAAGCTGAGAGATAGATAGGGGGAACTTTGCAGGGTTACATCCTTGCTCTGCCCTATTACCTGAGGAAGAATTTTCCCTCTCCATGAGAACTGCTACAAGGATTTAATTGTTTTTATCTGAAAATTCTCGAAGAGTGTAAGTGTTCTGTAAATAAAAGAGTAGAACATAGTGTTTACCAGATCGTGTATGGTAAGATTCTCTTTCTGATTTTTTCTCTGTGAGAGAGAGGCTACAGCTTTTCAATGTCTGAACTTAGACTGCCTTCAGCAAGAGTTGTCTGAAAACCTCAGGATTATCCTTAGATAGTCCTGAGCAAACAACTGTCATAAAATGGCTAAAAGTTGTGAGACCTGAGGTAAACACTGTTTGGGTTCTTTCCTCCTTCCTCTTCTGAGTTTATGGACTTTATACATTCCAACTTTCTCCTCTGTAACACCTAGATAAAACCAGAACTCTTGTGACAAAATTGTACTAATTGCCTTTTTTTTTTTTTCCTGAAGGCAGTGAATACATGAATCAGCAAAAGTTTGAGGAAGAGTGAGAAAGCAGAATTTAAGACAATGAAATCTATTCATTCTTCCAGGACTTGTGTGGCTCAGGGAGGTGTGCTGGCTCAGGAGGGGCTGGTCTCCTCCTCCTGTCTCTGGGGAGGGTGAGAACACCGTGGCACTTGGGCCAGCAGTACGACCTCAGCTTGGGGGCTGCAGCCCCTCAGGAGAGGGCACACGTCAGTGGGAGAAAGGCAGCGTGAAGGGAGTAGTGTGGCAGCAGTGTGCTGTGAAGGTGCTTGGGGTAACTGATAGAAGCTTTCCTGCTTTGTTGCACACAGCAAAGCTCAGACCCACTTTTGGAAACAACTTTCTCTGGAGCCTAGTCCCTCTGCACATTGCTGACATTCCTTCTTGCCATGGTGAGTATAAACCTGGAACAGTGAGAGATAAAATTCATCCTATACAGAAAAACATAAAGGAGAAACTGAAATACTCAGAAATACTTCCATGCTACTTTTCAAATCTAGATGTTTTTATCACTTATGAGGGCTAAATGACTCATGTGACAAGGGATGCAGAAGCAGTCCTGACAGGCCATTGTACCTGAGGGAGCGTTGTAATAAAAATTTAAGTTTCTCTGCCTCTGCTTATTAATCTTCTGACTCAGTCACTAGGAACAGGCAAGAGTGCTTGCAGCTGTTCACACTGTACAGTTAGGAACTTTCCTGAGAACAGAAATTGGTTGGTTGTCACCTTGAACGTGCCTTTTTCTCTAGTAAAAGAAGGACAGTGCTTAATGTCTGCTATGGGTACATATTCTATGTATGAAAAGCGACACAATCACAAGAGAAATGTTCCTAAACTACAGAAAACTATTCTGCATGGCTCCATCCTTACTGCAAAACCCTATTCAGGAGATTTTAATACCCTTCATAGATTTAACCCAACTCACAGCCCAGTTACCACATTTCAGACCATGTGGCTTAGTCACTAATACAATTACGGTCAGTTATATGTAAGTTACAAATTTTCTTCCTTGCTCTTGCTCCTGTAATTTCTTTTTTTCCTAATGATCTGCAGAGATGTAAACAAAAGGAATATTTGGCCACATGTATTTTGCTTCTTTTATCTCCATTATTGCCAAATAATTAATTTTCAGGAAAAGGGTGGTATGAAGGAGAAGCTAATTTATTTTTAATTTTTCTCAAAAATTTAACAAAACAAAAGTGATAGGTTTTCTGAGGCTCCAAAGGGAAGAGAGCATTAGTTTCACTTACCCACACATAACTCCTTCTGCTATTCCCACCTGTGCTGGTGAGCACAGTACAGGCATCAATCACTACAGCACTTGCAAAGAAGTGGGAATTGGGCTGGATTTGGGGCTGCTTTGCAGAACTTTGAATAACATGAGGAGGGAGGGAGGGGACAGGAGAGGAGGGAAGGAAAGAATGATTTCTGACCTTCAATGCCTTCTGGGGAGTGGGTCTTTCCCAGGCCCAAGCCTGAGCTATCAGACTTTATGCCCACATTTCTGTTGCCTTGAAAAGGGAACATAGTGATCTACACCAGAGCTAGGAGCTGGTCAGAGCTGGTCTCCCCATTAGAGGAGGCTGTCCTCACGCCTCCCTCCTCTGCCAGAAAGTTCACCACATGAGTATTTAGCAGACTTGTATGGTGTATGTGTATGAAAAGCTATGCCTAATTCCCAGGTGACTGGTTTATTTTCTGACATAGAAAAACTCAAGTAAACACCCTGCTTGTTGAATTACTGTTTGGTGTTCATGTATTTCCTGATATGGCCATCACTGCTCTCTGTTGTTTTAAAAGTTTTAAATTTTTCTCTGCTGTTCTTTTATTCTGGCAATAGGAGAAGTAGCTGGGGTGGTGGCTGTGGTGAGAGGCAGTACAATCACCCCCATCCCGCTCGTAGTGGCCCTAACCTGACCCCTCACCTCTCCTTTGCAGCACCATTCCTCCAGTGTTTTTGCACACTTTCTGAGGCCTGAAAGTGCAGGTCAGCTAGTTACTGTGACCTGGTTTTAATTCATCTGCAGAGGATTAAATTGCTGCCTGAAAGAACTCAAATAACTTTTTTATTTCACCAGTACCCCAAACAACCACTGATGCTGAAGAACTGGTGACTGCAGTCATTCAGCCCAGGGTTCCCTTCTCCTCCCTAAACTGGAAAAGTGCACATGCAGGCGAAAATGCGAACTGTGTGTACAAGATATTTAAGAGTTCCTTGGGAAATCGGTTATACTTTCTCCTTCCAAATGTCTGGAATTGCAACTGTGTTTGGATTCATCCCTGAGTAGAGATTAGAGGAGGAAAAAGTCATTTGCAAATGACCGTAACATATATTACTCAGGCCACGTAACACATATTATTAAAACAAATACCTAAAGTAAATGCTTTCCTGCACAACGTGACGTGGACATCAAAAGCACGGCCTTGTCTTCACACAAAATAAGGCGGTCTGGCTGTATTTCAGCCAAGTACTGGGCGGATTTGTAACGGCTAAGGAGTGGTAATTAATTTGGGACGGGGAGAGAAGAGAGCCCGGCTCTGCAACCCGGCCCTCCTGCCTCTAGCCGACGGCCCCACCTAGTGACAGCGCGGTCACAGCGCGCACCCTGGCCGCCAGCCCCCGCCCCGACGGGCGCGCCCGCGGCCAGGAACGGCGCTCCTGCCGGGTGCTGGAGCCTTGTGGCCGGGTGGTGACCTTGTGGCTGGGTGACCTTATGGCTGGGTGGTGTAATGGCCGGGTTATGCTGTGGTTGTGTGACGGTGTGGCCGAGTGACATTGTGGCCGGGTGATGTTGTGGCCAGGTGATGTTGTGGCCGAGTGACATTGTAGCTGGGTGATGTTGTGGCCGAGTGACATTGTGGCCAGGTGATGTTGTGGCTGTGTGATGTTGTGGCCAGGTGATGTTGTGGCCGGGTGATGTTGTGGCTGTGTGATGTTGTGGCCGGGTGATGTTGTGGCTGTGTGATGTTGTGGCCGGGTGATGTTGTGGCTGTGTGATGTTGTGGCTGTGTGATGTTGTGGCCGGGTGATGTTGTGGCCGGGTGATGTTGTGGCTGTGTGATGTTGTGGCCGGGGGATACTGTGGCCAGGTGACATTTTTGCCAGATGACGTTGTGGCCGGGTGACGTTCTATTGAAGAGGGATGGGTCTGTCCCTCCCTAATTCTGCGTGGCTCTGGCAGCTCGGCCAGGGGTCAGTTTGTGCTCTGCTTTGGAGGTCAGTTCAGTGTGGCGAGGAGCGGGTGGCAGGGCGGGTGTCACCAGGACTCCCTCCCCCTCGGGGCTGTTTTTTCAAACCGGAGGACAAGAGGCAGGCACCGTGGCAGGCACTGGCTTCTCTGCTGCCCCTGCCCACTCCCGGGCAGCACGGAGCTCCCATGGCGCAGTGGGAGACCCAGCGAGTTCCCGTATGCCTTGCATGCTTATATGCACAAACAGCTTCTCTTTGAACTCCTCTCTCACAAAAAGTCGAATATGTCAAAGGTATTTCTATTATCCTGTGTGACTGTGGAAGTGGGCCCAACAAAATAAAGGAGGAATGCTGGAGGAAGGCTGTCGTGGTTTAACCCCAACAGTCAATTAAGTAGCATTCAGGCACTTGCTCAGCCCCCAGACCCCAGACATCAAGGAGAACTGGATAAAAAAGTGAACCTTGAGTGTTGACATAAGAACAGCTCAAAAATTCAAGCAAAAATAAAATAAAATAAAATAAAATAAAATAAAATAAAATAAAATAAAATAAAATAAAATAAAATACTATCACTGCTAACAATGATGGTAAAAACAATAATAACACTTGTCATGTAAAGGACAGGGGGAGAGAGGAATAAAACCAAAGAGAAAAAGTGATGCATGGTACAGTTGCTCACCACCCACTGACCAATACCCAACCTGTCCCCCAGCAGTGATCAGCTCCTCCTGGACGACTACCCCCCATTTATATACTGAGCATGAAGTTGTTCTACGGTGTGGAATATCCCCTTGGCCAGTTTGGCTATGCTCTCTCCCATATTCCTGTGTCTCTGCTCGCTGGCAAAGCACAGGAATCTGAAAAGTCCCTTACTTACACTAAGCACTCCTGAGAAATAACTGAAACATCAGTGTGTTATCACTATTCTCCTACTAAATCCAAACCAGAGCACTGTACCAGCTCCTGGGAAGAAAATTAACTCGATCCCAGCTGAAACTAGGACAAAGCAGTATGACAAACCTTTGGTTCATCTAGTGTATTGAGGTTTCAAGATATTTGGTACTGCCTTTCTCCTTTATCATTCAAGAGACTTATTCTTTTCCTCAGTATGTAACCAAAATTTTACATTTTTCTTGCTACTAGGCAGCTGAATGATGTCAGTGAATTAGTGTCTGGTCAGTCCAGAGATGTCTGGCAGTGTTAATATAGACGTGGATGATGTGTATGCCGTTTTAACTGAGGTTGTCTGTGCTGGACTACTACCTGCTGGCTGCTTTTTGATATGAAGATGTAAACTTTTTCCCAGTTACCTCTGTCTTGGACATCTCAAGCCTCTTTTTCTCTACTTACTATCTTGATCTCTCTTGGTTATAGTCCATACTAGATTTTTTCGGTGCGCTGTATCAGAAGATGAACTGTAAGTCTGCTTGGAAAGTAGGACTAATGTCAGATGCAGCCCTTTGTTTCACATTCTCAAATGACAAATATTTTGTAGTCAAAACAAAGTGCCTGTGGTAATGTCTAGTGTACCTACTGGAAGATTTATCTAGGCTATCTTTCTCTTCATGCCAAACAGTCCCTATTATGTCCTGTCTATGAAGTAGTCCCCCTGAAAGGCTGATAGGATGAATTTCATCCCCTTTACCTTAAAAATATCCTAACTGCCTTGCTATTTGACAATGCTAAGGTCTCAATTCTGAATGAGGAACATGTGTGGGTTTGATTTGCTGTACTTTTAACTGTCTCTGTGTCTGGAATAAACATAGGGATTGGCCTGTCAGGAAGCAGGGAACTGTGAAAACTGCAGGTCACCAACATTTCTTGTACATCTCTCTCCAGCTAAGCTCCCCACTTCAACAGCATAGGAATTTCCCATTGCCATTACTTTTCTGCTAATTACTATGGTAACTCCAGATGCTGGGGAAAAAAAGATTCAGGCAGTTCAGTAACCTTCCTGCAGCATGGGAAGCATATGCATTGGGACATTTTCCCTACATTGACGCGATTAATATCATGCACTTCAACAAATCTTTAGTGTTGGGAGAGATGGCAGTAATATCTAACACTTTTCACCTTATTTGCTCTGGGTCTTTATGCTTTATGCTTAGGGAAAAGGCAGTACAAGAAACAGTGGTCTGTTCTGGCCTCTCTGCCTTTGTAGATCTTTTTTTGTGTGGATGCTCAGGCCACCAGTGTTTTGTGAGACAGTTTCTGTGGAGAAGATGGCTGCCTGTCTCCAGCGTGCAATATTTTGGAAAGTAGTTAGTTGTGTAAATAAATTCATTTTCTAAACTCGTATTTGGTTCCCTCTCAGTAGAATCAGCCAGTGTTTTTTTTGCATAGAGATACCTTAGTCTGGTTTGTTTTCAGTTTGACTAGGATGTTCATTTTACTTGGTGACTGCTTTGCTTTATGTTTGCATCATTCTGAGGTCCTTGGTTGACCCAGAGACCCATCAAGGGTATATTTAATAACATAGCATTTCATTACAGTGAAGTGAGTTCACTATGTAACACTTTTCAATGGTGCGCATAAAATGAAGACTAAACCAAGGATAGTAATACCTTGGATGTGGCCTCAAGTGAGTTTCCTTATGGACTTCACTGCTGAGTGTGGTGTTTTCTGATTTTCCCATTAACAATAACATTTTTTGGAACACATCCTCTTTCTCATTCAGTAGTGATATTGAGCTAACGTACAACACAGAGTGAAGTTTATGTTACCAAAACTCATTCCCTGAGATGAATGCCAGTAGGTTTATATCATTGTAGGGATTTTGTGGAGAACTCTGGTGTAGATTGTTTTACCACAAGAAGCTTTTCTCAAAATTCTCCTTCACGCTCCCTAAAGTATCTGTGTTCACACAAAATAAATCCTTTTACCTGAAAGTAAAATCCTTTCTTCATAAAATGAGGCCTGTTCTCAAACTGTCTTTCCTGTGCCCTGATTTCTGACCGTCTGTGACTTCCCTATAATAAAGCTGCTGCTTTATAGTGCTCATGGTATACCTCAAAAGGATAGTGCTGTGTTTATGACTGAGCATGGTTTGCACTGGTAAAAGTTCTGATTCTTCGTCATGGGCAACTGAAAATAAAACACTGGAAAATGTAATAAACAGATGTTCTGCTTGCCACAGCAGTTCCCAAGTGCTGCAGTATTTATATCCCAGAACTGTCCCTTTCTTCATATGATCAAGGCTCTTGTTTTATTAGAGATGTGCCAAGCCATAAAGCCCATTTCAGCCTCTCTAGCTGTGTCTGTTACCTTTACATGTGAGAAGCAGGAAATGACTACAGAGCACAACATCCTGCAAAGGATTATGGTTGGACTTGCCTGCTTGTGTTATGGTGTTGCTCGGAGGCTGTTGTAAAGTTTTAGGATTGCAGTGTGCAAGGTTCAGTGCAGAATGCAAGTTATTAAGTTCGTGCTCCTAATATTAAAGAGCTGAAGGATCATTTGCCCAACTGCAAGAATGGCTTTGCCTGAAAGCACGTTGTGAGAGGTGATCGTTGTACTCCTGATTTCGATCGTTCTTGTCTGATGTACTAGGAGGCGGCAAAGTGATCTGCAGTGCTCAAGCGCCTCGCCACATGCTGATCTGGCTTCTCTGCAACAATAACAAATTGGTCATTTATACCAGCACATCTGGCTTGTCCCGGGCATGTTATTTATTGCTCAGGTGCTGACATGGTCTGACGGCTGAAAGGTAGACAAGCTATGATGACATACTGTATACTGCAGGATGTGACACAGACCTGAAAAATATCTCTTTAGATGCTGTTGTTTCTTGATTATCTTGAATTGCCTCTTAGCTTTGTAGTTGTTGACAGCAGCACTGCCAACACTCCTTTTATTCACTAAAAAAAATAAAATCACAGAAGTCCTTAGAGTATGGTTGCACCAAAACTTGGTTAAAATAATATCTTGAAATATTAATATATTGAATATATTTTTGCATCCACCAAGACATAGAGTGTCCACCTTTAGCTTTCAAGTTAAAGTAACTTTTCTTTTTGACTGCCAGCATGGCAAGATCACCAAGACCATGCCAGTTTCACATGGTAATTGTAAATGTGCTGGCCTCATTAGGCCACGTATTCTAATCTATAGACAATTGAACATAGGAGAAAGTGGCTTTGTCTATGGATTAGAATATATGGTCAGGAAGACACAAACAAATCCAGTTCATGGGTATGAATATTTGACATAATTTTTCTCTGTCAGATTACACAGACATAACTGACTATAAAATCATGGTCTGTAGAGTGAAAATAATTCAGTGGCAATGTGGAGGTGGTTTTGATGCTTCTTTTCTGATTGTAACCATCCATTTGGGTTCACACTTCTGGGGTTTGCAACACATACGCTTTAACACACAAAGCCCACTCAGCTCGTTACAGCTACACTTACTACTGTTTGCAGACTTGGCAGCACAAGTTATTGGAGTCTAGCTTCTGTCAGCCATGCTGAAAAACCAATGGGAAATATCAGGCCAGCCTCAGGTCCACGACTCTACCAGAGCCCACTCTGCTAATTATTGATTGCTATCCACCGTAACTGGGATGATGAAGGGTAATCCCATGCATACATTCAGAACACAGAGTTGTTTTAGGACATTTGCCAAAATCAGCACTAAAGAATGGCTGTGAAATTGGTAGCTGCTGACTGATTTGCTAGAAGGTGAAGATGTCTTTTATTTATTTGTTTGTTTGTTTGTTTGTTTGTTTATGTTGCCATATTTGCAGATTTCTGTGATGGAATTTTTAATATTAATAATAAGAAAACCAATATTAGCCTGTCAGTCAAGGTTTGAGGTGAGGCAGATTGGGATGGGGAACAAAGGTATGTGCAAGGAAGACAGCTCTTCCTGAGGCTCCAGAGGTTGCCAGGTAATGAGAAAGAAAGACTGAGCAAAAAGAGGAAATAGAGTGGATATTGTCTTCTGGAGGTACCGGTGCTTCACTGGAAGAATTATGTGGGATAAGTGACCTTCTCCCACACTTCTGAAGGGCAGGAAATTTCACAGAATTTTTGCAGGGAGGCACATCATCAGGGAGCAGAGCTAAGGGTTTTATGTTATTTGGTGCATAGAAGGATCATTTTGTTGGATTTGGCTATGGAAAAATTATATTCAGCATCGGTTGCTACCATTATTCCTTGGCCCTTTGAGAAGGTCTGAGGCTCTTCTGGGATTTTGTCCCCTCCATGCTGATTTGCACCTCCAGATTGCAGAGAGAAAAGTTGTCTTGCTGGCTGGTATGCTGGTATGGTAGCATTTCTTGGGGAGAGAGGTCTGTTAGAGCCAGGGGAAGGCAACAGCCCTGCCTATTCCTCTGCCTTCTGTTCTGTGACGGAATTGCACTGAGAGATGCATCTTGCACACCTCTCACCAAACTCCCAGCTCCTATCTTCTCTACCAGATAGGCCATGGAGAGAAAACATCTGCTTGTCCAGGCTGGTGCTTCTCCATCTCTCATTCCCTCGAGAGACACTTCAGAGAAAGTTTTGATGTGGGATTCCCAGGGTGACCCTGGGCTGGGCTGGCGCGTTGTCCAGCAGAACCTGAGTCTTGGGTGGGTGTTCCCCACAGCTCCTATCAGGAATGAATTAGAATGTTTCATTCTTGTAAGTGATACTTTTTAAAATAAATATCCCTGGGTTCCTGTGATGTGTAACTAATGGAGTGCTAAACTCTCAGGGCTGGTTTAAGACTCAGAAAATACATGTGTTGCCAATCCATCATGTTCCTAATACTAATTAACATAGCAGGGACACAATAAAGCCCCAGAACTTGCACGCATTACCCAGCTCACGTTACCACTCTGTAACAGTCTCTCTATTGACCTAACAAAAGTACACATTGGAAAAATTGGTCCTTTCTGACTCAGCTAGACCTATTCAGCCAAAGAAGAGAGCTGAGGACTCTCATTTATTATTGTCCATTATTATTCTGGTATATCATGGAACAGAGTTCTCAAATAGTGTACAAGAACTTTTCTACCTTTGCTAGTATTTGTGTGTGTTACCTGCTGCAAGGCAGGCAGCCCTAACACAGGCAGAGCAGCCACTGACTTGTGGAGTGATGTCTATGTGCTGGGGGGCACATTCTGCCCCTGCACAAATAAAAGGAAGACCTTATTTGTTGATTTGCATCCATGTTATTTGCAGTTAAGTTGCAATGAAAATCTTATTGTTCTTACACCTTTACTAATATGATTGTCCCAGGCTTGAAGTAGTCCCTCAGCAGAAAAGGCAGGAAAAAAAAGGTAAACATTTGATTAAAATTCATTCTTGACTGGACGAACATTTATTTTTAGGTCCCAGGAATTTTTTTTCTTGTACTGAAAGACAGTGACATCCCTGCAATTCCCTGCAATATGCTCCTTTTAATGTATGGTAATTCCACTGATTTTAAGAGACCCATGATGTATAGCCAAAGATAATCTGAAAGGAATCTGGACAGCAAGAGGTTATCACAATTGTGTTGCAATTCTCCCTAAGTGGATGCAGTCTGGCTTTGTGGAAGTCATGGGCAAGCTGCCGTTTACTTCCACAATTTCATGGTTAGGATTTTATGGTGCCTCTGTCTGAACTCAGTAGAGCTCACTCATCAGCACTTGAGGCTAAGGTGTATCTCCTGCTGTTGCACATCATTTGGTGGGCTGACTATAGATAGTATTAGTTTAATCATTATGGCATGAAAATCTGGTACGGTGTTTGAGTGGTGCCAAGTTTTGCCACTAAATACACCACTACAAATGACCTGGGCCTTGGGTATATTCTCATGTGTTCTTACTTCTTGGTAAAAATTTTAGATGATTAATTTTTTCCTGAACCAGTTATTTGTGTGTGTCTTGCTATCATAAATGTATTTGAAAGAGTATTCTCATTACTCTTTAGAAGAGGGAGCCAGTATTTTATAGCTATATATCCCCCCAGTTGTGTATCATCCGGGTCTCTAGTATGTGATTAAACCATCCAGGTGGGTTCAACTGGATGGACATTCTGGCTGACATACTAGTGTTTCTGTGCTGCAGCCCAGTACAGGACGGAAAAGGTCCCCTACAGGCCAGGAAAGTGTCCCTAAACAAAATCCCTTGGGTGAGAGTCACAGAGGAGATGGAGATGTGCAGAACAAAGACAGCAAGGTGGCTCAGCCCCCGCTCTCTGGCACAGCAGCTCCTCTCACCTTCTGTATGAGATGAATAGTTGAAGAAGAACTATCAGCAAACTCTTGAAGCCCAGTGTTTTGTGGATCATGCTGCCAGTGAACAGGTCATGGAGTGCAGGCAGAATCTCTGAACGGCATGTTGTCTTCTCTTTTAAGGCAAAATTAATTAAATATGGGCCTTACCCAATTTCCCCGGCAGCTGGCACAGGAGGTTTTCTATTGACTTCAGCAGAGCTGGTTGAAGACCTTTACTCCTAGAATTGGTAAATTTCATGCACTGAGTGGTTTGACACTTTGCATAGTTGATATGATCTTGGATGTCCAGAGACCGTGAATTACCTAAGTGTCACAGATGTTAAATCATGAAGTAGATGACAGTGTCCTCTCTGTGCCATATGATCTTAGTGCACTTTGTGGGATAGTCTCTTTTATTATTGCCCGTAATCATAAGTGCTGAAAAAATACTGTAAGTAAAATAGCATTTTAGAGTACAATGCATCCAATGTTCTTAATATATATACACATCTGCAATATGTTAAACTCAGACTTAAACCCATTTAATCTCGGGGATTTCAATGGGGTGTCTGTATGGAATGAAGGGAAAAGTTTGATCCCAGAATACTCAATGGCCACACCTTTCAGGAAGACATCATGCCTTAGATTTCATCTAGATTTGTGTTTATAATAATAAACACAGCATTTATTAAATATATATTTACAATAAATTCCATGCTATCAATGGTCTGTCTACTGTAGGAATCATTTCATGTACTACTTGCCTTCTCTTTGATGATTTCAGAAAACAGTGCATCCAGATAAATCTGACATGTGGGTTTGTTTTGAGCCACAATGCTAAATGCCTGGTAAGGGTTCTCTCTGCCTAGAGACATGATCAGGATCTATCCCAAGAATCAAATTAAAGCCTACCAATGAGCAGGTGCTCTTGCTAGAAGAAGTGTGTTTGAACACAGCTCCTGTGTTCCTCTTCATGGATATAAGCCAGAACAAGAATGGAGACTTCCGTTCAGCTTCCTTCTGCCATGGGACAAATTCACAAGGTCAGGAAGACATACCTCTGCCTGGTAAGAGTGTGTGCAAAACCACTTCTTAGCACTGCATCCAAGAGTGCACCAAAAGCACGTCAAGAGAAGCAGTGAATGAGATTGTCCTAAATGCCCCTAAGCAGGTAGGTCCAGCCAGGGCACCAGCTTCTCCTCCTGTGGGGGCAATACCACCCCTTCAGAAGCTGATGTTGGTGTAATCCCTCCATTTGAATTGGCTCTGGGAAGAGCCAGAGGTCCCAATGATGGCAGCTGAGACAGAGTTTGGAAGGAGTCTTATTCATCCCCTCTCCAAAATACTTAGTAGGATTGTTGTAGAGACCAAGTGTGGCGTACTGAAAAAATTTGCCAGTCCGCCTGGGGTACTTAAAACATCTCCAGTGAAAGGGTTCTATTTACAGGATCCTAAACAGAAGATGTGCAGAAGTGCTAGCCAAAAAAAGAAGAAAGTAAGAAATAACTTTAAAAGGGCTCTGGCTTTATTTGTATAGTAGCAGAATTCTCTTCTACCTCAAACACCACCTAAAATCCTGCGGAAGGGCCTCTGCACCCATAAATGCTCTCTTTTAATTATGAGAGGAGTTTGTGACACATCGGCATCATGTTTGCTGTATTGGGAGTATATCATTGCTGTTCTCTCAACTGATGTCCAAGAATTGGTCCAAGAGAGTGAGAGTTCTCAGTACCTCCCCATACCATGTGCCACGGAGACAGATCTCCTTGACTGTGGAGTTACAGCATAAGCTTATCTGATTTTCAGTGTTTGTTCTTACAAGGATAGATGGTAAAACCCTTCTGAGAGCTTTGGTGGAAATGTCACAGGTGGTGATGTAGCCCACTGTGTTTTCTGACAATTTTCAGAGAGCCCAATTTTCTTGCATTCACTCTGACATGCTGTGAGTGCTGAGATTCACATCTTCCCCCTCTACCATCTCAGACATCTGTATACCCCACAGTGAATCCACGGTGAGCCAGAGTCTGATACTTGTATTAGTATGGTACAATACCACAATCTAAAAAAGGTTCTACAAGCTTTCTTGCTGACTGGAGAGTAACAAGTGTGGCCTAGATACCCACATGTATCATTTGGCCTGAGGCTGGCTGGCTGGCTGGCTTGTTTTACCTGATATATTGCCAGATTTTGATGCTGTTTCTCGTGCTGACTGCTACCTCAGGTCATCCTATTAATTTCAGTAAGGCTGCTCAGAGACTGCAATGCTACAATCTGGCTAGTTGCTGTTATATGATTGAATTTGTACTGCTAAGCACAGCATAGGCTACCCAACTTATTTGATTTAGCAGGTGTCTTATAGGCATTTAAAATATTTTACATATGATTATAATGCATCCTGAGGGAAGAAAAACAAAACAAAACACCACAAACCAGTTTATTAGTAAGACTTCTTGCTGTTCTGCTAAAATATGGCAATCAAAAAGACAATTTATGTTGCAGAGACTTGACCTTTACTTTCCAGGACTGTAAAATAAACCCCCAACCCCCACCCTTTCTGCATCTGGTTGATATTTGAATAAAACTGCCAGAGTGCAAACAAATTTTGAGAAAACATCTCCAGCAAACTCTGCATTGACTCTAAAAATATTCTTGGCTAAGTAACTTTTTAAGGCCATATGTTGAAAAAAAAAAGAAACCCCAAAACTTCACTAGAATTTATTGCAACAAGAGATTTGCCAAACTACTTAAGACATTTGGGAAGATTATAGTGAAGTACATTAGTTGCTGACTTGACAATTTGCTGTGCTCACTGCTTGCATAGTGGATTCTTGATATTCATGCTGAGAGCTGATCCAACTTTCTAGTACATTTAAGCAAGAGACCTGCCAAATGTCTACTGGCCTATTAAATGCTGGCAAACCAAAGGTCAGCCTTGTTTATGAGCCACAGCAAAGCTGCTACGAATGGCACACAAACCCTCCTCAGGCCTTTTTTTCTTTTTCTTTTTTAATTCAAAATTTTATCACAGGATTGGATGGGGATGGGTTTGGACTGGTTTTGACTTACAGTCTCTCTAGGTCTGCCCTCATATCCCCCGGCCATGAATCTGGAGGCTGCAGAAGAGGCAGTTCTATTTCACTGAGATGTGTTTCTTCTTGCTTCGCCGAATGACCACCAGGACTGTGTGGTCCTGTTTGCAGAGGCATGGGCCAAATTGTGCCCCCTCGGTATGGCCCAGTGAGTGGGCAGAGCCTCCAGCTCCAGAGGGCACAACTGCCCTTCCTCTACAGTTCATTCCTCTTTCTTCCTGGGAGCTTGTCCCTTCAGCTGCCAGGGTGAGAAGGACTGTAAATGGGAAACTCTCTTGCACCCTCTCTATGTCCACGTGAATCCTTTCATTGATGACTCTGGACTGCCTGTCAGACTTTCACTAACTGTGTCAGAAGTGACAGTTCTGCTCTGTTCACCCAAACTGCTTTTGATACCATTCCACTTTAGTAGGCCAGAAGATTATCCTGGTATGATAAGCAAGTCTTCCTATAAAGAGGCTAACCCTTGCCCTCCTTGCCAAAGCAAACATTCTTACAAAGGCAGAGGTATCACTGTCACATACAATAGAATTTTCTTCCATTTTCATGCTATAGTGAATATGTTCCCTCAGTGTTTCTTACCTCCTTATAATATGTATTTATTATATTTATTTGACTGGCATACAGGAAAAACAGAAAATTCCTCCTCTGATTCTGTACCTACAAATATGTTAGGCAGCAATATATTTAAAACATAAACAATTAAACGCTCGTTTAAAACAGAATATCAAAACCCCCCCAAAACCAAAAAAACCCACCCCAAATCTAAACTGAAAAACTTGCTTGTTTAAAACGTACTAAGGTATATCAGTTTAGAAAGGTCTATGTCATGAATAAAAATCTTATCCAGGTTTATTTTAGTGCTAGGGTTTGCTTAAATGCTATTTACGAGACACAGAGGTTGTCTAACATATATATATATAAAATCCACATTTAACAAAGAAAAAAAAAGCCTGCAGAAGAAATCACGGTTTGTACAGATTGTATAGCATGGGAAAAGGTGATGACTTGGTGGGGGTTTTTTGGTGTAGGTTTTTTTTTTAATCCTTTTTCCTATCCCCCTCCTCTACTTCCCGCAGCTGAGATCACCTGCGAAATGTCAAACATCTTCTTTGCAGCAAATTCACGGTAACTCGAAGAGAAGAACCCCTTCCGTCCGGGCCCGATCCTGGGCTGGATCTGGGCGCAGGGACCGCGGGACCCCCGCCCGGGCACCGGGACGCGGGGAGGGCAAGGAAGGGGCCGGCGGGCGGGGCGCAGGCAGGGGCAATTTGTTTCACATTAAACGGTAACATCTCTGACCTAACAAGCGGCTGGGATCGCCCGCGTTTGTCATTGCAATCTGCCCTCGACGGCGCGGAGAGAGGGCAGGATCAAAGCATTCCTCCGGGGAAATTGCGCCCGGAGTTGCCGTTTGGTTAGCCTGCCCTAACCTCGCTAATAAATTTCCCCGGAGGAAGGGAGGGCTGGGGAGGCCAGGCACGGGGGACCGCGGCACTTGCACCTGCACCTGCCCGCAGAGCCATGATGCAAAGTAGGGCCTAGCGCTGGGCGCTCCGGGGCAGCTCGCCTTCGCGCCAGGTGAGTGTGCAGCCTTTACAGGGCCCCGGGGCTGCTCCTCCGCCCCTCGGGAAAGGGCGCTGCTGCAAGAGGCGCAGCCCCGCCGCCGCCCGCGAGGCCTGAGGAGCCATCCCCGGCCCCATCGGGGTCTGGCACACCCCCACCCCGCCGTGGGCAGCCCGGCTCCGGGGGGCACCCCCGTGCCAACGCACGGGGAGGGGAACACTGCGGCGAGGGTGCACGGTGGAGGCTCTGAAGGAGCCTCGGAGCATCTCAGCAGCCCTGGCCGCGGGTGTCGGCCCCGGGCTCCGCAGGCATCTGGGCTGGCGCGACGGCGGGGCGTTGTGCTGGGAGCGCTGTGCGGGGCAGGTGGATGCACAGCTGCACATGGTGGGCTTCAAAGTCTGCCCTTGCATGGAAATCAGCGCCTTTCCCAGCACGGCACGGCGCCGCATCTGCCCATGTCAGCTCACAGCGGGCACGGCTGACACCACGGACCAAAGCAGAGGACTGAGTGGGAGAAACAGCGCCAGAGATCGCTTTCCGCCTTCTCCCGCGGGTGCGTCCTGCCGGAGGACGGCAGAGGCACCTCTTCTTCCAGGGGGGAGAGAGAGAGAGAGGAGTGGCTGCAGGGCAGCTCAAACGCGCTGCGGAGCTGAGAGCAAACAACAGGAGCAGAAGAAAGTTATACAAACACGCTTTAAAATCGTGGCTGGGTTTCACAGCTCCCTGTGGATAAAGTAAACAGGAGGCGAACTGTTTTGTAATTTACTCCAGCGGACCGCAGAATCGTACTTTGTAATTTGGTGTCGGTTTACAGACAAAGGCGACTTCTGTTTCCTAACCTAGCAGGTCCTTTGTCATGCTTGTGCCTTTTAAGAGGGACCCCAAGGGGGAAAGTGGAATTCCTTGGGTATTTGCCTTTTAGTCATGCTTGTAAGTCAAACAGTAGCCGGGCTCTCTTTCGAGATGAATAATACCTGCCGTCGGGGGATGCGCTTCCTTCTCTCCGCTCTCCCGGCGGTGCGGCTCGAGGACGACAAACCTCCCCGGGGACAAACCCTCCCTCTTTCCTCGCGGGTGCCCGCAGCCCATGGGGCGACGGGAAGGGCCGGTGCGCTGCTGGTGCCACCTCCGGGTGCCGGGCCCCCGCCTCCTCATGGAGCTGCCCGCCTGAGCTGCCCGCCTGCGCCACTCGCCCCATGGCCTCTGTCCCGAAGGGCTGCAAGAGCAGGGTTTTTCCGTGCCGAACCGGTGGCCGGCAGCTGGGCCGTGTGCTTACCGTGAGTGGATGCCCGTGTTTATTATATACATGAATATTGTCCGTATTTATTATACACATGCCCTTCCCAGGGAAAGAGCAAAATATTTTCCCTTTTTAGGAATCTAGTTTCGGCCATATGTTCTGCATATCGTTAGACTTCGATCAGAACACACTGGTGGGAAACTAATGTTCTCCCGCATGCCTTTATTTATTTTTTTTTTTTTTCATGGGCAAAATCCGTTCAAATTCACCAGTTTTTCCCCTGCCCGGTGCTGAACGCGGCCGAGGTGTATTCTGTCCATTTCTGCCTCTTGGGAATTTCTATTTTTCAGCGGCGGAAGCACGGAGCTCTAGCCTCTCAGTGGCACGACTAAGACCTTGTGGGTCACAATTTCGGTCGCTCTCTGACTTGGGAGACAACGGACATTAGCCAGCTCCCAAAGAGCAGCCTCTGTCAGGGAGGGGCGGGAATAAAGTTACTTAGTACCTCAGCGGTCGGTGGAAAACGTTCCCGCTGAAGGAAGGGAATGCTAAAAAATAAACGAGTATTTTTCCTCGCCTTAATTCCCGAAAGGAAAGGATTCCGCCACATTTTCAGATTCGGAAAAAAAGGCCATTGCCAAGCGTACCTTCCACTCATGGGTCAAGCAACGGGAACGACCGCAAACGAAAAATGCGGTGGCTGTTTGAGGCTTTTAAACCCGCGCCCCCGCCCGCTCCTCGGGTAGGGGGACGCCGCTCGCCTGCGGAGTGGGTTTCTTATCTGTCACCATCACGAGCTCTACGGTCTTTTTTCCCTTCCTTCCCTTCCTCTCCCACTTCTTTTTCGCCCCAAAATGAAAGCTCACCCCCTCATCGCCCACTCCCGTTTCTGCTCCGCGCCCGCCCGCACCCACGAGCGGGCGGCCGGCACGCGCGCGGGGGGCGGGGCTTTGGCCGCCCGGGCCAATCGGAGCGGCGGCCGCGA
>VZTI01000073.1:108443-190800 GCA_013397865.1 Struthidea cinerea
CAGCGCTCACCCACAGCCGCGCACCGCCCGGCCGCCCCGCCACGCAGCCAGCACCCCGACGGCGCAGCGTCCCGGCTGTCGGGGAGCCTGTCAGCCCCAGGTGCGGGGATCGGGAGTTCCTTGTCTCCGGCCGGTCTGGGGCAGCGGCGCCTTGTGAACTGCGGGGAGCTGGGGACTGCGTGCTTCCTGCACCACCTGCCTTTGGTAAGTGCAGTGTGCAGGAGCAAGGACGGGGAGGTCGTGTGGGAGCAGGTGAGGGTCTGAAGATGCAGCTTCCCCAGAGAGCTCTCGGAGCTCATACTACCCTTGGTTGCTGGAGCGGACAGCGGTGATGTGTGAAGTCCAGCTGTCCTCTGCCTGTCTCCCAAGTTTGAACGCAGCTGGCAGGAGGGTTCTCGGGATCCTGTAATAAGCAGGACCCTGTGAAGACCTGACAGACTCGTAGCGCTGCAGCGCGGGGCATTGCCCTGGGACGGTTCCTCCCGCATCCTTCGCTGCACGAGACGCGCTCCAGCCTGCGGCGGGCGACCACAGTTCCCCGCAAGCCGGGGCGGGAGGGAGGGGGTGAGGCGTCCGTCGTGGCTAAACTGGGCCTCGCGTGGGTCGTGCGCAAGAGACCCGAGCTGGCGGTAAGGGGGAAGACGACATCCCAGGCGTGACTTCCCGACGCGGGCGCATCTCGGTGGGGCTGCAGGCGGGCACCTCGGAAGCCGGGCGTGTTCCGGCTGCCGTTCCGCCGCGGGGGCGGGAGGCCTGACCCCTCTCTTGCAGCTGCGCCGCCGAGGAGCCATGGCTGAAGAACGCGCCGCCGCCGACTGGGAGATCGACGTGGAGAGCCTGGAAGGGGAGCCGGACGAGGCACCCGTCGCGCCGCGCGGCAGCACCGGCCCGGAGGAGGAAGAGGAAGAGGAGGAAGGCGAGGAGGCGGCGGCGGCTCCGCGGCGGGGCGAACCGCGGAAGCTGAGCCGCACGCCCAAGTGCGCCCGGTGCCGCAACCACGGCGTGGTGTCGTGCCTCAAGGGACACAAGCGGTTCTGCCGCTGGCGCGACTGCCAGTGCGCCAATTGCCTGCTGGTGGTGGAGCGGCAGCGCGTCATGGCCGCCCAGGTGGCGCTCCGACGGCAACAGGCCACCGAGGTGAGGGGGGACGGGGCGCGACGGGACGGGACGGGACGGGCGGCCCCGGTCTGACGGCGCCATTCGATCGCTCTCTTAGGACAAGAAGGGGCTGACGGGGAAGCAGGCAAGTCTGGAGCGCAAAGCCGTCTACCAGAGGCACGTCCGAACGCCCAGCCTCTTGGCCAAGAGCATCCTGGAAGGTAAGAGCATCCCCTGCCCCTCCACGGCTGCCCTCAGCCCCGCGGCGGCGCTGGCAGCGGGGAAACCCCGCTCTGCCCCAGGAGGATCCGCACCTCCCGTCCGAGGCGCGTCGGCTCAGGGACGCGCGTGAAACGCAGCGTCCTTTCCCGAAATAGGCATTAAAGCGCGCCCCGCTGCCAGCGCCGGGCGACGGAGGCTCCTGCCCTTCGAGGCTGGAATCGATGTGGCAGAATTTCAGTTCCGTGCCCCCTCCGCCCAAAATAATGCCTGAAATGCTAGCAACGGTAGTTCGAAATTTGAGAGTTACTGTTACAAGCTGGTAGTCTTTTTACATGGCTACCCAGCAGTGTTCTGCAGTGCCGGGTAATTTATTCGCGGGTATTTTTATCAGCAAAGGAGTAAATTGAATAATTTTTTCTTTTAATCTGAACGCCTAACACAGCAATACTGTTTGCGACATTATCGATGTAAAGTAAGAGCTGCATAATCGAGTGCTTAGTTTTTTTACTGTCGAAAATATTAACTGTGGAAGAATGACATTTTAATATCGGTATTTTAGTGAAACGGTGTATTTATTTCCCCACACCCTTTTGGGATTGTGCACATATTTATTCCTATGTCTGCTTTAATAACTTTCTAAACCATATCCCTATAAATCATTGTACTTCTCAGTTCTGTTTTTTTTTTTTTTTTTTTCTGAAATAGAAAGCTCTTTTCTTTGCCTATGCAAGCTCTGTTAATATTCGGTCCTTTCAGAAACCTCTAAATTTACATCTACAGTTCACTCGTCTGAAAACTCTTCTGTATTCTTTCCTCTAATTTATCTTAACTGTCTTTTTCTTTTCTCCTAGTTCTCCTTGGGATATTCTACCATCTCTAGCAGTGTGTACATAGTGATTCATCTTTAGAAAATATAAAAGACACCAGCTGTAGATATAGGTATCTTCCTTGGAAAAGGGGAAACCTTTATGAGAGGAATGGGGGTGAAAACAGGTAAAATCCTGTTATCCTGACTCATGTAAATAGTTCCATTAATTCAGTGGAATTGCTTGTCTGGGTAGAGCAAACAGGATTTGACCCTATCTGTTATATTGAATTAAGCCAAGAAGCTTGGTAATTGAATACACTGGAAACTGATTTTCTATGTTTTATTGAAGTTCTAGTTTAGAAGAAATAAAATATTTGAATGCTTTGCATATGTGTTAAAAGTGAATGGTTATCTCTCTCCTTAAGCCTCATGATGGAATATCAGTCATAATATGCAGCAGGGCTTTGCCTTTTTTTTTTTTTTTTTCCTCCCTCTTCGATCTGTTTGTTTGGAACCGCTTTTTAAAAAGTTACAAATCAGCTAGCTTTGAGGGATACTACACATGTCAAAAAAGCAGGGCTTGCTTATCTACACCAAGGAACTGAATGTGCCTGATTGCTAAGCCTCTGTGTCATGGTGACTTCTGTAGGAGCTGATGGTGACCAGGGTCTATGGCAAGTGCACAGTGCTTGGCGGGACTGGCTCGTGGAGCTGTTGTACAAACACCACTTTAATGTTTTTCTTAAGTGGCTTCCTTCCTAATACTGCTTTGTTGTTTTAGGTTACCGTCCTATTCCAGCAGACTCTTACCTGGGAGGGAACTCACCCTTGCCACCTCCTGTAAGTGACAGGATGAGAAAGAGACGGGCTTTTGCTGATAAAGAGTTGGAGAACATTATGCTAGAGAGAGAGTATAAAGAGAGAGAGATGATGGAAGCTACACAAGCAGCCGCCCTTTTTCTCCCTAACCGTATGGTGCGTGGAGCTGAATACAATTCGTATAAAACAGCCTTCAACACTTCTCAAGTTGATAATCCAAACAAGGAATTTTCCAATTTTTTACCAACCTGCCTTGATCTAACAATGCAGTATTCAGGACCTAGCAACATGGAACTAATTTCTTCGAATGTCAGTGTAGCTACTACCTACAGGCAGTATCCCCTCTCTTCTAGGTTCTTAGTGTGGCCAAAATGTGGCCCCATTAGCGATGCTCTCCTCTACCAGCAATGCCTGTTAAATGCTACTGCTGTCCAAGCTCTCAAACCTGGGGCAGGTTGGGATGCCAAGGTCTCACAAAGTCAGGACTGTCCAAACACTGAGCACGACATCATGCCTCCAAAACTGGAAAATTCATTTGTTCTGACTCACACACGAGACATTCAGCAGTCACGTAATGAGATACTGTGCCTTCACCAGGAAGCTCGTGAGAGGTCAGCTTTCTCTCCTCCAAAAAGGACTTTCTCCCAAATTTCTGATAAGGGTTCTCTGTCTCCTCAGGAACAGGCATTAAGCAAGATCAGCAAAAACAGTACCAAACCCCCTCCACCACTCAAGTACAGTGCATTTCAGACACTGTTCCATCAGACATTTCCTGACACTCCAACAGCAGAGATAAGAATGTCATTTGTGAAGGAGACTTTTGAAGATGCTTCTAAGAAATACAGAGAGTGTGCTGTTAAAGAGAACCAAAAATACAAGTTTACTGTAGACAAATGTGCAAAAGACTTCTTTGGGGTCAAACAGGCCACAGCAAAATTTTCAACAACAGAGCCACTGTCATTTTCAGTTGAATCCATCCTTAAACGACCTTCTTCTGCAGTTACTAATGTCTCTGAATGAATAAAATTTACTTTCAGAGTAGAGAGTTTGTCAGCTTTGCTTTCTGCAGAATTGCTCCTGCCTGCCTTATCTCTTAAAAGATTTTTAAAGAGGAATTTCTGCAATAAACGGTAATGCTTTCTTTTATTTCAAAGTGATGTACATAACTATGCATGTTTTCTGAAAAACAAATTTAATTTTTAAAAATTGAAACTGCATATACCGACTGTAAAGTGTTATTTTAAGCAGAACTTCAAACCATTCAATAAAATGAGTTTACTTACAAGCACAGACTGATCTCTCTCTTGTCTCTAGCATCCTGCAGGCAAGTATACCTTACTTTCAAAATACACTTTTTATTTTATCTGCCATTATAACTGTACTTACTACTTAAGTTGCTGGGGTAAGCAGTCATTTCTCCTTTGAACCTCCAGTAACTATGAGAAGAGGTAACAACAGTGCATGTAGGCTAGTGTGAATTCACAAGAGTCTTTATTTACTTAAGTGAGGTTTGGATCAGATTCCATATGCCTTTCTTATTCTGAGGGGGGAGTGCATGCTAGCATAAAAGACTAGTCTATTCCACACCTCTATAAAAGCTTCTGTTGCTAAAGCAGGAGAGTTACTGGGTTGGTTTTGAGGGGAATGGCTCTAGTGAGCTTTTGTAAAAAAAGTCAGCATTTTTTGAAGTTCAGTTTTTGAATAAAAAGTCTGCTTTTTAGAAGTAGTTTTTAATTTTTTTAAATTTTCAATTCACTTTACTTTGAATTTCTACCCCCTTGAATACTTCCCTTCTGAGAACATTTCACTTTTGACCAGCAAGAGCCTGAGATTCTTGTTTTGTAGTAATTGAAATGACCTTCAGGCTATAAAAATGATGCATAGAATCATCACTTCTAATGAGAAATCAAATAATGGTGTCTCAGTTTTTTAATCCCATGTCTGTGTGCAGGGATAGCAGGTAAAGATAGAAATAAAAGAGAATAACCCACAGAATTTATCTGAGAACTGAAATGGCCTCAGGGTTATAGGAAAAGGCATTGCTAGATTTCATTATGACAGAGCTTGAAGCTTTCTAAATTAGTGACTTTGTAAGTTTTTCCCTGTAAATTGCTGCTAGCACATCTAGTGCTAACAGGTAATCCCTTAGTTACTTTCCTTGAGATTTTAATCCTGCACACAGTGCTCATCCAATTGAAAGGAGTTGATGTTTGTTCTTAATTTTCATGGTTTTCTAGGGACAATTTCTGTTTGGTATTTGTGGGCAGAATGTAATCTTGTCTAATTTTATTACACTCCCTGCACAGGTTAAATGCTTATTTTGCCTGTGAATTCCAGATTCTGTAACTAAGTAATCTCTCTGAGTGTTTAGAGTTTCTGTTGGGAGTGGTGTTGCAGAATACAAGGACCATTTTTGTGTTTGGGAGGAGTCATCTGTCCTGAGTGCTTTTCTAAGCCATTTTGTTAAAAGAATAGACAGGTTGGAGAAAGCACTTTTTACATAATGTGTACATTTTTGTGTAACACATCTTACAAAGCTCATAAAAATTTTATGTCAGGAATTAAAAAAAACTTGTTGTAATTTAAAAGACTCTTGGGCACTGGCTAAAGTTTCACTTTTCAAAAGAATTCATACCAACATTTTCTTAGTGAAAAATAGGTTTCAAATACAGTGAGATGCTTTTCCTTTTTTCAAAGTTTGTCCTTTATCCAATTGCCATTAGAGGGAGTTTTAACTTGCTTGAGCTGAATCTGCTTGTCAATCTGTTTAGCAGTCAGACCAAGTTAAGCAGCTTTTACTGGGAATAAATGGAGAGAAATTCTTCATAACTCATATTTGTTTGGTTTCACCATTGTTTCCTTCTTTGGCTTCATTGAACATTAAATGTTAAAAAGGGAATTTTATTTAAGCAGGGCTTCCTTTGTTATTAAAAATATGATTTGTTTTGTTTTTTGAGCTGCTGGTAAAAACTAGGATCACAGATGAAAGGAAGTTCAACAGTCTATATACTGAACCAGTATCAGAAACTGGAATTAGTCCTGCGTAAATATTTTTTTTCCTGACAGTGTGTGCATCTAACAGTGTTAAATTTTACATCTGAAATATTTTTCCAGGCAATCACTTGTCTTTATTCATCTCCGGCTAAAAAAGACCAGAAAACTAAAGTCCTCTGACAGACTGGTACCTCTTGACCTTTTAAAGAAAAAATTGAACTGAAAAAATTCAAATTCTGAGCATACACTGAGCATTTGTATGTATGTGTATATATTGATATTTATGTATACACACACACATGTCATGGTTTAACCCCAGCTGCAAGTATGTACCAGGCAGCTGCTCACTCTCTCCCCCACCCTCTCCACAGTGGAGAGGAGAGTCAGAAAAAAAACCCTAAATCTCATGGGTTGAGATAAGAACAGTTTAATAATTGAAACAAAATAAAATATAATAACAGTAACAACAACCACAACTATTCTGTAGTAGTTGTAATGTCGTAGTAATGAAAAGGAGAGAGAATAAAACTGAAGAGGGACAAGTGATGCACAACACAATTTCTTACCACTCACTGACCGATGCCCAGTCTGTCCCCCAGCAAAAATCAGACCCTGGGCATGACATTCTGTGGTGTGAAATGGCCCTTTGGCAGTTTGGGTCAGCTGTCCAGGCCATGCACCCTCACGGATTCTGGCGCATCTGCTCAATGCCAGAGCATGAGACACTGAAGAGTCCTTGAATTTTGGGAAGAACTACTGAGCAAAAACTAAGGCATGGGTGCGTTATCAACGTTATTCTCATACCAAAATCAAAATAGAGCACTGTACCAGCTACTGAGAAGAAAATTAACTCTATCCCCCTAGCCAAACCCAGGACAACACACTGGTATATATAATATATGTATGCCCCAGATTTTTTACTCAAATTCCAGTCATCAAAAGAAGAGTGACATTTCTATTACTATTTTGAAAAAAAATTGAGGTGACACTATGACAAACGCTTTGCTTTCATAACAAACAAGTGTCACCTGCAGTCAGCATTTGGCTACCGTTTCTTACAGTCACTTGCTAATGTCTTGCTTCAGTTCCATTACATCACCCTGTACTTAGTTTCCTTTTCTTTCATAGACCCTGGGCCCTACTTCTCATTCATCCCGAAAGCTTGTTGCATCCCGATGTTTTTTTTTCCTTTCCTTTATTAAAAGTTCGTATAAAGTCTGTTACTCGTGGGGAGGATGATTAGTAGCTTGAGCAAGATAGCATGCACTCAGACAGCATGTGATTTTCCTCACAAAGTTTTACAGTGGTTATGTAGCACTCTTTAAGCCATAAACTTCTCTAGAGCAGAAGCAGCCAATTGTCCACATCTGCTGGTGCAGCTGTGCAAACTCATGGAAAAGAGGAGCAGGCATTGCTCTGAAATTGTCTAGCACTTACTGCAAGCCACTGTCTTGCTGGCAGTTAGTCAGCTGTTAAAGTATCTTATGCTCCCCTATGCTCTCTACTTCTTAAATGCAATTTTTGTGGCATTTTTGGGGTGTGTGGATGTCTGTATCTCCTGTACAGTGTACAAGATTCGCATTTGTGCTGTAGTTACGGGTGTCAGGTTGTATTTCTCTTCTGCTCCCCTTCTGACTTCTACTTCACAGCGTTTTTCATGTGATGGTAGAACATGCCTCTTGGGAAGTTCAGCTTTTGGGGTTTGGACAGGAGGCCAAGGATCTCTGCTAGCTGTGGAGCACAAAACAGCTGTGGAAAGTAGTATGAAAAACAATTATTCACTAGGTCTGCAAAATAGCATGCCTGGGTGATGGCATAGTCAGAGACAACCAACTACTGGTTGGAAGTATGAGCCCTCCATATGCATGCTGAGACAAAAATTTCTACAGGTGCATAGAGGTGTATAAATGCAGACAAATAGAGTAATTCAGAATTAATAGCACCCCAGGCAGTACCTGGCTTATTGCCTGGCCTTACTGGGCCAGGGGGACGCTGCCTTCTTTCTGCCCTGGCATCTTCTGTGTGAGAGCAATCCTTGAACACGCTCAGTTCTGGAGCTTGACTCCGAAGTTTGGAAGTGGGCTCCTGAAAGTGGATGAGAGTACCCTTCCTTGTCAAGGAAAGCACTTAGCCTCAGTGTTGGTGGTGCAGACCTTGGGCTGCCCTCGGGAGGTAAAGGCAAAGCAACCGTTTTCTGTAGTGCTTGGGCAGGAGCGTGTTCACTTGGAGAAGAGGCAGATTATTGACAGCTGCTGCAGTGACAGTGCTTGTCCCTCATGAAAACTGAGCACAGGAAAATTGCAATGGGGGCTGTGGAATGTGGGGGGAGAGTCCCTGCTCAGTAGGGTCGGTTGCCAGCTTTCTCTCAGCTATTGGCTTCTCAGAGGTGACTGCACAAGCACTTGATACCTTACACAAAGTCTGCCTTAAAATTGTCCTTTTTCTTGGATGTCTTTGAAGCAGCAAGTCGAGACGCTGAGCTTGAGAAGATCAAGGCAAGATGACTGGATAACTAGACACAAGTCACTCAGCTGGTGTCAAGACCCAAAATGCCTTTGCATTCTGGCCCGAGAATAAGATAGCCTTGTGCTGTCTGCTGGTCCTTCTGCTCTGACAAGGACCTCTCCGAGTTTTGCAGCCTGAGCTCCTCATCTCCTCGGGGTCATAAAAGCAAGTCACTTTTTGCCAGCTGTGAAGGACTTCCTTGTATAGTTAACAGCTCCGGAGCTTTAACATTAACCAGATCCCAGGTGTTATTGTTCTGGAATCAGAGAATTTGACACTGTCTCAATATGTTCTCATTTTAATTTGACAGCTTGTTTGCGTGACCAAGCCTTTCACTTTCTGTACCAAACACTTTCCATTTAGCTGACCTTGATGTGAAAGGTGGCACCAGGAGTCATTGCCCATGATGTATGAGATTCTCACTGTATTGCTGAGTTTCCGCTATGAATTTCTGCTAGCTGAACAGAATAAAGTACATATAATGCCTCCTTTAACTTAGATAGTAGTGATCAGCCATTTTTTGTTTTGCTTGCATTGAAACCTGGAAAAACTGTGGCTTATGCAAGAAGGGCTGCTGGGGAAGCATGTGTGGGCAGGTGGAAACCAGTGACAGGAATGTCAGTGTGACTGGAGAGACAGGAACCAGTTAATAAACAAAACTTCCACAGTGACCAACAGAAGAAAAGGCGTGGTTCCTCATATTCAGTTACGTTGAGATATGATGTTGGAAGAACTAGAAGAATGAACAAATACATTTGAAAAGTGCAATGGCCCTTCCCCCATTTTTAAAAATAATAGTTTCCACCTAAGGAAAAGCAAAAAACTGCACAGGCAAGCCTACTGATACGTACACCAACAGGAGCCCAGTAAGATATGCACTTATCCATGCAAGACAGAATCTAGAAATAATTTCAGAAGAGATACTAAGGTTTTAGGAATGCTATATTTTACAGTCACATTGTCTGGCTGACAGCCTCTGCATCTATACCTTACCGCATTTGGTCAAATCTGGGCTTAAACTAGTTACTAGATTTTTCACTCATTCCTTGTCAATTCAGTTGGGCAGGAAACAGGCAGGTTGAACTACTACCATGTGTGATATAGTTTCTGTATTCATGTCTCAGGAGCTAATAGTGGCACCCATTACACCCTTCCTGGTTTTCATCTACCCACAGAACCTCCTTCATGAGTTGGGCAGTCTCCACTTTAAAAAGTCAGACAGAAGATGTGGGTGAACTGTCCACCCTCAGAGATGGCTTGCTTCTGGGTTGTGAAAATCACACTGGGAGTTCATCTTCTGTGGGAAGATGCTATAAGTAGTCACAGAATTTTTGTAGATTGTAGATTTCTAGATTTAGAAAGACCAGAACTATGTATACGGAGAGAAACCCAAAATCTTACTGTAAACTACATCTAGGTAAAACCAGCCCCTTTCAGGAAATTTTAGATTTGCAGCAGAACGTGTGAATAGAGGGCTGAAAAAAAATCTTCAGAAGATCTTAGTAAGTGTCTTGGAGATGACAAATGTACATGAGCCTTACACTTTAACCCATGTGCAAAACCGTATTTTATTTAATCTTTAGTTTAATTTAGAAAATTTACCCTTATTATAATTTCAACTGTCCTTATCCTGTAAAGCAGTGCTGCTTCCTCTAGTATGTCCTCAAACACATTTAGTAGTTGGAACTTAGTGCTGTGTGATAGAACCACAGGGTAGAACTGTGGTGGCACTGGGGCTGGATGGCAGCTCGGGAGCCCAGTGCCACTCCTGCCCACAGCAGGTTGCTCAGGGCTGCATTCGTATTGGATTGAAGCTATCTTTAAGGATGGAGACTCCACAGCCTTCCTAGGCAGCCTGTTCCAGTGTTTGAGCACCTGCACAGGATAGAAGATTTTTTTGTTTAGGTGGAGTTTCCTGTATTCCAGTGTGTGCCTGCTGTCTCTATTCTTCTCCTGGACACCTCTGTAAGATCTGTCTTCTTTTCTCCCACTATAGATACACAGTGATAAGGTCCCCCGAGTCTTCTGTTCTCCAGGTTAGAAAGGTCCAGTTTTCTCATCCTTTCCTGAGATGAGAGACACTCCAGTGCCTTAACAATCTTCAAGGCACCTTTGCTGACCTCACTCCTGTATGTTCTTTTGTACTGATGAATCCAGCACTGGACAGAGTACTCCAGATGTGTCTCACAGGGCTGAGTAGAGAGGAGGAGTCAGTTCCCTCCACGAGCTGGCAACACTGCCAAATGCAGACCAGGATGCTCTTGGACATACTCACCAAAGAGCACAGTGCTGCCTTCTGGTCAACTCAGTGTCCACCAGGACACCGTGACTCAGAACATGTCACAAATAACTTGCATGTCCCAATACTTCTATCATTTTCACCAGAATTAAATAAATTCTTCTTAAATCATTGCATACTATATTCATGATGAGCACTGATTCTTGCAAGAGCAAGAAGAAACTACTTCCTGTAACTTTAATAGTGCAAGGCCTGAAAAGAAAGGAAGAAAAGGAATAGTTGTGAAATTCTGGAAGCATATAATCACCCATACTGCACACCTACGCAAACGCATGTGGTTTAAAGGGATGCTAAAACTTCATCTCGGGCTCAAGATGAGGTACTTGTGTTAGAGCACAACTAAAAAGCTTTATGCTAGGGAGTTCCCTCAGCTTCAAACACAATGTCCACACCGTCTCTCACTGTGCCTTTCCATTTTCTCTTTTATGAATGGACGGAGAAAACAGGAGTAATAGTTCAAAATTATTTCCATTCTCTGGCAAACCGGTCTAGGATTTGAATTCAGGAAGGCAGGGGTTCGGACTGAAATTGCCTGCCTCTGGGATGTGCACAGAGAGATATGATAGCTTGGTCACTTTGGAAACTGTGTAGTACAAAGGTACAGGAGAAAACTGACAAGAGCAATTCTCCCTAGTGGCTGGTGGGTGAGCCCTGCCTGACTTCCACCTTCTTCCTGGTCTTTGAGAAGACGGGGAATGGCAACACGGCCCTGCTAGTGGTCCAACACCCGCACACTTCCCACAGTGCTTGCCCCTGCTGGCCAGGGAGAGCACAGCCACAGCCTGACTGCAGGGGACAGCCAGTTGCTGCCACAGACGGTGGGTGGGTGGCAGCAAGTTTTGCAGCGTGCTGATGGAGATTTTTCCATCAAAAAGCTTTAGTTTTTTCAGGCACTGGATTATCCCCTCCATGCAAAACCACTTGCTTACAGAGCTGCTGTGTCCTGCATGAGCAGCAAATCTGGACTAACAATTTGCAGATGTAACAGTGAGGGAGCATGCTCTGATGGGTATGGAGGCTTTTGTCAGAGGTTCTGCAATGCAAAGAAGTGAGAGGAAAAAGATTTTTGGGATAAAACTCTTCTTCAGTCCATTAAATTACCTACTCAGAATTAGAGGAGAGTGGCTCAGGGATTTTGAACGAAGAAAAATAGAGAATAAAGCTGTGGGGCAGTGAGCATTATACAAAATAATTTAACCTCAAAGCCATGATGGTGTAGCTAACCATAAAGGGGTTTGTGTCTAACAGAGGATATGAGCCAGAGGTTATGCTGAGTGCATGATCTTCTGTAATTTATGGCAACCGGTAACAAGCCCAGGCTTACAGAAAGGAAAGCACACATATGTTAACAACTGGGTCCTTGTAGCAGTGTCTTAATTCAGCTTCTGGTGTTACTCCCAAGCAGTGGGACAGAGCAACTCAGAGCTGTCTTGTTTGTGGGAGCAAGATGGGAAAGGGAAGGGGGAACCTCTGCAATGCAGAAATGAAAGGCAGCTAATCTTTGCATTCCCCCACTTCTTACTGCTCACAGCACAGCAGCTCACACTTCAGCACTAAAGCACACAGTTGGTTGATACGGCTTAATACCATTCCAGCAGGCACAAAACAGGTGGAAGATTGGCATGTGTTTTCTTAGCTGTTTTTCCTTTAGTTTTTGTTGGGCACTCACTTTGACACCTGCAAATGCAAATCAAGCCTTTCCACGAGACACACATTGGTTGAAGCCAGGATCCCAGACGACAGAAGGTTGTCTTTGAGCTGGAGTCTCTGTAACACAACTAATAAGAGTAGGGCTGCCTCCTACCATTTTTTCTCCTGGCATGGAGACATCTGTGTGGTGTATCTTCTTCATGCAACATACTATATATGTGAAACTTGTTGAATTTGCTGTCCTTGAGAATGTGGCTGTCTGAAAATGAACTGAAATAGTTTCCAAAGCGAAGTAAAGTAGATGCGAAATGGTTTGGGAAACAGTGTTAAAACCACATTTGTTCTCATGTGCTTTCCCTGTCATCATCTCCCATGCAGTTAATCTCATGTACCTTCCTAAGCTCCTTCCCTTCCTGCCACACATGAGATTTCCTTCTGTCTAGGACATACCAGTGGCTCCTCCAACATAAATGCTTGGTTCCTTGCTTCCCTTTGGAAATGGCAGGAGTTGAGTATCAGCGCTACTTGTTCTTAGGACTGGGCTCCTGCACTACAAAGCGGCCTACTCCACAAGTGACTTGTAAAGGCTTTCTGCAAAGCAACCAGATCAGCATGCTTGTGCAGAAGCTGCAAAACAAACAAGGAATAATAACTTATCTCCTACAGCTGCAAAATACCACATGTGGATGAGGATAATCCCTTCATTAGGTTCTGAACACAAAGTCCCATCAGAGAGTATCATAAAATCATGTGATGTCCTTGAATGCTGGATTTTTCATTTGGGCATATGAAGAAACTGAAAAATGTGTAAAATGAAAGTCACATGTACTGCAAAGCAGCTCCATAATGCTGGAAGCTGGCAACATCTGAAAGTGAGTAACAAAACTGACACATAAAGATGTGCTCTGAGCCAATTTATAGCAAAGGGTAAAGATCACACTGCATCTGAGTCAAAACAGGGTAGGTACTACTCCCTAGTGACTGTTCATCCAAAGAGTCTCTTGTGTACTGATTATACCAGAAAATGTATGGAATACATTACAATTGTAAATGTTCCTCTGACATGTTATTTCAGAAAACACTGTGAGACTGGGATGAAATATAGGGCTCAGTCTTTCAACCTGCTATCGTAACCATCCCAATTTCCATTGCTGTCAAAGAAGCAGAGATACTCATCTCCGCACAGCCACCTTTTAGAAGACGTAAGTATTCTGACAGAGTGAAGGTTTTCAGCAGAAGCATTTCCAAGCTTTTCTGGAACTCTGTGCTTTCTGGGGCTTGTTTGGACTTAACAGCTGAGCCCAGAAGGCAGGTCTCCAAAATGCTTGTATGGTGCATTCTGCAGTTGGTTATTGTTATTGCTTAAATGGAAGTGGTTATCTTGCAACTGCTGTGCTGTTGGTTTACTCAAGAGCTTCCAAATGTGGCTTAACTCGTCAAAGCAATAAAAACCCCAAAAAACCCAAAAACCAGAACCAAAACCCAAAAAAACCAAAAACAAAACCAAAAAAGCCAAGACTCAGTCCTATGTCTGATATTTTATTAAGCAGATGATCTGATTAATTCTATCCTACAGTTATTCTGAACCGTTCTCTCCTTGCTGTTTTATATGGAGGAAATGTGTTCTTTTGTTGAGCAAATACAACTGCAGTGTTTGGGAGATTAAAACCACGAGGCAAAAAGCTGAGGTACATGCAGAAGCTTGTATTTGAAGTTCAGATAAAATGAAGGCCATCTGCAGTGCCATCCACTGCATTTTACTACTAAAAATGTCTGTGAAAAGAAGATACAGTGAATAATGAGACTGATGTTTGGACCGAAAGGAAGGCCATGAATCCTTTATTCAACAAATCCAGGTGAGAGTACCTGCATGTAAGACAAAGTCAGCTAACTTCTGCCAAGACATCATTAGAGAACATTGATATTGGAAATATCCGATTGTTAAATTCTTCTAGATTTTAAATTGCTGAACAAGATGTGTCATTGGTGTGGAAACTATCATAATCTTCAGCACTGATTGGCAGCTCCTCACTTTGACAGGGAGACTGGTGACTAGTTAGACTGAGTGAGAATTAAATACAGACATTCTGCTCCTAAGAAAAGGGCAGAGAAATTCTGAAGGAGCTGGCAAAGGCCTCCTTTGGTCTCTGCCGACTGAAGAGTTCCAGTTCATGGACCCAGGAGACAGAGAGAATCTAGTATGATAATGCATGGGAGCACCAAGATGTGTTGCAGTTTCTTGAGAAAAACTTTTACCAAGGGAAGGGTTGCATGTTAGGGGGCCATCCAGGGTCAACATCTGGTGATCTATTGCTAGTCATTCCAGACCTGGGTAGATTGTGTAAAACTTGGCTTAGACAACAAAGAGATGGCTTCCATATTTCAGCCTGGTTTTCACAGGCTGGAGGAGGACAACATCCTGTGCAAGCAGGATTCCTGTCTCTGCTTCAGACAACTCTGTAGTGGGTTTGTGGCCTGGTCCTTTGGCTTTTTATTAGGGGGAGTTTGGAAAAAAAGGCATGGGCTTCCAGACTTCTAGATCAATGTGATCTAAAATGACCTGAGTGCTCAGTTTGGTTCCCACCAAAGCTGCTGGTGAAACTTTTCTCTCCAACCCTCACCTGAAAGGTGGGAGAAGAGCACTTCACAAACAAAGACAATTTGATGGGGTAATGCTCTGGTGTCAGGAGCCTTGGTGCCGTGAAACCTTTACCCAAGGCCTAGTAAATGCACTGACTTCTGTGTGTGGATAGGAAAGGGTGAATCTGCGAAGGCAGCCGCTGCATCCAAGCATCTCCTTGCCAGGCTAGCAGCCTGAGGTCCTACTTCTTCCTGCCGGGAAGAAGCACATGCAGACTAATAAATTCTTAAAAATGGGCAACCTCACCTCTATCTGTGTAGGTCACTGTATTAACAAAGTGATGCAAGACCCTCACAGTTCACCCAGCACATATACAGATTTCCAGAGCACTGATACGCCTCCTAGGCAGAGGCAGCATGGTGCGCTGTGTCCTGCCTGACAGGAGAGACCTCCCTGTGGGATGTGCTTTGGGAAAGCTTGTTCACCTCCTTGATCTCTCCTCTACAGCCCCCTGCTGAGGGTAGAGACACCTTGCCAAGACTGACGGACTTCAGTGATGAACACTGTGTATCCTTTTTTGCTCTGATAACTGAGAGAAATTCCTAAGGACAGTAGGAAGTTCCATCCCATGAGAAGGTTCTCCAGCAGTTTGAGGGGAGATTAGGGACTTTTGGTTGGCTTGTTGGGACAACAGGGTGAAGCAGGCTGTAGTAGGGTCTAGAACAGATCCCTTACCCTAAGTTGTTATCAGCTGGTGCCAGGAGTGCCTCACCAGTGAGGTGTGGATATTGGTCTCACAGTCTGCCCAGCACCATACCTGGGGGCAAAGCCACATCCAGACACCTAGCATGTCAACTCTCTTCTCTCACTGGTAACCCACACTCTCTGTGGTAAAGTAACCTTAACCAAATGTAATAAAAACAAGCTTCCACATGCTGTAATCACTAGATGTGTTCCCTCTCAAAAGGGATGTGTACATGAAAAGAGTGAAGGACAAGCCAAGGATGAGAAAAGAGCCATGTAAAATCACTTTAGCATGTGGTTGCTAACACCAAAATCCTCAACATTTATTGTGTGATGCTTGGTGATGTAGTTTGGCCTTCAAGTGCTTTGCGGAGTTAGCAGAGTCCAACCAGGCCCCTGATAAGAAGCATGGCTTGGAGCTGACTGGAACATGTGCAGTGCTCAGTGAAATTTCTTCAGCACTCACCTTAAAAGCAATAAGCTGAATAGTGAACCCTGAATGAACTTTGACTGAAGTGTTTACTTCAGTACAATCAAGTGACTGGAATAATAATAATGATAATCGTCATCTTTACTGTTGCAATATAATTGCAATGAAAGCTAGCTAGATACTCTCAAAGCTTCTTGGAAGAACTTCTTTAAAATTTACACCCCATAGCTGAAATACAGATCCTGATACACTCCTACCATACATCTGTTCTCCTGACTTTTTAACCATAGAGTGCTAGTTTATTACTGAGCTTAAGGATAAAAGAAGCAAGAAATGAAAGAAAAAAAAATATTGTTTTCCTCTCCACTAAGTACATTCAGATGTCAGCCTCCAAGAGCCCTGTACTATGTTTCATTCCCAGATTATTTTACCTTCTTATGAGGCAGTGCTGTTATCAAATAGGTTTAATCATAAAAGGCTTGGGTTTCAAAATGGGGAAATATTAACTGAAGATCTTATCAATAAAGTAAATTAAAATTAGCTGCAGTGTATCAGTATGTCAAAACTTCCCAAAGGACAGATTTGTGAAATAACTGTTATTGAGTCTACCATCAGTCCTTGTTTGATGAAAGTTTTCAAGAATGCCCAGGCTGGAGCTGGGAAGTCCAGCAGTGACTTGTGCTACACATGAACATACACCTGTTCCAAAGAAATACTGCCACTGTCAGCTGTTGTCTAGAGGGAAATGTAGCTGACCACTACATTTAGAGTTTGTGCCGTTCCACACAGTGAAAGAGAATAAACTTTTGAAGAGCTCCCAAGAAAACTATTAACATTTCCATATCTAGCTTTGGCAAGGATCCTTGCTAGCAGCGTGCAGGGGCTTCCCACTGTTCACATTCCCAGCCCAGAAGGTGTTCAAATATGGCATTTACCTGTACCCACAACAGATACGCACTACACAAGAGCACATGAGTATTTATGTCTTGTTGGGCAACACTTTGTTGGAAGTGATAACACTAACCTTCCTCCAATGGCTTTAGTTTAGCCGAAAGAGCATTTCAGCTATATCAAACCTCCTTCTACCAGTTTCAGAGACAAACAGGATTTTAGCAGCTTTTGCATTTTTACAACACCTTGCGGTTGCTTCTGATTCTGTAGGCAGTCTGGAACCATGGCATTTGGCTTCTTCTGTGGAGAACTTGAACATCGCAGCAGAAGCCTTATGGTCTCATGGAAGACTTAGTGTGGTAACAGGAAGGGTGTATAGATGCTTAAGTTTAAAACTAAGTTTGAAAAGCCTTGATATTGATTTGTGGACTCCTTTTTAGTATACAGAGCAACTTCTTTCTGCTCTCAGCTGCCTATTCACTTTCCTGAATGTCTTTTCTCTGAGGATACAGGAATTGCTGAAGCCACTTTCTTTTCTACAGCCTCCTACGTTTCTTGGAAGAGTCTGACAAGACAAATCCCTCTTCCATGCTCCACTTTGTGCAGCTGTGGTAGCCTTAAAATAAAAGGATGAAATCTAAAGGCTCTTTATTACAGAGCTCCATTCAGAAATAGGTTAGTTGCTCAAAACATGATAACAACCAAAGCATAAAGATGGGGCTAGAGACCACTAAAGTGTCTTGTGCCCAAAAGTAACTCTTAAGGGCTCTTGAGGGAGGTGGTGCAACGGGTGGCCTTCTGGGTGAGAGACTGGGAGGTGTTTAAAAGCACTTCTAGGAAAGCTGTATGCACACATACTCTATCAGGGCACTCACACATGCTTCCCTGTGTGAGGTGGCCATTAGTAAGACAGTAGCAAATAATCTCTCTAAGAAGATTAGAGTCACAAATGAAATGTCTGTGCTAGGAATTTAACTTTTTTATGCCTGTTAGCACAAGTAGCAGGTTGTGGGCTGTAATTACTCACTTCATTTCTCCCATGGTATACACAAACTGTGCTTCAAGGGTGCCACAGCATGTGACTAGATAGCTACAGGGAGAGAAAGTTAAATAGGTCTGAAGTGCAGCAAACTTTTAAGTTAAGATGAAGGTATAACACAGCTAGGAGAGCACCCCTGCTGTTCCCACCCCATTACTGCCTAATAAGGAGTTACATGTCGACTCCTCATGGTCTCTCCTTTGACATCTTCCTGGTCCTGAAAGCCTCTTCCACATGTTGTCAGAGACTGTCTAAGCTTGCTGCTTCCCTCTCCAACCTGAAATACTCACAGATTCCTTGCTAGGGGCACACACCTTCTCAGGTTCCTCTACTTGAAGCAAATAATTTAGTGTTTCTCTTTAGAGTGATCACCAGCAAACGAGGCAAAGGAACTGACATATAAATTGTAGTGATTTGGGCTTGTAGGTGGCACCTGTGGATACGGCCCTGGCAGCTAGTAAGTCACAGATGGGCTGATGAGCCTCTGACTCTGTGTTCTGCAGGCAGTCAGCACCAGAGCAGGATCTGTCTCTCGGGTGCCACCCGCCGCTCATAGTGCTCACCCTGCCTTGGCTGACACAGCAGGGAGATGTCAAGCAGCCAGAGATGGGATGAGCAAAGCCGACCTCTTAGGCAAACTTGAAGCTTGTGTGTTCTGTACAACACAAGGCTAATGCTGCTGGTCAGGGAGAGAGAGGAAGCAGCACAACCACCTTCCCAAGAGCTGTTTTTCCTGACAGCTTAGATGTGCTTGAGGAATTGCTATGACAGCAGCTGGTGGCCAGGAGTTCCTTGCTGCTGAGCACTTTCTCTGCCAGTACCTGGTTGAGGCATGTATTCCCTTCATTGCTACTACCCTAAAATTTCTGTCCCCTTTCTAGTCCTGCAGCCGCTCCTTCCTCAGCTGTGCTCCCCCTCCAACACCACCTTCCAGTTCTCCTTGGGCACATTTTGTCACATCCATGTATTTCATGCATCATGCTTCTTCATCACAGACATCCTAAAAACATTTTTTATGGGGGTTCCTAGTGCAAGGGCTTCTGTGCTGTGGCAATAAGTGCCCCTCTACATCCACTTTTATGCCATCTATAGGCTGCTTGACTTATACTCTCCCTAGCAAGTCTTTTTATTTCCCCCTGTGACGTATGCACTCAGCAGCCTTTAGACACAAACTGTTGCTGAAGTCTGAGACTATGACTGGGCCTAGCAATACCTAAGTTCCATCAGCAGTTTAGAATATAAGGGGTCCACTCTGAATTTCATGACTCAGTGGAAGGGTCTCCATAATTCTTCTGTGTTTCTGGTGTAAATAATTCTAAATTTATTCTAATTCAATGTGTCTTTGTATGTTTCATCCATGTGGTAAATAATAGAATGGACCTTGCCATCAAACTTTGGTAAGTTGCGTTTTTGCAAATTCATATTGAAACCATTTTTGCTAATAGCTCTGACAGTGATTCTCTAAGTGACCTAACCTACTCCTTTGCGACAATCCTGGTAAGGTATTTACTCACTCAAAGGCTGCTTCTACCTCTTCTCCACTCAGCAAGTTGTGCTCAACTGAGCTGCAACTGAGCCTTAAGCCTACTAAAAGGCCTGTCTTATTCCCTGACATACATGTTCTTCTATTTGGTAATATGACTCTGGTTCAAGTTTGATAATGTATGTCTTTTATAACTGAGGCTGTAGGACTCGAGTTCATTCTATTATCATCCTACTGTGAGTTTTTCATGTTAGCTGTGAGTGAGCCTCCAATATATCACAAGTAATATGACTTTAGCAAATAGAGTGCTTCTATGTGGATGGGCATGGGTCATAAGGATACATGAAGGCACGATTTTTAGGCTGGCACTGTTAGCTCTGCATCTGTTTCTCATGTTCTTGCCCAGTGAATTTGCCCTCACCCTTTACAGCTGCTGTTGTGAACCAGAAGGTCACACTCTGAATGGACTGGTCTGTGTGAGCACTGCAGCCACATTCCCAGCCTGACGGCATCCACACGGCTGCTTAAAACTCATGTTTTATGCAGGGGCACAGTTATTACGTGTGTAACGCCAGCTTACAGCCCACACCCCCTTCTCTACAGTGGCGTTTCCTCATGGTGATTAGTACCACAATCAGCTTTGCTTACTGCTGTAATAAAGCTCAAATTTGGGAACAGAGAGGCTGCTTCCCTCTGCTGATAACTGAGAGCTGAAGGCATAGCCATCTGAATCTTATGATGATCTTCAGCCAGGTCTTAAAATATTTTCTATTTCCATCCAATATAACTGTATTATGAATAATGTTGCTGTGATGCTTGAGGGGACACAGATTTGAAACACAATATATAACTGCAAATGAAGTCACCCTTTATTTTCCACTAACACTGAAAGAATTGATGGCTTTTCTTTCAAACATAAGTAGTTTGTTTAGGTGATGATCCACCCTGAGAAGCATTGCTTTCTCTGCATCTGCTCACCATTTGTGCATTCATAAAACAACAAACCACTAATTCTCAGCCACCGTGGAGAGGTAGAATAGTGGTTTCCCCTCTTACATTCTTTTTGAAGACACCAAGCAAATCTGATTTTTTTTTCTAAGTTCATGTGTTCTCAGTCTTACATCAATTGTGTATTGGGGCTGACTCCTCATCACCCTCGCAGTTCAAATCAGAGAATCGTGTCCGTTTTGCGGCAGCTCCCGGGTGTTTGGGATGGATGTGACCGGGCTGCAGCACAGCTCTCAGATCCTCTGTCCTGGCTGCCCTCCTCCGCTGGCCGCAGAGCGGTACTGCCTGCATCCCTGCTCCGACCCTCTGCTTCCGGAGGCATCCACCAGCGGCCTGCCGCATCCCTATTTCTCCCAGTGCCCACTAGATGACGCCTCTGATTTTAACAGGAGCTCGTAACCCTAAAAAGGAAGATTTCACAGCTTTGCTCTTAATTTTCCACATCCTACGTGTGTGTGTGTGTGTGTGTATGTGATGCAAAGAAGACTCGAGATCAAGTAAAACAGGAAAACGTCTTCACTGGGGTATATTTTCGAGGACTCTGAGGGGGAAGAGATGTATTTTGTACTTTCACACCCTGTCTTCTCTTCCTGGCCTGTGGAATACCAGATTGTAAAGAGACATTGTTAAATAACCTACTGCAAATACAATACTGTTGACACGTGCAACCTGAGACCAAACTCAAAAAGAAAATTAAAAACCAGCAACAACATCAGCAAACAGGTACATTGCAGGCACTCTGTGTTGTAGTGCATACCTTGCGTATATATGCAGGAATAAAGGAAATGGACAACCAAGTTCTCAGTTGCCAAAGTCCTCTAGCTGCTGATATGCCTCAGAAATGCCTGCAGCAGAGCTAAGTCAATGCCCTAGTTAAAGAATAGCAAGGGACACTCCTTTTCACCTACCTGCCTTTTTAGCATAAATGTATTTGAGTCTATAAAATCAAGACAGGACTTTATTTGGAAGTTACACAGCGCAGTTAAGACTAATGTTAAATACAGACCATAAAAATAGATTGACCAGTCATTGTTACTAGTTACAAAAAGTTCATTTATTTAAATTATCTTGATTGGTTTATAGCAGGCAATTACAACTTCTTCCTGTAGGAGCAGGTGCTCCTGCTTCATTTTGTTATTTCTATTCTGCAAGTGACATTGTAAATGTGGGTGGGGAAAATTAAAAGTCTTATACAGCAACATGTTCCTATGCTTGGACAACACAGCCCTCAGTGTGCCAAAGGATGAGGGTGGAATCCTCTCACTTGCAACTTCAAGTGTGTGCTGGCTATGGGAGGACTCTGCAGTGAGAAACACAGCACAAACAGAATGTGGCTGTTCTCTCTGACAGACCTGGGCCAGCCCCTGCAGTGCTTCAAAAAGAGCAGACAGAGGGGAAAAGTGAGTCCTAATCAGGAGGAAGTAAGTGATCATGATGATAGTTACAGGAAGCAGTCACATATACCATCATGTCAAAAACATTTTCTGAAAGGTATTTCTTTCCCATATATTAGGAGAAACTGAAGCCATTTACAGAGTGACCTTCCATGGCTTTTCTTTCTTAACCCTGGGACTCCTGAGACTGCCAAGTGATTCCTGTCCTGATTTCATTGTCAATCTTCCCGAGAACTTCAGAGATGTCAGATAGGACCATTGTTGGCCAGTAGGTGAAGGAGTAACTGTGCTGTTTCATTACCTAGATGTCTTTTCTTTTTCATATGTGTGAATACTAGAAATGCCTGGAGAATTTTAGATTAACCCCGTTTCACCCTCTATGCTACCAATTATTGCTACTGATCAGAATTTCTATTGCTGTTTACAGCCTCTTTTGAAGTGCACAAAACTGTTTCTTAATGTGAAAAGAGTAACAAGCAGGCAAACTGCCCTACATCTCTCCAAATGGCAAAAGTGTTCAGGACTTCCTTGTGCATTACGAAGAAGTAAGAATGGGCATATGTCCAGCATTTTTTCCCGTCCACAAATGCATCCAAGCAGCTCAGGTCACCGCATCACTTCATACCTTCTGAGTACTGTAAAACATCACAATACCTTTACATTCACAGAGTAGGCAGGCTCTGACTTGTGACTCCTCAGATCTGCCTGAAAAACTTTACTTCTAAACAGTGCTATCTATGTACCTTTCCCTGCAATAAAGCCTCAGTGATTCTGGGGGTCCATAAAGGGGAGGAGATGTCTAGACTACGGCCTGAATTGCTTTTCTTTCCCCTTAGCTAGGTAGAAAATGGATAGAAATAAATGTGATGTATTAACATCCACTCCTTTTACTCACTGTCCTGGAACATGACATGGGCAAAGTAGCATTCCAGTCTGCAGTTGTTAAAACATGCTGTCTAGTACATTGCTTGACACAGCTTGCTTTCTTTGGTTAAACAAGACCTACAAGCAAGCCTGCTAGACGTGATTTTCCCCATAATTTTTTTTTTTTTTTTTAATACATTCTTCTGCAATAGCATTTGAAGTATTTTTGCCTCTGGCTAAAGAGACAAGTTGAAATTCTCGGTCTCAAGGTGGTGTCTAAAATACAGCTGGATAGTAATAAACCTGTTTAAAAGTTTGAATTCAGTCATGCAACACAGGAAGCAAGCTGCACAGACTTTCCTTTGCTTCCAGTTCAGGGCCTGAGCACTCTGTATCCCCGTGCAGCCCACAGGTGATGTGGAGAAGCACTCCTCTTGCTTGCCAGGCACGAGAGATCTGGGTGCTGCGGTGGTTTTGAGGTTGAACAGGAGCTGAATAGCAGCTCTGCTTTGGGTCAGTTATTTGTCTTCTCATTGTCAAGCACGAGCAAGCCTGAGCATGAAAAGCCTGGTAAGGTTGCTACACATAGGCCAAAGTCAGTGCATAAACTCCCTATCAGAAAGCTCTTCATGGGGCTGTGGTGTGACTCCAGAGAAAATGGCACTTTGTCGAACCAGACTTCTCTGAAAAAAGAATCAGGTCCAAGATGAAAGGACAGGGAGTTCTCATCAGAATTTTTATGACAAGTTGTTATGGAAAGGATTTCTGCTGTGGAGTGGCACAAAAATGACTTATTCTTTGTCTTCGTCCTTTCTGGGACACCTTTTTACTGACAATGCTTGGTGATTTAAATTTCCACAAATAACATGCTGTTCCTCTTCAGCAGGCCTGTTAATAGCACATAAGGCTGGTAAATCCCAAATGTGTAACACTAACCAGTAAATCTGAGAGCCCATCCTGGAAGCACTGATTAGGAGACTTCGTACTTGGACGTTCCTCAGACCATCTTTCAGATCATAGCCACAAAACCTCTCCCAGAAGCTTGATGGTCTCCTTCCAATTTCACTGCATTTGTGTCCATTCTCTCATTGAACCTAGAAAAAAAAAAGTAGGAGGAATGCTCTTGATTCATGTTGTATATGTTCTTATACGCTTAAGCTCTTTGAAATCAATAGGAGCATTTGTATGCAAAAGTGTTGTTCAGCACAGACGAGGAACACAGAATAAGGCAAATAAGATGAGTTGAAGTGTTTGTTGCGTATCGGCTGCCTTCTGCAATGCCATTCAATCAGAAAGCATTTAAAGAGGCTCTAAAAACTTTAGTTTGGTCAGAAATGCCAAACATGTCCCCTACAATACTTTTAAACAAATGTTATTTGTAAGGGAAGTATAAAAGCTACCATGTAATGCACAGCAACTTGGATGGGGTAGAACCCTCCCACATCTGTTGCAAAGAACTTTTCTGTCCCTTTTTTGCTCATTATCTAGCCACAAGACTCTACCTGTGCTTCACAAAGAGCAACTTTCACAGTGTTTACACAGGTGGGCCAGGCAAGGGGGTGTGAAGGCTTTTGGCAGCTGTGCAAAAAGCTGATGTGAAACTATGAGAACATGTACATTTCTAGGGTTGAGTTATTTAAAATACACATTTTTGAAAGTGCAGTGAATTGAATTCCATGCTTGCAAAAGATAAATATAATGCTAACACAACAGATCAGAGACTGAAGTCTGGTATTCACTCAGAGTGGCTCTTTAAACCTTCCCACAGCATCTGCAGCCACTCTACCTCCACCATGGTCTGGAAGGATTACTTGTGGAGGGTGAGAGCCTAGCTCATTTCCTCTGCTCTTTCAGGCCTTGGTCTTTCTGTTGAGGCTGCTGCTTATGTGATAGCCTGAACAGCTGGTGTGTAATGGGAATATTCTTGAGGAATTCAAATTGGGGACTTAGATACGGAGGGGCTGCATCCCGTGCAGGAACTACTAGAGTTGCAGTGGTAGGAACTGAATTTTAGGGGTTCTCTCTGAAAAGAGAAAGGACAACCACAATGTAGAGGCAGAGAGGGAAGTATGGCACCTTACGGCCACCTTGGATCTCCCTGGCTGCAGTGCTGGTGGGTCAAGGTGAGCAGCAGCAGAGGCCCAGTTTTGGTGTTCCAGTGGAGCAGAAGTGGAGGCAAGCTGCATGCAAAGCTGGGCAAAGGGCTGTGCTTGGTGAGCCTTTCCATCCTCCAGGATCAGGGGTGGGCACAGAAGGAGCTGATAATCACCATCACTCCCACTCAGGGCATTTTTGAGTTTATTGTGTATTCCCCCATTCATGCATAAAGCAAAGCACAGGGAAGGAGGCAGACAGAGGAGAAATTGACCAGGGAGAAGGTGGCTGAAATGGAGACGTGCTTCTCAGAATGCAGAGCTGAATTCATGGACCGTATTCCTGGAGCTGCATGTGGTTCAGGGTGGCATTTAGCGGTTGTTCTGCCGTATATCCTTCTTTGGCACAGATGGACATGCAGTGAGGATGCAGCAATCCTGGTGAGGCCCGGGGCTGATGCTCTCTGTGCTTTGCACAGTAAGAGTTTCTCTGAGGTAGCTCAGGCTGTTTTTCATGAATTAGGCATCTAATGGAACACGGATTGCTGCCATGGGTGAACTACAGACAGATTGGGCTCAGCTCCACCACAGCTTGCAAGGACTCTGGAGAGAGATGCTTTTCTCTCTGCCCCAGCTTTGGGTCCCTGTAGATTTCAGTGCCTTGGGATCTGCCCTAGGGATTGAGGTGGGTGCATCCCTGCTCCCTGTTCAATGGTGAGTAATGATGCTTCTTGTCACTCTCTGCTGCCCTGCCATAGGTTGGATATGTTCTTTCTCCATGAGATGTGATCACCAGTGAGCTCTCTGGTGAAGCAAACATGCTGAGAAAGGAAGTCTAATTGAGCAAGCCAAAGCCACGAGATCAGTCCATCTCAGGGTCCCGGTGCAGGACTATTTCCTCGCCCCCAGTTCTGTGCTCCAGCTACAAAGATGCATTTCTCACATGGTTAGCCATAGAATATCATCATCATCATTACTTCAAGATGAAACTGTGGAATGGCAGCAACTAGAGTTCATCACACCTCCCCCCACACCCTTTGCCTTTGTTTTTCATTTTCTGTACCTGTTTAAGCTCAGATTCACAAAAACTTTCAAATCTCTCCCTGCATTTCCCCAAGCTGTTGTGGTGCAACACAACTTCTGGGTGGGGGGGGATGCTGAAGTATTTTAGCTCATGACTAGCATGAAAAAATTTACTTTCCATGCAGAGCTTCCCAGAGAATAACCCAGTTTCTGGCCAGTCCCTGCCAGCATTGCTCGGCCTCCGAGATGGGTGGGCAGGGGAGGGGGAATCTCCTGTGGCATCCTGGTGCCTGCACCCCTGCTAGCAGGGAAGCTGGCAGCTGGGGAGCAGGGCTGGGGTTGCCTCGGCTGTCCCCTCTGCAGTGTTTGCAACAGGCACTCATTAACCATGGTTGGGCTGCTTAGCGTCAGGGCCTTTATTGTGCCAGTTCTGCTACCTTTATAGGCTGTGCTACTTAAGCTAACAAAAAGTTTGTAAGGGAATAGGATATGAAACACATAAATAAAAGTATCAGGTATCCCTAAAACATGTGTGGATTAAGCTGGTGAAAAGGTGAAATTTCTCTTCCCCATGAGTTAATGTCTATTTTTCTTGGAAACTGTAGTTTGAGGGCTGACCCCCCTTTTGCTGAAGTGATAAAAGATACGTTTTCTTATCTGAATGCAATGACATTTTAAAAGGCTCCCTTTGTTGTTTCTAAACCTCCATGTCAACAGTTATACCTCTTATACAATTTTCTTCATATTTACTTAATATAACTCTACATTGTGTTGATATAAAACTAGACAGCATACTTTTAACTTCTCAGTACTTTTGTTGGACGAAAATCTTTACAATGCCAGACTAATCTTTCAGGAGTGACAGCATATTGGCATGGCATGACAATTTAAATCCATGTTGGAATATGTTTATCTATCACCTGGCATTATGATACATTTTTTTTTTTACTTCTGGCTTCTAGACGCTGTAACTTTTGTTTCAAGCTGAGTGTTTTTAAAGGTCAGGTGTCTCACTTCTAACTCTTCTTTACAAAAGAGTTTTGAAACTGTTTATTCATAGATATCAGGAAGGTATTCTCAAATGAAATAAGAAAACCCTTTGGACACAACTTTTATTTTTCTAGCCTTTTTAAGGTATTTTCTCTGTTAATAATTTACTTGTGAATTCGAACAGAAAAGGTTTATTCTGTGGATGTAAGGATGAAAAATTCAATTGTTACTTTCTAGTAAATACAAAAGGAACTACTTTTGTATTACAAAAGAAACATTAATATTAGCTGCATTTTGGGCAAAAGGGAGGGACACATTCTGGTATGGGTAGAGAAACTAAATTAAAATTAAAATTCCTCCAAAACCATTTTTTTCCAGCAGTAACCATCAGCAGAAATTATGTCTGTAATTCTGCAAAACCATACCTGAGAATCTCAACCCTGAGAGTCAGACACTTCCTGTATTTATTAGAAGACAACAAACACATGACCTGCTTTGTTTCATTTAAAACTTGTTCAGAAAACACCACACTTCCTGCTCTTCTGAGGACATTTGAATGAGGCAATTTGCTAATTGGATATAGCCATAAGTTTAAAACTCCTTCTCAGGATGGTTATAATGACGCACTGCCTGGCACCCCTTGTCATGAGCAGCAGAGTGAATAAGCTGTGGTCAGGCAGAGACAATAGGTTTAGCCTGTGACTAAATGGAACAGAAGGAGTGACCATAAGTGTTAATAAATGTTATATGGAAGATGCAGAAGGAAAATTCTGCATGGATGCCAGACTGCATTGAAGAGCTGACTCACCTTTTGTACTCTACTTCTCCTATGTTCTCACTCAGCTCCTGGAAAAAGAGCAGACATACTGAGGCTCTGTTACTTTTCATCCTCCACTAATCCACTGCTGCTGCGTGTGTATTTGTGACAGAGCAAAGCTAGGATTTTGCTTTTTCCTCTTCCTTCACTGTGGAGACTCAAGGTGCTGGCAATAACTTGGGTAGTAGTTTTGAAGAAACAAGCCAGCTAAAAATCATCACCAAGAAGAATTTTCCCCAGAAACTAAGGATTCATGATCACACAGAATTTTCAGCCCAAGAATATGGGCTGAAAATTCTTAAAATGGAAAATATTATGTAGCTATCAACAAGGGTGAGTACTGAAAGAAAAATTTAAAGGAGAATACAATTCTTTCTTTACCATAGTGTAAAGGAAGAAAGGGGGAAAATACGGCTATTCAGGAAAAGTTATTACATAAATTCCCATGCTATGAGCTGCCTAAAGATGAAGTCAGAGTGTTATTAGGATCTGTTTTGACAATAGCCAGTATGAACTTTACTCACCAATATAATAATGGAAAACAATTTGTGTGTGTCACTTTTGCTTGCACATTTTCAGGGATAGGTTCCTGCTGGATTAGTCTGCACTACGATTTCTGCTATCACTGTTGACTGAAAACAAACCAAAGCAAAGTTAAAATCCTGCTATTTACAGCCAGCCTGGAAAAACACTACCAAAAGCAGCTAATCCTGGGTTTGAGTGTTCAGTTAAAGCCTACATGTGAACTGAACCACAGACAGAAAAGCCCACTTGCATCTATCCCATACTTCCCAGTGGCAGTCCTTGACCTTGGGCTCTTTTAACTGAGACATGAACTTGGTACAGTTGAATGTCTTTAATGCCTCAACAAGTGACATCCTTGCTCCCGGCTTAAGATAGTCTAAGTACTAATGTTGGAAGTAGCCTGGGGAACTCAATCATACAGGTTTACATGAGCTGTGATTGTTTGATGAATGATATTTCACAGGAAAATAAATTCTCGTCATGTGAACAGAAAAAGAAGCAACTGTTTCAGTTTTCTCATTGTCAATGCTCCTGGAAAAGAGCAAGAAAGGGTGTGTATAGTCAGAGGAGGAAAATGCCCAGAGTGGAAGGGAAAAGAGAACAGAGATGATTTAAAATTATTTCAGCTGTTATTTAAAAAATTCTCTGGAAATATACTGTTCCAAAGCAGCGATGTGCAAGCATCACAGCTGGAGACTTGAAGGACCTCTCACGTCACAGAGATCAGCTTCCCAAAAAGTCTCAGCCATGATTTAGGATGTATCAGACGTGCAGCCAGAGGTTAATTAGCAGCGAAAGCTCTCTGCAGCCATACTAAGAAACCACTGTAGCCAATGTCTGTCGAACTTAACAGTGCTCACTGTTGCAAGAGCGACCTGAACAACCTCAGCCTTCCTGGCTTGTCAGCTTTGAAGGGTGTTTAACAGGTCATCCATTGCAGTAGTGGATTAGTGGAGGATGAAACATGTATCATTTCGGTTCTTGTCTCCCAGCAGCAAGCAGCTGATGCCATGGCATGTTAAACATCTTTATTCAAGCAAACTCTGTTCCTTTTACTTTTGCTGAATAAGTGCAAGTTCACCTCTGTGATACATAAGTGTTGCTGGCACACTGACTGCTGTAAAAGAAATGTGTATTGTTGTCTGGGATTGAATGGCTGTTAACACAGTGGTGAAAACAGAGAGCTGTGGAAAAGTTCTTAGAGGTAATGGATTTTCAGTAGCCATTCTTGAGTTCTTCTTTCTAGCTGCTCATGTTACACAGGGAGTGACATTTACATTAGTCAGCAAAATTAGATCAGCAAAGTGACCACCCATCTAAAACCTTATTCAGCTGGGACCGTTGGAACGGCGCACCCAGGTATGCTGCGACAGTTCAGTGGGAGCCTCGACTTGCTGTGAAGCTCTAAATCACTCATTACAAAGGGGTTTTGAAGGTAGGAGGTTCTGTGACTTCTCAGCATGCTTCACAAAGCAGGCTGTGGCTAACTCAGTTCTGGGTGCAAACAGGAAACAAACTCTCTCCACCGCTTGGACTCAGTAAAGCACAGGCTATTCCAGGTCTGGCAAAGACAGCTTTTTTGCTGTTCTCCTCTTACTTTTTCCTGGTTTGGGCAATGGTTGTGGTTTCAGAGTGGTGTAACGATGATTTCCATCCAAAGCAGCAGTATTTATTCATACTTTCCTCAAAATTTGCTCCGAAGTACATCTCAGAAACAAAATGTGCTTTCTGCAAGCAGTTTTAATATGTTATAGACTATTTAAAAATTGTTAATCCCAAAATTGCGAGTAATTTATTCATGATTTTTTACAACCACCTTTCTCTATTCACCCGTTTCCAGTTCAGTCTGTAATTGTCTTTATCATCAGTGACTTTGCTAAAGATTTCAGTTAATTCCATCTGTGGTGCCCATCATGCGTAGGCCACTGGAAATATACAACTTACAGTTCCTTTCCAGTGCCTGTTGACTATATCAAGTCCATGGGGATTCCCTGGAAATTTTACCTCAGATACACTGCATCTATATAAAGTAGCTGGATGACCCCTTTTTGTGTATTGCTAATGGAAAATACAATAATTATTTTTGCAGTTCGGAAAATCTCCCTTGAGATGTATATTTTAACAATGGTTTCAATTGCATTTTATCAAAAGGAACAACTATAGAAGCAGAAAATTTAGAGATAGCTCCTGTAATGGCATCGACTCTTTTTTCTGCCTCAATGGTGTTGATGAAATATTGAGATGGTGGTGATAAGACTGAGAACTATGCTCCTTGAAGTCTGGTGTCACTGGGATTGCATTGCTTGCCCTTTCAATTTAAAATGGCAAGAAAAACCCCCACCAAGACTATGAATTTTTCCTACCTATGATTGCTAAAAAGAAGAAAAGCACTTGGTATTGAGGGAACTTTTTGTGCATGTGAAAATTTGGATTCTCATGCCCACATAAGAATGAAAAACACCCAGAAACTGCAGACCTGTACCCAGCACCAAATGAATTGCATTTGCGGTAAAACTCACAACCTTCAGCGGCATGATAGGGAAGACCTTGATAACTGTGCACCAATATGTTCAGGAATCACTACACTAATGAGCTGCAATAATACGTGCCTTGGAGCTTTTGCCAGGTATCTTGATTCCAGCCAGGACAGGGTTAATTTTTGCAGTAGCCAGGAGGAGCATGGTTAGGACCCAGAGACTTTTCTATACCACGTCATTGCCGAGGACAGCAGGAAGGGAGTCTCTTCCAAGGAGAAGGGTTTCCTTCTGGTCAAGTAAGCATGATGGAGGGAGAGGTGGGGTAACACTGGTTCCACACTGGAAGGAGTGGTTGGATAAGGCAGGTTCCAATCCAGAGGGAGAGGTTGAATAATGCTGCTTCCAAGCTGGATGGAGCAGTAGAGGTGATGTGGCTGTGGTCAGGTCAAGCTCTGCAGTGAGCATTTTTGCCAGTGAATCACTCTCTCTTTTGTACACTTTGTTGTGAATATTGTTGCTGCCAGTGTTTGTTTCCTTATCTCATTGCTGTTTCCAGTAATTTGTTCTTATATCAACCCGTGGTCTTTACCTATTGTGCCTCCAATTCTCCTCTATCCCACTGCAGGAGGAGGGGGAGTGAGCGAGCAGCAGCATGTTTTGGAGAGTCTCTGGGGGGGCACTAAACTGGGGAGTACCCTTTCTAAACCATGACACCAAGCTTTTCCTGAGCTGTGCTTATGGTACTGAAAGCCTCCTGGCAGAAGGTGTCCAGGATGGCTGATGCCCTGGACTGACTCCAGAGAAAAGAAGAGGGGAAGGAAGGATGAACAAGGAGCTGTGTGGCTTTGACAGCAGGAGATGTGACAACTTGCCAGGCATGTCCAGACAGGTCATCCTTTCTCCTACAAAACATGGACAAAAAGTGGACAACATCCAGCAGCAGCAGTGAGGAACTGTACTTCTTGTCAGCCAGCTTCCTGACCAGGAAGAAAAGCAAATGGCCCCTTGAAGGAAATGAATGGCTTTTCTAACTTGGAAAGCCATCCCTTCGGACTCCCAGACCTTCCATATAACATCTCTGGAAGCAGAACAAGTTGCAACACAGAGTATGCTAATGAAAGCCAAATCCCATCCCTAAGCAGAGATTCTGGTTCCTGAAGGGAGAAGTGTCAGCATCTTCATGGAGTCCATAGTGACAACCTCATGCTGTGTACTGGCTCTGAGTGTCACATGGGTGTAATAATGAAGGGCATTGGCATTAACTTCTGAGGTAAAATTCTGTTTGAGTACCTTGCCTCTTTAAAGAATTGTTATCTTAATTTTGGTTGATTTCTAATTTCTCCATAGCTTGAAATGACCCAGGTTTCTTTTTTTTTTTTTTTTTTTAGGTAGGCACTCTTTTGTTCTGCCCAAGCACTTCATTTCGCAAGAAAAAGATGGCCTGATCAAACTTGCCTCGGTAGATGTCTGACTCACTTTGGTTGGGCTCTTTCCACTTTGGCAAAAGGCTCCAAAACCTTTATGCACACTGTAGACAAGAAAAGAGCAGGTGAGGTGTTTAATATGAGAGACAGTTCCCTTGCAGGGCAACAAGGTGGTGAGAAGGAGTCTGTGTGTTTAAGGAACACCAGAGTGGTGGAACTGACACACTGAAAGTAGTACTTGTATGCTGAATTTCTCTCAAAACGAATGAGTTGTGTAACTCTTTCTGTTGTAACTGTTTAAATATTTGAATTCTTCAAGGCTTTTTGGTGTTCAGACATGGAGTAGGAACAATAGAGAAAAGGAAATAACATTAGCAAATGTTTTTCTCAGACTTTGATGCTGTGACAGAAAAGCTCATAAATGATCTATGGTCCATTGAACCTTTTCCAATAGTACTTGTAACTTTTAATGACTATGAAGTGTACTCCATGGGTTTCAAAATGAAAATTGCTGAAAAGAAAATTCTTTGATTTGGAAGGGAAAGAAAGTCATAATTCCACAAGGAGTCTCAATAAACTTAAGTGAGACAATAGAGAGGGAAGATTGTACAACTGTTTTTATAGCTGAATGTATGTTATTTTTCTCAGATGTATTGACTTTATTTCCAGTCTGGAATAGCTTAACTTTTAGAACATTAGTATAACAAATGTACAAATATATACCTTCACTAAAAATCTCGTTCCATATAAAGTGCCTCAAAAACAAAAAAGGAGTATTTAGTATTTTATTATTCAATATTAATAATTGAGAGTTATCTTTTAGAAGTGACATTCAGGTAAATAAGCAATATACCACATGTAGAGTCTCCATGGAAGAGACAATGGTTGAAGTCCACACTGAGAAAGACTTTTCTGATGACAAGTGATTATGTCATTCCATCTGAAAGATTTCTTCACCTTGGCTCTGGACATGATACCATAAAAAGTCAGTTCTTATCTTGAGGGCTTTTTTTCCCCCCTCTACTCTTGCACTGAAGCAGAACCTTGTCAACATAGGAGTTTTCATCATTAGCATGAGTCTTTGGTTTCCTGAAACACAACAGAAGAGAGTGCTGTCAATGGGAGAGCAGGGTATGAGTGGTGAAGGCAAGACATGGCTTCTATGTGATTTGCTGAAGCAAATGCAAGAAAGAAGGAGACAGGTTGCTTATTCCACGTGGCAGAACCATGTGGTTTTGTTCCTGCCCAGTCAACTGGTGACTGGTGATCACCTGGTGATCATGTCTCCTTACTAAAATCCTTTGAGATCAAATTGCACTTGGCATGTCACTGAGAGTGCATTGATAGAGGTTCTACTTGATAGAAAGTGTTTTGCCCTTGTTTTGTTTGCTTTTCAGAAAAAAAGGATGTCCGCTGCTAGCAAAAGACACTTTCCACTATCCAGTTTAATATGTGTAGTGAAAACTGTCCTAATGCTCATAATATCTTTCTGTAGTGTTCCTCTCAAGGCTGACATTTTTCCCTACATAAATTCCCATCACTCTTTTAAAGAAAAAACCTTTCGCCCCTCTGACCTTAAAACCCGGCCTTTAAAACACCTCCTTAGCCATTGTTAGTGCTGCTTTGTTCTTCTGCTAGGTCTGTTCCTAATTTTCAGTATTTCACTTGTGAGTGACTATTCAAGGATATGATCCAAGCAGAACTTCAAGAAGTTACCACCCACCAGCTGAGACACGGTAACGTCCATGGACATGTTCTGAGTTTGCCCCCGTGCAATCTAATTGGACATAACCTACACTGCCTCCATTGCTTCTTACTTGTGATGTGATATTCCGCCACAGGCAGCATCTTCCCGATATCCTTCAGCGCCCTTGACCTCATCTAGTAATATGTCAGTGTGATCCAGAAAGCAAGCACTTGTGGTTCTCATTGATTTCTCCCCTTTTCCATTTGGGTGCATGCAGTTACAGGTTCAAGCCTTAATTGCTGAGGTGCCCTTGTGAAACAGGCGGGCACAACCATGTGTTACATGAACGGGCTAGGTAAGTAAATGACACGTGTCATAGTGGTACACACTGTAGCTGGGCAAACACTGTGAAAAATCCCTTCTACGATGAGGTATTCAACTGCTAAATTCTTTGGCTTTACCCATGCCAAATTTGTTCCCTTCTATACGAATTTTTTCTTCCCAGGGATATTCTACTCATCAAATTTTATTGGCACACGTGTAGGTGTGGAGAAAACTGTACATGTAAATATTCACTGAGACTGAATTATCAACGTGTAGAAGTACTTATGTGATTTGTAGGTGCTAGATCATTCAACTCCTAAGTGTCAGATCCTCAGAAGTGTTTGCCTGGTGCCTTGTATGTTTCAAGGGAAGGCAATGTTTGTGAAAGCAACTCAGAAACAGTCTTTTAGCTCCTTGGAACTTTGAATTAGTGAATGCCGACACAATCCCGAAGAGCAAAAAGATTGTCAGACTACTAGACCTGCAAGTCATCTTATATCTCAAATTGTTTCTGCTCTAGTCAAATCAAAAGGATAAGAAAAGGCAAGAGAGAACTCCTTGAACTTGTGGTAACTCCTGCTAGTATCCAGCTGCGCCACTTGGAAGTGTTTATTTTGTGGTATGTGCTTTTCTCCCTGGAAGCTTGTCAAGTGGCAAAGTGGGATCTTTGCTTTCTAGGATAAGTATTTTTTGGGTGATAAAATTAAACACTGTCACTCACTTCTCTTCCAGAACATCATTGTAGTGAACAGTTTTTCCAAGACAGAATTTTGATGGTAAGCTACTTTCTCCATCAATTTAAAAAAAAAATTACAGGTTTTAAAAGCTTGTGATTATGCTCAAAAAAATGTGTAAGAATGACAGCCCTTCAAAAACAATAAAGTAAAACCTAATGCAATTGTATGTTGCTTTATTTGAAAAACGATTTGCTCTTTTTTACTATGAAACCACAGCCTAGCCCTCTTCCATGACCCATTTTTTTGTGATGTAAAGATGCCATATTGCTTCATGCATGGAAGTTCCGGATACTGTAGCTAACATCCAGGGTGTTGGCTTGGACTTGCTCTGCCATAATTGATTTACTGCCTTGGGTGAGAAACCACATGGAACAGCCTCTGAGCATAATTATGATCAATCGCACCTGCACTCCGCAAAGCAAATGCTACCAAAATCTCAACTCAGCATAATTCTACTCTCTGTGGTACCTGAAAAGAATAAATCACTGAACGACTTCATGGAAAGAATTTTATTTCTTAGAGGAAATCAACATTTTTCATAAACTGCTCCACAGTTCAGGGAAATATGGGAGCCAAGAAAATAAAGAGCCCATGTGAGGCGGTGGGCTTGAGCTGTGCTATTTGATTTGTCTCACTGTGGTCACACCTCTGTTGCTCAGAGGAGCCTTTGGAAGTGTAACAGGACCCTTCATTGTGGTGTGAAGTCTATCATGCTGAAGCAGAGAAGATATATCAAAAGGTAATTTTTCCTCTACTTCAAAAAAAATTATTTTAAGAAATGTTTTGAATTACAAGGCAACTAATTTTGTTTCCTAACCTAAATCTGTATCCTTATGTGCCTTTTGGGACAGTGGAAGTTACATTTTCTAAGGATGTTTTTCTAGATTCAAAATGTAGCTTATATTTGCTTATATTTAATTGCAAAATTCACTGTGCTGTTTTCATAAATTTGTTTGAAAGTAAGTAAGAAACACATATTGCAGTTAAATACTATTTGTTAAAGATGTCATTAAAAAATTTTGTTGAAGTATTTCCTGGGGAAAAAGTCTTTCCAGGGAAACTTAAATCTTCCTCAAAATACTTGTTATTTTTGGAGAAATAAAGCATCATCTCATCCCAAAATACATTTTTTTCCTTACTTTTTGAGAAAGATGACAATGTTGAAAAAATCCACGCAGATGTAATTTTTTTTTGGGGGGGGGTGGTATTAGGAAAAAGAGAGTTTTATGAGCAGCTGTGTTTCTTACAGACCTACCCTAATAAATCAGCATTTGTCAGTAATCAAAGAAAAGAATATATCAGGTATCAGACATATTCTAGTTTCAAGCTTCCATGGGATTATTATAAGCAACAGCAAGCAAAAATATAGCCAAAATGTATTAAAATACTTTTCTTAAGTGAAAAGTAAACCCTAGCCTTCTCTCTGCTGTTTGCTTTTCACTCTTGGCCAAGGCGACCTCATGAAAGTGTTGTTTGGCTGTTCTGGTTGCACCTTCAGGTGGTGTGCACGGACCCAGGGCTCCTCAGGCCAGGGAGAGCACAGGGGATGTTTCAGCGGAAATTCACGGAGAAGCAGAGAATAGAAGATGGGCTTGGCTGTCCCTGGCTTCCCCAAGCACGGCCCAGCCTGTGTGCAGTGCTGTGCTCGCCGGACTCAGGAAGGCTGTGCTGCAGAGCTCTGTATTTCCCTTGTTTCCCTTGCCTCTCCGGAGACCTGCAACTGCTTTTGCCTGCCCCTACAAACTGCAAGCCAACTCCATTTGCTGCAGTGCTTCACCTGCATTTTGCTACCAACAATTGTCGGTGTGTCAGTAAAGACGCCTGGATGTATGTCTTGGGGTGCCATATTTGTTCCAAATTTTCAGCCGGATATTGACATGTGCTTCAAATTTCACTTAGAAAATGATAAGATGTTTTTGCATTAGAGTTCTTCTGACATCTTACTGCATCCTTCTGAGCCACTCCTGCATTTCTGCTGACACATTCAGCACATAGGTGTATCACGATTTTATGCTGCCTGCACATAATAAAGATATGTGTAAATTAGGGACTCAGCTTTTCCAGCAGAAAATGTGGTAAAAAACCCCCCAGCCTACATGATGCAATAGCTCTTTCTCAGGCAGACACACAAAGAGGGAACTTATTTAGCCTGAGGTTAATTTTAACCACATCAGTTCACAGAAAAAAATTAATTTTTCTTCTGAAATCTCTCTTAGTCTCTTCTCATTTGCAGGTGGTGTTCTGTAGTTCTTTTCTGTTTGTTTTTTTTGTTTTTCGTAAAGTCTGGAAAGAAGGTAAATAGAAAATCAGTGATTTCTGGATTCAGTTTTGGATGTGGGTGCCCTCCATTGCCATTGAAAGCCTGGGTGACGTTTGACGTGGCTTGACACAGTGAAGTCTATGTTTTGTTGTACTGGTTGCACGAGGCTGACTTTACCTGCTACAGAGAAGGAGTCCAGGTTTGCCTCCTAACAGTACTTCCAAGCATGTACCTAACATCTCCTGATTCTAGTCCGAGGTCCCAGAAGTTGTTTTGCTGGAGTGTTTACACGGTGTAGAAAGGAACGCAACTAAAGGTATTACATTTTCGGATGTGAGCGACAACTTGTAGGCACCTGATGCGTTGTCTTTTCTCTCGTCTCTTGCTTCTCAATGTGTAGATGACTTAATGAGCCAAGACACAAGATTTTCTCTTGTGAAAATCATCATGGAATCACAGAATGGCTTGGATTGGAAAGGATCTTAAAGATGGTGGAACTCTTTAAGAGTTCTGTGGGCAAGAACATCTTGCACTTGACCAGGTTGTTCGGAGCCCCATCTAGAAAAAAATATTGTCATGAATTGCTGCAGGAAAACCATTCAGTGGCCCAGCACTGTGCTTTTCTCTCACAAGTAATCCCTGTTAGATGTGTAACACCAGATTGTCATCCTTGTGAGGCAACCACTGCAGGGCCCAGTTGGCAGTGGCCTGCTGCACAGCCCAGGAGAAAAACCTCCAAAATAATTTCCCATAAACTCTACCTGAACCTAGTAAAATATGGGCCACTCTGCATGCTGCAGTAAATGAATGTGACCTCCATTTATCTTTCATATTATAAATATTTTCTGTGGTTTAAGGCATTCATTGCTTCCTTTTGCTGTCAAGGAAATGAAGGAAATACATTTCAGTAGCACTTTACAGAACGTACTTACCTTCAGTCATTGCTGTAAATATGCAGTGATCATATTTTGCCTGTGCAAAATAAATCAGAATATGTTGCCAGTTAGCTCACTCAAGTCTCAGCTGAAGTTATGACTAGTGTCAGTTTTTCCCTTGTTAGTAAACTTCTTTGCTACACCACATTTTTAATGCATTTGACTATTTCACAGCTATAGTTAATGATGTGTTGGAATAAAATCAAGGTCTGCTGAGTATAATCTTTCATGTTTGGTTTTGAACAGCATGGCTCCCATAAATAATAGTGGGATTTGTAGAGTGCCCCATCTTTGCAGTGCTTAAAGTCCTGAACAGAGGAATGAATGCAGGATTAGGGGTGCCAGTCATTGGCATATAATGACAAAATAAAAAAATGAAACATGATCATATGGCACCTAGGGAGTACAAGAAGGAAAATAACAATGAAAGACCACAGAAGCAGCAGGTAGAAAATAGCTTAGAAGCCAAGCAGAGCTAGAAGAACAGTCTTTAAAAGTGGAAAGGGATGAAAGAAGACCAAAGAAAGGCATGAGCATGCCAACTATTCTGCTGCAGTAGAAGCAAGACTAGCTGCAGGTCTCAGGCACTGTAGAGGCATGTAGACACAAGCACACACACTCACATGTTCTGGGGATTACTCCAGGCCTTTGGTACCCTTAACTTGCTGGGATGACATTAAGAAAGAAGTCATTAAAATACCAGGGCCTCATTAGGGCTACTTAGCAAATGTATAGCCTTCAGTGGTGTCTGTGACTTTCAAAGCCCAGATTGATGCCAAAGGCAAGCACTAATGTCTCTGGCTAGCTGGCCTTGACTTTGCTTGCCTGCTGTTCACCCTTTACAACCAGGCCAATGTGGCCATATGGTAGTCTGCATAAGGCCTAAATTTCTGCTGGTGGGTTTTTTTTTTCTTCCTACTCCTTCTGTTCACCTTTTTGTCCTTGCTCCCTCTTTTGAGTCTGTCATCATCCTTTTCTCCTTCTGAGAACACAATTTCATCCTCCTCTCTTTCTCTTCTGCCTCTGTCACAGCTTTCTTTCAGCATGCTACTGCCACAAATCCTTTTCTCAAAGTTTGCTTTCATTTTTCAACCACCAGAAAATGTCACCCATGCAATGCCTTGTTGCTACCCCAGCCCGTGTGGCTCTGGGTGCTGATGTGCAGTTTTCCTTGCACTGTTGCTCCCTCCCATGAACCCCACAGAGATCAGCTCTCCCCCCACTCACGCTGCCAGCCATGCTGCAGAAAGCCTGTGCAGGAGTCCCTAACCTGTGCTACTTTCTTGGCTCCTCTGCCACGGCGAGCACTGCTGTGTGGAAGTACAAAGCACATGGTGACGGTGACAGCTGTGGTGAGGGAGTGGCTGGAGAAAAAGCACCCAGGTGAAAACTGCTGCCTTATCACATTGCTGCAGTGAAGCCTTGAACCAGAACATACATGGTTAACTGGCTGATTTGAATGCAACTGGTTTAAGTGGGTTTAGATTTCAACTAAAAATACTCACTCAGCCTTGGCCACAATCCTTCATATTGTGTCTGTAGAGTTTATGGAAACACAAAGTTAATTGCTTGCCTGTTTCCAGAACTTCTATGGTATTTAATTCAAGATAACACACGAGGAAGTGTGTTTGCAGTTGAACTTAAGTTCTTTTTTACCTCCCCAGTTTACAGTACACAACTGTTATTTTTACAACAAATTCTTCCTGGTCACTACAGAGTAACTGACAGATCTGATGCAGACTGCACACAGAGGTTGCTCCTCTTGACGTCAGTCACTCTCCCGGCTGGCACACCGCTGTGATAGCCTTGCTAGCTGCAGCATAATTGTTCTAAGGGAAAGCAGAAGGCTGTATTGCCCGGGGCTACTGGTTTGACGTTGTTATCAGTAACACACAGTTGCATATTAAAGGAAAGCATGGCCTAAGCAAATCAAAACAGAGAGACTTAGGTGCTAGCGAATTTTGGAAACATCATGCAGAATGCTCCTTCATTTAAATATAATGAGTCTGAAAAAGAGACAGCCCTGATTCACCTCCCTGAACTAATAATATCAGTGTTGCCAAGATCATGGTATGTTTGTGGTTGTTTTATAAAGGTACCATATCAATGATGAAAGTGAATAGCCTGACAGAGTAGCTAACTTGTGCAGTGAAAATAACCCCAACCAACCCCCCATACCTGGAAACAGCAAAGGAAGAGAAGCAGTATTTGTGGCTGATCTTGAAAAAAAGGAGGTAAAATGAGATGAGCTTAGGTGAATCTGATTGTTTGCTGAACTCTGGCCGGAGGCAGTTAGACTGTAAGACTGCCTAGGAGGAGTGAAAAGGACCACCTTAGAAGTGGGGTATCTCAGAAAAGTAAGTGCAAACCTTCTAATATGACCTAAGAATTACTTGTTTATGCTTCTGTAGGAGTAGTACCTGAGATGTCAGGCAATATGCATTAGCTGTGCCTTTATCTGTGTTTCTTGTCAAGAAAGATCAGGTTTTTTTAATCCATAGGTGTCCCAGAGAGATGATGAAATCTCTGTCACTGGAGATATAACAAGCTCCACAGGGTCAAGCAGTCTGACTTCACTTCAAAATTGACCCTGCTTTGAGCAGAGTATCAGATCACAAGTATCCAGGGTCCCATCCAATCTATATTATTCCACGTCTCTCCATATTGGCCCTGCCTGCTTCCTGATGTACGGTTTCAAGGATAAAAACAAACAAACAAAAAACCCAAACAATTCCACATTAAAAATAGCACTGGGCATTTCTTAGAATTGTTTTTTAATGTATTGAATTATTTATTTGTTTCAACTGTGGAAAATTCCACTGCACAGTTCTGTCTGGCTTCTATCACACTGAGATTTTGTATTTAAAAAATAAAAACTATGAATTAGTGGGTTTTTAAATTACGTAAGAATTCATACACAGAGATGAAATACACATTGTTTATTAATTGTTGGTATTGATTATCCATTTTAAAACAGATGCAGAGGCAAATAGCATGATAATATAAAATGTTTGGTTCTTCCCCTTTCCACTGGTGTATGGAGCAGAAAAGCAGCAGCTGAGTTTATGGAAGTAGTACCTCTACCCATGTAGAACCTACAAAAATCTGGAATGAGTGTCTTTAGCCAGAAGAAGAAAAGGAGGCATTAGGTTTTTCATAGGTACAACCCCTAGACCACACCTTGACAATCACTTTCTTGCCCATTGGACAGAAGATACTGAAGGCCAAGGAATCTTCTCACAGAGATCTGTAACAATGTTTAACTCGTTTATTGATAGCAATTGGAATTGACTCTTGCTTTTTCAATCTCTGCTGTGAGTCTTCAAAAGGTAATATTCTTTTGGTTTCTTTCACGTATGTATGCTAAAGGAATCCATCTATCTCAAGCCCTGTATTTTCCAACTTCCCTGAAACTTAGTCCTTGAGGAGCAAGTACATGCTGTGTGATGGAAAATTTAAAATGCCTTGAAACTTTTGGGGTTGCTGTTTGAATATTTCTTTTAAGCTGTTCATCTACAGTTGCCTCCTCTCCTTTGACATGCCTGACCAAAAATAGTTTTGAGTAATGATGTTTAATCACTCTTTAAAACACCATGCTTCCCGAAATGGAAACAGTTTAGCTTTAAAAATATCCTATATAAACCTTCTGTTCTGTCTTGAATCTCCTCTGTTTTGTCCATCACCCCCTTCTACAGGTTGGCTCTGAATGATATTGCTTGGGATGGGTGCAGTTCTCATTACAGACTTTTCACTCCTGGTTTCTCCATTTCCATGTAAAGCTTATGAATATGCGTATTTGCAGCCTGTGGGGTGTTACAAATCCCCCGCCCGGAGCAGAACCAGAAAGTAGTTCAGCCCTATTGTTTCATAGGAAATTACAAAGCTCACATTAAAAGCATGTACTTATCTTAAAGAGGTCAACGGCAAGTTGTGACTGCTGATGGTATTGGAAACAGCAGATAAAACGCATTTCATGTTATGAAGAAGACAAACAGCAAGAATAATGCAAGTGAAGACAGATAGCCTTTCCTTCACCAAAGTATCTATTACCTCTAGACAGACTACTTAAGAAAACTTTAAATCTAACCTATGGTTTCATATTACCTTTAAAAGGAAAAATAAACTCTGGAAAGTAACATAAAACATTCTCTAATCAAAACTATTTTATCACAGTCAAACAACTCAAAGTGGTTAACAAAAGCTTTTCATTTCACTTAATGATGACAAGCAGAAAGTACAAGTTTGTTCTTGGAAGGGTAGAAGGTAACTAGCAAAACCCACAGGTGACAAAGGAAGTTTGTCAGACAGAATCTGGGAATTGTTTTGTGAACTGTTCCAAGCAGAACCTTAATCATTTGACTCATCGGTTAGCCCTGAGAACTCTGTTTTGCCCAAGCATATTTTCCAATATGTGTTTAAAGTCAGAATCTTGTTTAACTTTTAACCTCAACACAAGCAATCTGCACTACAACTGTTCCAGTAAGTACCTGAAGAGATTTCTGGAGATTGGTTGCCCTCAGTGGGAGCAGCATTCTCCATTTTCTGTCATGTATAATAAAGAAAGAGAAGAAGCCAAGAAAATGCAACATTCAGCCTTTAGTCTGTTTCCCACATAGTCTATCTTGTTAAGTACTTCCTCCGAAGAGAGTTTTCATGTTACCATATGTATTATCTTCTGCCTCCTCTTTCAGGAAGCTGTCCATCATAACAGCTTTTCGCCACATTCATTTGAGAGAGCAAAATTTACTACAATATCCATGGCCTTCTAACCTCGTTAGCATTTCTTTTGTGCTCCTTACATCTGATGTCATCAGATTTTTTGCATGAACTAATGCAAAATGTTCCAAAATCATATTTCTTTCTGCACACTCACCACTCCCTCACCTTATTTATTTGTGAGTTAATTTATTTTTCCTGTACTTCCACCTTCTGTGCAGGAGGCATGGGTGATGTAATGGGTGCTAGTCTTGTGATGACAGCAGGTTGTCATCATAAAGTGTTTTTTCTGCACCTGTGGTTTCATGACAGCCTATCCTAATAGAGTCTGGTTTCTTATCAGCTGGGGTTCTGCTGAGTGTGTTTCACAGTGGTACTCATCTCTCCACCCTACATGTCAATGGTTAGGATTTAGCACTGGGGACAGGAAATTCATTGATGATGTCACATTAAGACACAGTGATCCATCATTGCAGTGCTGTGATTTATGTATTTGCATAGATAATACTGCATAATTTGCTTGTAAAAGGATCTCCAAGCTTTACTTCTGGGAAGACTTCAGCTCATTTTCATAAACTTCTTTGGCTCTGCATATTTGTTTGTCTCTCTGTGTCCTGGTTTCGGCCAGAACAGGGTTAATTTTTCCATATTAGCTGTGAGGGAGTGGAGCCTGGAGCCGTGTGGGAGTGTCTGTAGTTGTTATTCTCTACCATGCACATCACTGCTGGGGGTGGAACTGAGGGACTCTCACTTTGGAGAAGAAGATGGGTGTGGTTTCTGGTTGTGAGAAAATGTGGCGGGCGTAGGATCTGTCCACCATTGTCCGTTGTCTCAGGCTGGTGATGCAGTTCACCTTTTCCTTTGTACACTGTTGTTACTACTATTGTTGCTGTTACTGTTTGGTTTTTCATCTCATTGCTGTTTCCCGTAAATTGTTCTTATCTCAAACCATAATCAAATAACTCACCTTTTGTGTCTCCCACTGGAGCAGTGAGGGTAATGGTTTGTGGTGTTCTTTTCATTGGAAGTACTGAACTGGGAATACTGTTACTAAATGATGACAGTCTGATATTTCTTCTGATATATTTTGGCCCTTGAATGTCTGCAGTGTGGTAAAAATGGAATGTGTGGAGCCCTTCCCTGCTGCACTGCACAAACTGTCCTCAGGCAAAAGATGTCTGCCTTGCCTTGGTTCCTGCGCTGCTGAGTGGTTCCATGCTTTCTGTCTGTGACCAGCATAGGCTATTGTCACTGGCCAGCAGTCTGAATAACTGTTCTGTGAAAAGGAAGCAGTTCGTGATGGTAGAGCTCTTTCTAATATCAGCCAATACCTGTCATTGCTGCTCTGTATTCCCACTGTCTCCATCTATAGCTTATCTGTCTCCACGTTTTCCCTCACATGACCATTTTTTGTCCATGTAGAGAACCTATGGTTTTCCAGTTTGATGTATTCTTGTGGACAGCTGAATATCAAGAGTTAAGGGCTTTTATACAGAGTGTTATTCTTATTTATCTTCTATATGGGGATACTAACCTACATTCTCTTTTCCTTCTGCAGGTGTGATATACTTACAAGAAATCCTCTAGTATCTGCCCATTCTGATAAAATGTAAAACGATAGAATTGCATATTTGCAAATCTTTGCCTTATACAAGTTTGTCCTTGGATTCTTGCTAGCCCATCATTTACATCCTTTGTCTTTTATTTATGCATTTCCTTCTGCAGAGTTACAGGGACCCATTCCCTTTGTGATTTCTGCTCTTCTCTGTACTGTTCTTCTTGTGAATTAGGGGAGTGCAAGCTTTGCTTAGGTTTAGCAGTTGGGTGTAAGTAGTATAAACACTTTAGTCTGATCCAGAGTTCCTTGCTGCCTGCAGACAAGTCTGCTGAAGCACTATCCTTGGAACAGCTGTATCCTTTGTTCTTCCTGCAGCAGAAGAGCTGGGTCCTGTGGAATCTGCTTGTTGCAGAAGTCAGTCATTTTTATGCCGTTTGGTAATGCACAAGCCTGTTGTTTTGTCAGACACTTGATTATAAGACTCGAAAAGTAAGCTCTTGAAAACAGCTTTTTTTTCTGTGTTTAAAATATGTCCACATCTCTTCTAGGAAGTAACTGATTCTTCTAGCTGGCTGCTGATGAAAAGTGCTGTTGTAGCATACGTGATGGCATGTGTACATTATGGTTAAGATGCAGACAGCTCTGTTTTTGGATTTCACTCTTACTGAGGCACACAGTCATTTTGCAGCTGTTTTGGTGCAACCTGAAGAACGTGCAGCTGCTCAATACATTATATTTAATGTTCAAGAGCTGGTGTGATTATGGTTTAAATTTTGGATTTGTTTCCTTCAGTGTTCTCAGTTTTGAATTTCGTGTATCAGCAATAATGAGCCTGTTCCTAACTCCATGTCCAGTCCTCAGTATAGACAAAAAGAGAGCAACCTCAGTGTATGGCATAGATTCTACTTCTTTGTTCCATATAGACTGTCCTTTGTAACCTTGAAAACAGTGTTTCGGGATTCCTGGCTATTACTGTGCACGTGTTTGATTGTAAGATTTTAAGGTGGTGTAACGATGACCAGAAACAATCCCAGCCAAAAGAAACTCAAAAACAATTGAAAAGAGGCAGTTATAGAAAAGTAAGTTTTTCAGGTCTTGACCAGCAGCACCAAAAGTCTTCGCAATCTGAGCAAAAATGGGTTTGGTTAGATCACCCTAGTTTCCAATGAACAGGTGTCAGTGTCCACGCAGAGTTAGCTTTAATTGGTGTGTCTGAGGTAGCCCAGGAGGGTCAGGATTAAATACACAGGCACAGAGTTACGCTCTTCCCCGTGCAGCTGGTTCAGTAAACTCCAGATGAAGGTCCAAGGTAGGGCCAACACTAACAAAGGCACCATGTTTCCTGCTTTGAAAGTAGATGCTTTCCAGCACTGTTAATCCACTGTCAGCTGCTACACCTGAATTCATAAGCCTAGAGAAAGCTCTTTCGGTGGAGTTGGATATGTCACATGGTTCACTCCATTTCTGACAACACTTTCATCGATAATCTGAGAAAATCCCATCAGATTTCTCAAGGCTGAAATTAAGTTTTGCTTACGAGTTAAAAAGATTTTAAAAAAGTTATGCTGAGCATTATTCTGTGCTGAGACAAAGGAATGAATGTTTAAGTATGTTTTCTGTAATTCTTTAGGTTTTAGTCAAGAAAATGTGATGATTTTTCTCTTTAGTGAAGTCTACTCTGCAGCCTCCTGCAGTCCAAACAGGATAGTTTTATGACAAAATCAGACTAGACTGGGGGTCTTTTGTCGGGTATTTATGCTACGTTTTAGAGATTATAGCTTCTTTGCCAAAGTTCGCAATTTGCTTGCAAAGTTTTCTGAAGACTTAAATGCCATCGTTGCTACAGTGACTTTTCAGGAGACCTAATTGTTCACCCACAGAAGATTAACTCTTTCCACTGGGAGACAGCTTAGGATATGTGAAGGTGCTGCAATGCATGACAGGGTTTATTTTCCTGCTGACTTGTCTGGGAACAGACATAGAACCTGAACCCAAAAGAACAGCAAAGGTGGAGGCAACAGAATTAATTTAAGAGGCAGTTCACTGAAGTATTCTACACTGACCCATCAGAAAATTATTTTGGCAACTGAGCCACTGCCTGCTTCTGCTTCTGAAGACTTTTGCTTCCATCACACATGGTAGACTGAATTGCTATCTGTTGCCAGATTTCAGCCAGTCCAGGGAAAAGCATGAAGCTGACGCAGGGACCGGGTCATAATTCCCTGAATTACATTTTTCAGTAGACAATCTTGATGCTGCAGTCAGTATCTAGGACTGCTTTGAAACATGTCAGCCAAGCAGAACAAAGTATCTCCTGATCTCGCTCCTCCTCTCATCTCATTGACATTAATGTAGGGACATGGCAGAGGAATACCTTCCTGGGGGACTCTCAGAGAGGGTGAGAGGCTGCTGCAGGAGCTGCTTCTCAGAAACCATTTCACCTAAATATATGATGTTAGCAGCACATGCTAACAAATAATTCAAGAACACTTCAAGGGTTTTCACCTGTGGTTGAAGGGAATGGCTGATGGTGGAGAGCAGAAAAGAGAAGAAAAAAGGGATATGGGTTTTGTAGGTTTCCTGTCAGAAATGATGGATGCTGTAAGAACATATTGCCTTTTATTGCACGTACATTTCTGACGGTTCTGTTTTTTGTTGCCGAGTGCGCCGAAAAGTGAAATCTCACATGTAACTCTAAAAGCTAACTTGTTTTCTCAGGGCTGCCTTTATTTTGTTAGCAGTCATGGGTCTACTTCCCAGCAAACAGGACCTGACTATTGTCTTTCTTTGGAAGAAGCAGCATGCAGTTTTGGTGGTTATGACAGCAGGGGGACTAACTGCATTCACTAGAGTCAAAAATAAACAGTGTCTAGGGACTAATTCTAATGCAAAGATTATCTGTGAAAGAAGCCCTCTCTCCACTCTTGAAAGTGACATGGTCCCAGGTGAAAGAAAGCAAGTGCACTGGAAACCAAACCCATGATTTATTTTTTTTCCCCCAGTAGAAATGGCATTTAAAATTTGGGAGATACTTGTCTTAGATTCTGACTTTTTATCCAGATATTTTCATGCATACACTAAAAAGACAACTAGTTTTGAAGGCAAACACCTCCATCAGAGGTAGGGGAAGAGTATGTGAAGCTGTTATCTTGTCACAGTGTTAAATGGGACAGCTTCTTGGCATTCTGGTAAAGAGGAGGTGACAAAGAACTACTGTGTGCCATATTGTTCTGTGGGACTGACTCTAATATTCTGAAATGTGAGGTTATGGTTTGCGTGCTGACGGGAACCTGGATGAGGAAACCATTCTTTCTTCAGTGAGATCATATTCCTTTGTTCCTCATATACCTCACAGAGGAGGTATGTGGGCAAATGAACTGCTACTTGTAGAAGCGCATTTTTTGTTCAAGGCTTCTGCTTTCCTGAGTTTGGACAGGTATATTCTGTTGTATTATAACTATATATAAAACATTGTGCAAAAAGAATTTACCACTGTTACTACTGCTCTATGATGTCTCTCACGAATCCTATGTCTATACATAGAAACAATTAGAAATACAATTTTAATTAAAAATAAGAAATAAAATATTGCTTGACTATGAATAAAGTATCAGGTCAGTTGTATTTCATCTGTGGCCGGAATAAGATTCCTTTGGGATTACTCCAGTCCTCAAAATACAGTTTTCCTACCCTATTCAAGGCATCTTACTAGATTCCTTGTTAAATGGAGAGATTGAATTTCATTGGGATTCTCAGTCTACTCTGACCCTTTTAAGTAAACCATAATAAAAAGCACAAGTAGAATCTGACACCATAAGGGTATGCCATATTTGGGCCAGCAGGTGATATTCTTTGATATTTGTGGTGGCCATCAATCTGTCATTTCTCTGCATTGTATATGCCAGTATCAGAGACATTAGACAAACCAAAATGGTCTCAAACTCTCTCAAATATTTGTAAAATTTCCCACCCTTCTAAAAAGTAAAAAATAAAAAAAATTAAAAACTTTTCCTGCCATCAAAGAGTAATTCTTTTATTTCAAAGATCAAAGACTGATACCCTACGTGGATCTGGCACCTACAACTTCTTAAACTGTTAAATATTTATTTGCTCCCATTCAAATGTCAGATATAATAAGTTAGAGATTCTTCCAGACTTTGATGGCTGTGGAAGATCTTCATGACAATCATATCTCTTCCAGGTTATGGCTAGGTTGCCATGTGACATGATTTCATAAGTTTATTTTGGGTTTTGTCCTGCTTGTCCTGGAACCTGTTACAGTTTTGGCATGGATTTTAATAAAAACAAAACTGGTCATTCGTCGTATTTCATGACAAGGCTGAAACAAAAAGCATATCTGAAAGCAGAGACCAAAGCATTTAATGGTAAATGATAGCAGATTCATCACCAGGTTAGACACTTGAAACATGGCAGTCCACTTTGAAAAGTTACAAAACCCACTGCCTACCATTATTCTCTGCAGAGGATCTATTGCATCTGTCTGTCAGTTCACATGTAACTTGAATCTCTTGACACAAGGAAAAGGTAAAATAAAACGCTGTGTAAAAATCACTGTGGACTTGCAATGTACCCAAATATGATACTCTAGTTCAAAGAATGGTGTTTGAACCAGACTACTGTTACTGGCAAACATGTTATTAATGTTCAGCCATCAAATGCTTTTGATTAAAGAGAAAAATCCTGTAGCACTAAAGAAAACGATTTCTCTTTTTTTACCCCTTATGCTATACTGGAAGTACTTAAAGAAAGGTAAAATGTCTTTTATAAAAAAAAGATTAATTGCACCTGCAATATATTTTATCCTCTTTGGAAATTGAGAAAAAAGAGAAACTGACTTGACTTGATAGTATTTTATCTATAAATGACACAGAAAAATACTCCTTAGCTACAGGAGCTAAGTGAACAACATATAATGCTACATGAAGCATTGCACTGAGAATCCCAGCTATGTTCCAGACGTCCTTAGAACAATTTTAGAGAAAAACCCCAACCAAAAAACAAAATAGAGAAAACAAGATTTGGCCCTGCTTGTCTTAACTAGAAGTGTTTTGAATGTTCTCAGTAATGGGGCTCGATGCTCTACAGACCCCAGGCACTAAGGGCCAGAATTTCAGAGGTACTAATAGACCTCAGGAGATTGACAGATGCTTCTCAATTTTCAAATGCAGGAAGACAAATTAGATGTTTAAGACCTAGGATAATCTGATGCCAGACATCTATCCATCCTGCTCAGACTGGTTTGAAAATCCAGTCTATGTCTATGCGTGGATCCATAGACACATTTATAACTAATCTGAGGATCCCAGAATTGTCAGCCCTGGCCCAGAGCTCATGAAAAGTTGAATGTTTGCAGAGGTATACACCATTCTACATACCCTTGAGCCTGGTGTGTCCTTTTATCAACTGCAGCTCAAGATTTTGTATGTTGACATTGGCCTGTCCCTTTTGCATGTCACCCTGTACCCTCTCCTGTTTTGGGTCCATAAGGCTGGATCTAATCCTTGCTAGCTCACACGTTCTAGGTTTCCGCGTTCAGATCTCTGTCTGGATGTGTCTCCCAGTATATGCCTCAATGTGTGAAATTCATTGCCCTCAGCCAACACGCAAGCAGAGTTTAGTGGAGGGCATCAATTATGAAGAAAAAACAAAGGGAAGAGGGTTTGCCTTATGCAGACCTGCTGAAGGTAGATCTGTCAGTGAACCCACTGTGCATGTGTTTGTGTGTGCGTGTTGGTGCGGCTCCGGTCCTCCAAGGGCATAAGGCTGTGATGCATGAAAAGATAAAGTGTACACGTGCTGCAACTCCTGGACTCTCCTGAACAAATTTCCACTATTGTGTCTTGGAAAGTGGCTGGGTCACCAGTGATAAGCCAGACCATGGGCTGAAAATCCACAGTCTGTGGGGGTGGAAAGGTAGAGATGAAGGTCATGCTCTTGTTCTCATTGTGCCTGTAATCAGGCAGATAAAGATCAAACTGCATCATACAAAATCAAGATGCCAGTCAGGCATGAAGAGACATAATGACAGACCTCTGTACCTGTGCAGGATTTGGTTGTAATTTTACTCTTCCAGGATGATCCTGGAAGAGAACTGGTATGTCAGAGAAGGAGCAAATGTCACTTTTTCTTGCAGATGCTGGTTGCAGTGACAGAATACAAGAGATTAATATATTTGGTGAAGTTGTTTTTTCCACATGAAGTAGAGTGCTTTTTCTTGAATTACACTTCTTTGGCTGAGCCAAGCATTTCCTGTGAGGACTGGATGTATTCATGCTCAGGCCCTGATCCTGCAATCTGATCTAACTGGGGGAGTTACATCTTGTGCAAAGATGAAAAGCCCTCACAGGATCTCTGCCTAGGTGAAAAGGTCTGCCAGGGTAGAACTGATTGCAGAACTGGAACCAGCAGCTATAAACCAAAACTGATTCAGAAAAAAATACATAGGTAGAACTGTTCCCACCTCCTCTCCAGTCTTCAGCAGAATTTGAAAACCCACTGTGCTCCCAGCGAAATAATTTTTCAATGGATTGTTCCAACAAACTGTTCAAAGTTTTCTACCTTTTCAGGCTGACTAACTGGTTTTTTATTACATTTTTTTTTCAGTTTTAACTTGGGCAATGTTCCCCAAACTGCAGACAAAGCTGCAATTTGAGAAGTTACTCTCCCTCTGCAAAACAGTTTGCAATTTTTCATTTTGCAAGGAGTTGTAGGCAATCCTAAGGTGGCTTGTGGAGAATATGATAAATTTGCAAGGCATACTGTACTTAGAGAAAAAAGATGGAAAAGTTCCTCCAAGCTTATTTTCTCCCCCATTTATAATCATTAGGGTTTAAATGCCCCATACATCTCTGTCATTTAGATAAGAGGCATTGATTGCTTAACTGCTGCACAGACATTTCATACACCTGGTTTTAGATGACATTTCAGGGCTAGAAAGAGAAGGAAGTACTGTAAAAAGCGTTCACAGTTTGCAATGTCAAACTTTATTACATAAAGTCATGAACAACCCTAATTAGTAGAAAGTGTGTTCATAGGCAGGGTTTTAAGCCAGTTCATTAAATGTTTCCTGCAGTTGGGCAAGGCATTGGGATAAATAAACTGACCTCTGATTTATAATAAAACACAGTAAAGTTTTAGAAAAGCTTTGCTTTTCCTACTGATTGATTTCTTGTTAACGTCCAGCAAAGCCTGGGGAAGGGGTTAAGTAGAGGTCTTGAGGGACCACTTGACATCTGCTACACTTGTGACTTTTTGATCTTGGTTTTTTTTCCTTGCTTTGAGGGATGCCTTACAGTAAAGGCCATGTGTGCCTGCGTGTGTTTCCCAGAGATGGCCGGGGCTGGGAGGGGCAGAGTGGCCAGCGGAGCAAAGAAAACAGCTCCTTGCTGACAGATCAAATGAAGGAAAAAAAAGAGGAGAAAGGGGATTACATGCTCTGTAATCATGATAATAGGAAGGAAAACACTGGGGGTCTCAAGTGTGAAAGCCTTTGTCCAGAGGAATGTAAGCGCCAAGGATGGTTTGATACTATAAACCAAAACTCCCTGAGCACCCCGGAGGGCGGCCCTCGCCCTCTCCTCCATGTGCAAACGGGAACCCCCTGCACTGGCGGTGCATTTCTCCTCCTGGGCACCGCAGGCCACTGTGTGGAGGCCCGGGACCCTGAGTAACCCCGGGTCCCAGCAGAGGCCTGGGCACCCAGTGAGGTGAGTGGCAAGCTTAGGGCAGGTAGTGGGAGGCCACCGGTCTCCTGGAGAAAGCCACTGGGATGGCCTTCTGTTCTGACCATTTTTGGAGTGTGACATCTAGATTCTTTTGTACTTCTTCCTCCTGGCCTGTTTTTTTTCTGCACCCCCTGTGGTGCTTCACCCTTAGGGGGATTGAAGCACCCAAAACTTGTAAATGCTTGTGGCCAAAAGGACCAACCGAAGTCAGAGAGCCCCCCCCAAAAAATCACCAAGTTTTATTAGTAAATTTCACACTTGGTGTGGAAATTGGTATGTTAGTTCCTGGTCTACTATGTAAGCACACAGCAGTGGGCTGTGGATGAAGGGGTAGGCTGAAAAGGAAGAGAAAAAGGAAAAGAAGAACTAAAGAATGAGAGAGAAAGAGAGCAAGAAAGAGCAAGAGAGAGAGAAAGAAAGAGAGAAAGGAGAGAAAGAGAGAGAGAAAAAGAGAGGAATAGAGAAAGAAGGAAAGAAAGGAGAGAAAGGAGAGAGAGAAAGTGAGAGAGAGAGAAAGAAGGAAAGAAAGGAGAGAGAAAGAAAAAAGAGAAAGAGAGAGAGAGAAAGAGAGAAAGAGAGAAAAAAAAAAGCAAGAAAGCAAGAAAGCAAGCAAGAAAGCAAGAAAGAAAGAGAAAAAGGAAGAGAGAAAGAAAGAAAGATCCTGTTCTTTCTCACAGTTTGTTATTACCAACCATCCTTGGTTGGTTCCACAGCCATCTTGCTATCAGTGCTTCGGGCACACACATTAGCCCTTCATCTTCTGGGATTCTACACACCCTCACTGGCCCCACCAGCTTGTGGCTCCAATAGTTTTAAAAAGGTTGTTTACAAGAAGGCAATTCAGCTGTTTGGTGGCATGGAGTTTTCTGCCTTGGAGGCACCTGCTTTGTGACATGGGCTCTGAGATCTCTGAGGTCCATGAGGAGACTTCAGTGCACGGTACAGCCTCCTCCAGCCATGGCCTCAGGGCACCTTGGCAGCAGCCTTTCCCTGAGGGTCCTGGGGTGCCACTGAAGGGTGCTGCTGCTGGGCAGCTGCAGCGCCTGTGGACAGCCACACCTGGAAGAAAGTGGTGCTTCTTTGCTCACTGAGCCACACTCATCTTCTTGGGTCACTTTTTCATCTTACGTACTTCCCTGGGGAAAAAGGAGCGAACTTGCTTCCTCAGTCAAGTTCATTGTCTATTGTGATATTTTGTGAATGAACAACCTGTTTAACTCATTGTTTACCCATCCCTCAAAGACATTTTTGTCCTACTCCTTTCCTTCCACCTCCTTCAGCTGTCTGACCTCCATTCCCAAACTATATCTCAGTGACGAACTTCGCCAATCTCTAGCCTCTAGAATCCCACAAATGTGGATGTTTGAAATTGGACTCAGGTTTTAACCCTACAGCATGGCTCCATCTCCAGGTCTGTGACATTACGATCTACAAAATAAGGAGCAATAAGGCCACCTTCATGTGAGCAAAAGGGTCAATTTCCTTCTGGTGATCCCACTTTTTCTTTGAAACAGCTATGTCCCAGGAATGGGTGTATCATAGCTCCTTGTAACGTGGAATTTCCCCAGCCCTCCTTGCTGCAGCTGTGACAGATAGCTGTGCAAAAGCTGCAGGCTGATGTGCCGGCATCTGGAAGTTGCACGGTGACAAGCTCAAATGAGAAGTCATCTTGCTTTCATGTGGCACAGTTTCTGTAAAGCTGGGGTCTCCAGTGAGGACTTAAACTAATCTCACATAGTTTATGAGTGAAAATCCATTTACAATGAGAATGACCCCCACTGACCAGAAGTTTAAACAAATGCCCTCTGTATGCATTTCCTACAGTGGGGATCAAGTTCCATAGGTATGATGTAAGCAGGCCTCAAACAAGCCTCTCACCTACACACAGAACAGAAATCATTTGCAAAGAAAACTGAAATGACAGCCATATGCATGGAATGTTTTATATGCTACGGCCAGGCTTGCAGACTCCAAGGAGGAGGATCTTCTGATCTGTTGACGCAATTGAAAACAGGTGTCCGACACGCTGCACATAAAGGAGTATACAGGCAATTTGGGAGCCCTCCAGAGATTCTTTCAACTTTTGAAAATATGGAGACAACTTCCCAGCCCCCAATCCCATCTTTCCCTCTTCCCATAATTCCCATCCTCCCCCTCCTCCCAGAAATGAGGAAACTGCTAGGCCATGGTGATGCTGCCCCATTTAGTGAAAGAAAATGTGAAAAAGATTAAGGAGGATCCATCAAAATGTCAGCCTGATCTTGAACTGCTGGAAAAAAAAGCTTTTCTTAATTCAAGTGTCTGTCACAAAGACCTGGGTGACCTTGTTTTGCAAGTGAAAGCCTTTGACTGTGACCCAGGCATGCTTCCTGTGTCCGACTCCTATTTAGCAAATAAACTAAAAGTACTGCCCATATTTATGGTAAACACCTGATTAAGTTCTAGCAGAAGAAAAAAAAAATACAGCTGGATAATACAGGACCAGATTAGGTTTCTTTTTGATTTGTTGTCATCAAATGCTCCCAATCTTTTTGAGCTCTAGGGCTCGTTAAGTAAATGTTTTAAAATGGTGCAACAGACAACACAGCTGTATTTCATTTATAGATAATGGATGCAATACATGTAATAACCCAGCTAGATATGTTGACTCATGAGCTAATTTAGGTGTAGATGTTACAGAACTTGTGCAGCTGGAAAGGTTGCCATCACACAAATCAGTTGCAGATTAATGGAGTCAGGTCCTTGTCTGCACTAGGAAAAGATAAAAGGGCCACAGTCAAACATAAAAACAAGTTCTGAAGAGTTCTTGTAAGTTTAAGCAGTATTTGAAAATATTTTTCCAACCACAATGCAAACTGTAATATGAGCCTGGAATTGCTTAACTATATGGTGATTTGGCAATTTTATATATAATGGATTCACAAAGCTGAGAACATGGGTAAGCATAAAAGAGCACGGCCTATTGTTTAGTAGGTGAGACAGAGGTGAGCATTTTCATTCCTATTATTTGCTCTGATACTGAGTTATGTCAGTAAAGCTGTCCGGTTGTTCTCAGGTAAAGGTATATTTATTAATTGTTACTATAATTGTTCCTACTGTTTTTGTAGTAGTTACTACTACTACTAACTCCAGGACCTGCTGTGATTTGGTGACATAACTGAATAGAAGGTAGAAGAAATCTCTTTTCATCTCTACACATCCCTGGCACCTCTTGCCCCCTTTGCCTCATTGGAAGAGGAATAAAAATTTTTATGCATTTTCTGAATCTTTCCCGTAATCTCTGGTAGAAAGCAAACACATAAGCAATTTTGAAGTACTATTATGGCAATTCTTACCACTAACAGTGTAGCAACATTTAAAAGCAGTGTAGGAGTGTATTCCCAACCATTAACCGGTGAGTCACTTTGTACATGCCTCTGTGTTCATTGCAGTGAACTCGATGCTAGAGATCAGCTTTCCTGACGGTAATTAATGGATGGACCAAAAAGTAGTTCCAGAAAAACAGGAAAAATAGGGCACCTGTGAAGTTATGCCTCAAAGCTGAGTTGCCTGATGCCTTCTGAAGCATAAACACTGACCAAGGCTTTTTCTCTCTCTTTGGGATATTCATACCTTTCACCCATCTGACTCCTTGAGGACAGATCAGGGTTAAATAAAGCCTGTAGCCCCCGCCTCATTGCTTTCTCCCCACTATTTTACTGTCTCTTTACAGAAGATGCATGAAAGTACTTTGCACTGTGTCCTCTGCACATCGGCTAAAACTGACAAGCAATGGCGAGGTAGCAGTACTCAGAGGTACAAACAGGCAGATGAACAGAGGCATATGAAAGTACATTTCCTCAGGAAACAGGCTAAAACTGTTTCCTTGACTTGTTTCGACCAATCCATCTGTCTTCACTGGATTTGCTTTCTGTCTCATGCTGGTTGTTTCAACAATCATTGAGAAGGACTGTACTGAAAATAGTAATGAGTTAGACAACAGTTTTAAAGATTTTGATTTTTTTTTAATATGAACCCATTATATAAAGTAATTTGGGATCTCTCAGAATGTTATTTACCAGGAAAAAAGTCACAATTTTTAAAGTATCACTTCAGGCTGAGTATTTCCAGACTGGCAAGAAAATGCTAGCCAGACCCTTTTCTTGTGAAAATGGAGACATTTCTGTGGCTGGTATTTGATTCAGCAATTTCACAGCAATGGGTCTAATGCAATTTATCTATGGTTTTAGAGCATCCAATTTCAGTTACTCCTAAAGAATGCCATCATGAGTTTATTATGCAGTTGATATAATTTTCTCTGTGAACATGGGAAAAGGAAACTCTTGGCTAGAGAGAAAGTATAGGAAATTAGAATTAGCATTACAATCCACAGAATGATACATGTAAATGCATATACTTAAACATGTATTTGGACTTTGTTGCTTAGTTTGCTACTATTGACTTGTGTTTGGGTTACTGGAATGGTTGCTGATTGAACATGTGTACTTAATTGCTGATTGCTGGCAGAATGAGCAGAAAACCTTACTGATCCTTGTGTAGTAAAGGTAGGACATCTCAGAGTTAAACACTTCAGAAGTGGAAGTTGCAACATATGAGCTACTATTTGAGGAAACCCTGCTTCTTTGACTACAACCAAATGTGACCTTACGAACGCATGGAAAGCACAACAGACAGCAAAAACGTCCCATTCCATCCATAGGACTGTTGTTGAACTGCTTCTCACATTTCTCTGCAGTCTGAAGAAACCAGGCTTTTTCCTTGGGTGTCCTGTCTCATTTTAAGGTGGACATGAGTACAGATTTTTGTTGGTTTATATCCTCCTTTTTCTTAAATCTTGTCCTTCTGTTTAATATAAGCTATATATTGACTGAAATTGCCTAGTTGTTTTTATATTTATTGCTGATGTTATGGGAAGGAAAAGCAGCCTTTGCTTAAGCCTGGCTGTACTTTACTGAGAATGCCTAGCTGACCAACAAGACGAAGCACAAGAGCAGAGATTTGAAGCAGCAGAGAGGTTAAAAGGGTGGATAAAACTGTGAGTTATAGATATGCAGCAACTGGCCTTAACCTGAAACCGTGTTAGGATGAGTGGTGTGTGCAGAATCACATCAGTTCCAGAACACGGAGTTCAAATCCATGATGCTTCAAAGCAATGGTTTCTATTTCAATGCAAATTTGACAATGATAGATGTTAATCACACTCCTTAACGAAGAACCAGAGGCATAAAAGTGAGTAGTGTGTCATATGAATCCCATAAAATAGAAAAGAACCACATGCAGTAGACATACTTAACTTCTTGGGAAACCAATCAACACCTCTAAAATGTGGCTACATGGTAGCATGCAATACTTCAAAGTTAGCAGATTCTGCAGTTAAAACAAGAACCTGGTTTTACAAAAATGCCTATTTCAACTGCAGGAAAAAAGAGCAGAATTAGTCTCTGAACTGCAATAGTTTTCTTGATAACAAAAGTGTCAAGAAAGTCTGAAAATTAGACTTTTTTCATTCACCACTGTTAAGGGGGAAAACTGTCTGCTTTAACCCTGATCCTGAAAGGGTTTAATTTACTTGCCCAATTTCAGACACGAGTAGTCTCACTGGCTTCAGACAGAGGGTAGTCCTGCTGAGATCAATGGTGGTACTCACATATATAACGTTAAGTACATGCATGCATCTTTTCAGCACCCAGATCTCAAATGCCTACCAGAGAAATAAGTACACCTGGAAATAAATATCAAAGTGCAAAGAGAATTTTTTTTCCGGATTGAGATGAGTATTCAGGAAACGGACACAATAGCTCATATGTGATACATTTTATCACTTCTGAAAAGCGTAAGTGGAATCACTTGTGGAAAGTGCAAGAAGATTACAGTGCAAGATTTAGGGAAATTGCAGTCTATGAGTCTCCCTCCCTCACCAATCCCACGTCTGCTGGGATCATCAAAGTTTTCCCAAATGTCTTTGTGAGCGGGATTGTAGGTGAAGTTGAACATTTATAGGCTCAGAAATTTGTCCAAGGTTCTCATTTTATTTCAATACGAACTCATGTTACTTCTGTTGAAAATTCTACTGACAGTCTCATATGTGTAATTTATGACATTTCCTATCAAGATGTTTAGCTGAATTAGAAACACTTGTGAAGAAGCCCGTCTGCAGCCAGTTAAAGAGCGTTTTTGTAGCAGAGGTGAGGGCTGTTGAGGCAACAAAGGAGGACTCATCTTACTTTTATTCCAATGGCTGTTGATCAAGCAATTGCAGCATAAACTGCTTACAGCTGTGGCTTTTGTTACGGTGACAAAGAACGTGTTTAAGGGTAGACAGAAAGTTATGCTGTATGCTAGTTTACAACGACCATGCAGTTTACACACCAAACAGCCCAAAGCATATTTCTGCAACTTCCAGATTTCTTGGTGAAGTGGCACTGATTTGTTCTCTCTTCTTTTTAATTTGGTTTACTGAGCTGGTTACCTGTCTGTCTCTCCTGCTTTCCCAGATTAACACCATGCTATGCCTTCAAGCTCACAGATTTGGTTCTAGGCATGTGAGCAATTATATTTAAATAAATAAAACTAAAATAAAGGTGTCTGTAGGTTTGAAGGTCATTATTGTTTATCCAGTGCAGGGAATGTAACTGACACCAAATGAGAGCATTTTAATTGCTAAAATTCATCAATCTGAGCCCTCTTTGAAGATCGGATATTTTATTTATCTGTGCAAACAAGAGATTTAGCTCTCTGTTTTTATACAGTTGCCTTTTAGCTGGGTTCTGTACTTCTCAGAGACATGATAATTTCACAAGAAAATGTTGAGAACTGGCTTCCTTGCAAAGTTGAATCATTGCCTGCCTTCCAGTTGTCCTTGCCTGGGTGCAGTAGCCAGGGTGTGAACACTCACCCCTTTGTCCCTACTGTATTACCTGGGTGCACAGTGGGACGCAGGCCAAATTTACCTCATGTTTAGCTGTCTGAAACATAGCTCTCTGTTGTAAGTCAGTAGTCCACTCTGCCTTCATGGTTAGTAGATAAGCAGCTCCAGAGTTTGCCTGTCTTCAGATGAGATTTACTGCCCTCTTGAGGTATTTATCTTTCTCCTCCAAGAACAGAAGTAGCTTAAAAGACCTTGTGCCCTTGTGTAGGAAGTTTGTATCAACAACAGCCAGCTGACATAACTTGTTGCACTAAGGAACAGGGCCTGCAATCCTCTGAGAAAAACCTCACCACCTTCTGCACAGACAACTTAGAAACTGTAGGAGAAACGGGCAAAATTAGCCGAAATCGGTTTGGATTATCCTGTAATGATGTGGCTATATGGCATTTCCTTATGTCATGGCGCTCTGCTATTTGGTAGGATGCAGCAATGAAGTGTCCAAGAAATGATTCATGGAATGCAAGATCCATGTTTGTTCTTACTAGAACACCATTGACAAGCACTGCCTTTACAGAATTCAGGTACCAAGTCTTCCTGAAAATGCAGCACAATGAATTAGAATAAATGGGCTCCTGGCCAAATTTTCTAATTTCATTTACAAATTTCATTTTTCCTCGAGCTGGTAAGATTTGCTTCTGCCTGGCTCTTGTCTCATACTCTCCTGGGTTACTGCCCGATAACATTACTTTGAATACCTGCTTGCTGGTGTTGCCTGGGTTTATTCTTCTTGTGTTATAAAGACAGCAGTTGGCCTGGATGCACTCATCTCTTTGAAGGCCCTCAAAATTACAGCCAAAAGTCTCAAAAGGGTTTTGAAAATCATGGCCACTGGAATGATAGTAACCTATCTGAGGGGAAATAAGCTGTCACGCCTTTCTGCAAAGACTCTATTGTCTCTGAGACTTCTACTTTTGATTTTCTGTTAGTTAGAGAGTTTATTTCAAAGTTCATTTCCAGATTAAAAATGTCATACTTTGATTGACAAAAGCCTTTATTTCACAGAAGTAACTTTGCTTACCCCATTTAGATACAATCATACATGTCTGATCTTTGATATCAGGCAAGTTATAGACTGTGTGTATACAGGAGAGACACTACTTACGCATTTCATTTTCTATGAGAGAAATATATTAAACTGGAGAGAAGAGACACATTTTTAGTGAATAAAAATAAGAAAGCAATTGCTTAAAACCCTGTTAGGATCCCTAATTAGTACCCCTTGGAAAATAAAAATTACGTGCAGAAAACCAGACGAAAGATACTATGAGATAAAGATATCATGGGAATCATACACTAATCAAAATCTTCTGTGACTACCTTATTAAGATACTTGCTTTAAGAACAAAACATATGCTACAAGCTTCAAGGAGATAGACCCTTTATCTCACCACCAACAAAAGTGTAAAATGCTCCCAGCTCCTTCAAAGATTTAAGTAATGCTTGCTTAGGGTGTTTCATTCACTAGCAAACACGGTGATTTGTGAAGCACAACTAATGTGTCCCTGGGAAGTTCCAGCATGAAATAAGACTAGGTGTGAAAGCCTGTCAGGGTCCAAAGAGATATGATTTAAGGGGAAGCACTCCCTGAAAATGTGAGGATGAGTGTTACTAACTTAATCCATATGATAATTTCTCCCCACAAAATGTATGACAGAATATAGGGCAGAAATGCATGAGACAGACATTAGTCATTGTCCATAGGTCATATTTTTTCCATGAATTTATCATGCTGTGTTTAAAACATATGTAAAACAGATTAGTATGCAAAGACAAAAAGTAACGGAGCCACCCTATGTTTACTTGCAGATGCACACACACTTGGAAAATTTCAAAGAACTTGTTTTATTACAAATATATCTCTGCAGTCTTATACAGTAATAGAAATAACTGAAAGCTAGGTGTCTGGGCCGATACAGAAGGGCAAGAATGTGACTTTTTGCCACTGATGCTGTTATGTGTACAAGTAGATGCATGATATAATTTTCTGTGTTTTTTTCTCTTTCTTTTGTAGCATGAGGGTTGCCAAAAGCGGAATGCTCTGATTTTGTGCAGGTGATCCTAGATTTACTATTATCAGCACAAAAGCATAATATATATATAACTTTCAATTTAGTCTAATATTAGACTGTACAGAATACATCTGTACAAGCACGGAAAGAAAATACAACCTCCATTTGACATCTCCAAGTAATCTTGGGAGACAGATAGACCTGGGAAGAGCTGTGGAATCATCTAGCTAATAGTTCTAAACTACAAGCCTAATTTTGGTAGTGAAAAGCATATGGGATATTAGTTCATGGCACAACTGAAAGAATATATCCTGGTTTTGGGACATCGTATGAGATGTCCTAGAGAAGCCTTTGCATTGTAAGGTTGACACTACACCTCGGACAGAAGTACCTGAAAAAGGGACAGAGGAGTGCAAGAGGGAGTCTTAACTCTGCTGTCTAAGTCCTCATCTGCTCCCTGCTACACTTGGTCTGTCTGACAGGAAAAGAGGTGACTTTTGAGCAAGTCTGACATAGTTCCGTAAAAGGTAGTCATGGCTGGAGTACGTGGACCAGGAACACCACTGCACTGACCCAGTGCTCCTGGGACACACGAGGTGATACTCTGTGCACATAAAGCAAAAGTGTTTCTGTCAGCTACTACTCCAGCTAATGCGGCTTACCCAAGGCAAAGGCACTAATCACTTGCTTCCAAGAAACACAGGTAGGCACTGGGAAATACTTATGCGAAGTGCCAAGTGACTTGTTCCTGTGTTCTAGCTAATATAAGCAGCTTGAATCTCAAAGAAAGCCTCTAAACAAGTCACAGATGCAACAGACAAATTGCACCTGGCTATAACAAGCCAATGTCTTACATATTTTTAGAGCTAAAGCAAATTGGTATTACAGTAGATGAACTCCCTTAGAAGTGCAAGCCAAGAATTTCTAAGTAAGTCTAACATCTTTCTGCTGCTATTCTTCCTCTTATGATCTGAAAAATCTAATTCACTGCAGTCTTCTTAAAAACATCAAAATAAAATTCAAGTACTTACTGCATGTCAGACCGTAGACCTTGCTGCTCTCTCCCTGCCTGAAACTGGATACATATCTAATCCAAAAGTGTAAAGACTTTTCTGTGGTTAGTAGAGCAGGGAATAGCACCTTCGCAGTGCTGTTTCCATTTTTCCTCTGTGTGCTGTTTTCTTTGATATTGCCATTTTATTTGTTTCAAACTAAAGAACAACTGAAATAAACTGTGCAGCATTGTATCAGCAATTTGTAGCAGCCTCACAAAACTCAATGCAAAGGGCAGTGGCTGCACAGAATCAGCTTTATTTAAGAATATGCCATGCTGACAATATTTTTTTTGCTGTTTGTGCTGTGAAACAAGAACAGACAAAACATCTGCTTCCTCATCCACTGGTGTTTCCTTATTTTATATAGCTGAAATAATTTCACCTAAAATGGCGAATTGAGCTGCTATGTTGCATCAAGCTGTAACTGTGCCACATCTTACAATTTTGTGAATCGGTGTGAGCACACAGATTGTGTACTAGTATGGGGAAAAAGATGTAATATTTTTATTGTAGGAAAAAAACCACTTCAGGACTTAGGAGAGTATTCACCACATATTGAAAAGGGGGAATGAAGGGTACACGTGGTCAGGTTGCTTTGATATTTGACTTCCTTTGAAAGTCACACATCTTGAAATTTTCTTCTGAAGTGAAGAGCCCTAACAGTAAATAAAGCTGCTTCTCTCAGGCAATCACAGGTTGCTTAGGTTCAAGTGTAATATAGAAAACATGCTACAAACAATGTGTAGCGGCTTGACCCTGGCCGGATGCCAGGCACCCACCAAAGCCACTCACTCACTCCCGTCTGCAGCTGGACAGGGGAGAGAAAATTTAACAAAGGTTTCCATTTAACAATGGATTGAGATAAGGACAGGGAGAGATCCCTCATCAAATACCATCCTGGGTAAAACAGTCTCTAATTAGAGATATTAATTGAATTTATTACTAGCAAAATCAGAGCAAGATAATGAGAAAACACCTTCCCCAGACCCTTCTCTCCTTCCCAGCTCAGCCTCCTACCCCAGTGGCACAGGGAGACAGGGAATGGGGGTGATGGTCAGTTCATGGCCCGTGGCTTCTCCCACTGCTCACGGAGAGGAGTCCTTCCCCTGCTGCACCGTGGGGTCCCTCCCATGGGAGACAGTTCTCCATGAACTTCTCCAGCGTGAGTCCATCCCATGGTCAACGGCCCTCCCCAAACTGCAGCAATGTGGGTCCCTCTTGCACGGGGTGCAGTCCCTCAGGGACAGGCTGCTCCAGCCTGGGAGCAGGGCCCCTCTCTCCACGCATCTCCCACCAGATCACAGCCTCCTCTCAGATGTCCACCTGCTCCAGTGTGAGTCTCCTCCATGGGCTGTGGGTGGATCTCTGCATTCCCCATGGATCTCCACGGGCTGCAGGGGCACAGCTGCTCCACCATGGTCTGCACCAGGGGCTGCAGGGGAATCTCTGCTCCAGTGCCTGCAGCACCTCCTCCCTTTCCTTCTTTACTGACCTCAGTGTCTGCAGAGTTGCTCTCACATGTTTTCACTCTGCTCTTCTCTGGCTGTAGTTACAACCGTACAATTACAACTTCTTTCTTTCTTCTTAAATATGTTATCACAGAGGCATTAGCACCATCTCCAATTGGCCCAGCCGTGGCCAGCTGCACATCTGTCTTTGGAGCCATCAGGGATGGACATGGAGGTCCAGCAGCTTCTCATCGAATCCATCCCTGTATCCTCTGCCCCCCAAAAAAGCAGGCCATGCAAACTCAATACATAATGGAAAATACTTTATAAAAACAAGAATCTATAGTGAGCTGCTCCTGAAATGGGACTATAATGGCCATGATATTTTGGAAGTATTAAATACAGGAGAAACATGTCCCAGGGATTTATAAAGAAAATTTTTCTTTTTGGGTCATACTTGACCTGCTACTTCTTCGAGTTACTAAAAAGCACTGCACAGGTGAAGGTGTCAGCTATGGGATTTGCTAATTCTGCCTTCTTCAGCTTTTGAAAGTATTTCTATTCCTCACCTTTCCTACGAATTGTGAGAATAAACTCTACAGCATATTTGTGCGCTGGATTAAGAATTACTTGGCTTTGTTTCCTCTAAATCTGGTAGCTTGTCCCTGTGCTTTGTTAAAAAAAAAAAAAATCCCAATAATTCCTTCAAACCATTCCTGATATTTATTATCAGACCTGGGCCATCTCCCACTTTGAGCATTCCCTCGTTTTCACCAAGGAGTCTAAGCATATTTAGTTTTTCTTCATATGGAAGCTGTCCCATGTCTTTGATCACACATGCTGATGTTTTCAGGCTGTATATCTTGAGGCACAAATGGCCATTTAAACAAAAGGGCATCATCTGCGAGGGGCTTCTCCTCTCTCTGGCAGCAGGTGAATAACATCAAGTCACAACAAACTGCTAATATATTCCACCTTGACTCTGACAGAGTATTGACGGCTTTCTATTTCCTCCAGCATCTCCATGCTGGACCAAATGAACAGTGTTTCTTGTGTGTGGTTAGTGTTTAAGGCCTCATTGTGTACATGGCCTTGAAAGATATATTTTTATAGGTAAGCACCTCATAAAATATTTTTCTGAAGACATTTATCAAGAGAGACTTTGAGAAACTGTAAGGAAAGCAGAAGGAGAAGGTGGGGGAAGCACAACATGTGCTTTTCAGCTGCCACAAGGTCCTGCAGCAGCAACCTTCATGTGAGAGGCGTCACTTTGCACATTACAACAGGGAATCAAAAGATTTATACTCAACACTCCATGTATATGACTTTCTATGGCATCATTTTGAAAGGGTGATTATCGGTTTGACATGAGGGAATTTTTTACATTAAATGCTGAAAGTTCTCTATGTACATAGTCATAATCACCTGATGCTGCTTTTTCTTACTGCACAGCTTTTAATAATAAATAATCATAATAATGATACTTAGGTTCTCCATAATTATCTCATTTGTTTTCCAAGAACCCCCAGGGGCTGTTATTTATCACTTGATATGAATGCTCCCTGCCCCTCTCCCCCTGCTTACACATGCATATAAAAGAAGTGCAGACATATGGGAAGTGCCTTACTTAATTTGATGGCAGCTCTGTTTATTATTATCTCCCTGAGCTGTGGTAATTGTAGTTCAGTTGTTGAGTAGTTATAAAACCAGAAGCCATAGGTCCCTTGCTCGGCGTCTCCGTGGGATCTCCCATTTTCTACCCCCAAAGGTACAATGCGTTCAAAAGAAATGCACTGACTGTGGAAAAGATGTCAGGCAACACCTCTTAAATTCTTGTGTAAGTCAAGGATTGAAGCACACATGGAGTTTAGACAGGACCACTTAGTAAATACGTACTTTATACTTGAGTTCACATGGCAACTTCGGCGAATGAGGGTCTTCCAGCACATGCAAGACAGGAGGACAGGGAGAAGGACACAAAAACTAGACATGGACTTACCACAATAAAAGAGAAAGGTCTGATCGTGGGAGGTATTACAGCAAAACACCTGTGAAGTGTAATCTTTTTTCATATCTGGTTTCTGAAGAAAAGTTGCCTTTTTCTAGTTGCTAATTTGAGGTACACACAAGAGAATAATTTCTCCTCTTGGCCTGCTCTCCCCATATTCTTAATCTTATAGAAGAACAAGCTGATTTGGGATAAAAAAACAACTGGGCTCAACTAGACTTGTTTTGTTAACTACTAGTTTCAGTAGGGTGTTTCTGTCTAAAATTTGCACTTTTTATTTTTTTTTTTTTCCTGTCATCCTATTGTCCAAACTGTTCAAAAGGAAGGAAGTCAGCAATTCTGAAATACCACGTGGAAAATGAAGTGCAGAAGTATATGTAAGCAAGGATTTAAGTTTTCCAGAAACCGACAATAGTAGATAAAAGCCTGTCCAGCTTCCTGCAGCTGCTTCTGTAAAACACTTGGCTGGTAAAGGCAAGACTTAGAGAAGAAATGACATGTGCCCCAGCTGTGACCAGACTTTCACTGAGTGAAGCTGTGGTTGTGCAAGACTCCTGCTGCTGTAGCTGTCATGCCCTCCCCCATCCATGCAGCCTGCAGTAAGGGTTATTTCACAACCTCAGCAAGCAGAAAGCAGTGGGAAGTCTTGTGACTTGCTTTCTCCCCATCTCATTTTATTCTAGTTCTTACAGGTTTTTGGCCTTGCTTTCACCCAGCCTAGCCCACTGGAGAAGGGCAGCCTCACCTGATAGCAGCTGTCAAAGAATTTTTCTTCTCCCTGCTTTCTTCATCAAAATTAATCTAGAACGTAAATCACTGACTTCTCTTGTTAAAAAACCCAGAGACAGCTTTTCTAGTATCTCACTGGGACAAGCACAAAGCACAAGGGAGTTATGACCTCTTACTAGGGATTTCCTCAGGTCAACAATCAATATCAGAAAAAGAGATAATGATAGCATCAAATCTGACATGCGTTCACTGTATACCAGATACAAATACAATTAAACACGAGCTTTCCTTTCCTTCTATGTACCTTTCTGTTCTTGTATGTTTTTTATACGTATCTATATATTCCCGTTCTTCTTCTTTTTTTCTCTGGAATCTCTATTTTTTTCTCATGCCTTCTGCAGTTCACTCTATATGTGTGCCTTTCTTGTAAAGTTACTCTGCTCTCCTCTTCCACAATCCTGTCAACCTTTTGTCCTCCATTTGACAGTTCCCTCCATTAGCACATCTTGCTCAGTTGTGAGGGGAAGCTGTATGACAATCAGCTGAGGTCACTTGGCTTGCTCATCCTGGAGGAGACTGAGGCGAGACCTCATTGCAGTTACAACTTCTTCGTGAGGGGAAGAGAAGGCACAGGCACTGATCTCCTCTTTGGTGAGTGATATGACCTGAGGGAACACACTGGGGGCTTCAAGCTGGATATCAGGAAAAGGTTCTTCACTCAGAGGGTGGCTGGGCACTGGAACAGGCCCCCCTGGGCAGTGGTCACAGCACCAGCCTGAAAGACTTCAAGAAGCGTTTGGACAGGGCTCTTGGGCATGTCACACACCCCAGTGTTTCTTGGGGAGTCTTGTGCAGGGCCACAGTCGGACTTGATGATCCTCATAGATCCTTTCCTACTCAGGGTGTTCTGTGATTCTGTGACTTGCTTCTTTGCAGGTATGTTCTGTGCATTCAGAGATGGGAAGTTTTCTAGTGCATCTATTTTTAATTTCACTCTGCAAAACCAACTGAGTAGTGTTGGCACCGCTGTGTTTCTCTGTGAAATTTGGGGAGAGAGCTAGTAAGTCAAGCAATAGTGAAAATCCTAGCTCAGACCACAGCAGTCCTGTTGCGGTGACCCAGCCCACCTTGGGGCTGGATGTCTTTAAATGGATCCATTTTCTGCTCCTGACTTTGATCCCAAGGGCAGGTCTGAGGCCAGCTCATAGGATGACCATCAGACCTAAGGCCATCCTCTTCTGGGTGATTGCCACTGCCACATCTCCTCCCCTCTTTCTAGACCCTTCTGTTGTTCTTTAGTCCTCACTGGTTCATCTGTTTATGTATATTTATCAGTTTAATTGCCTATGTATAAGTTCCAGAAAGTTCTCCCCTGTTCCTTTCCCTATTGGCACTGTCATTCCCATCATCTCCCTATTGGACTGTTTCCCTTAGTTCCTCCCTCTTTTAGAGCACCATAAAAGGCTTCTCTAGTTCCTCCCCCGGCCTTTTCTCGTGCTTCCCCTTCAGTTTTGAAGCTTATTGTTACTTGTGTTACCAATAAAGCTGGATTTGAAAGCACCAGAAAGGTCCCTCTACCTCCTCCGCTGCCGTCCCGTTGCTACGGCAGCATCCAAGCTGCAGCCTGCTCCTTTGTGTGCCTCTGAGCAGAGCGCTCCGACCAGCCACGAGGACTGTGTCCCTTTGGTCGCCGACCAGGACACCGCCTTGCCTCCTGCCAGGCCACCGGGCGGCCGCGGCAGTGACGCACAGTCCTGTGGTCCTCCAGGTTTTGTTAATTATCCCATGATCCCACAGGTAGGACTGAACCTCTGGGTAGAGGCTAGGAGCATTGTTTGCATAAATCATTATACTCCTGCCTGGCCAGCTAGCGAGTGAGTTATGAGCAGTGCTGGCCAGAGCAAGTGCTTTTCAGGACAAGATGCTGAACGCAGCAGTCTCAGCAGATCATTCTGGATATATGCTGACATAGCAGAGTTCAGATGATCCAGGAGTCAATGCCGTACGAGCCTCTTTAAACAAAAGCTGTAACCCAACAGCACATGCTTGGAAGCAAATTCAAACAGAAGTGTTGATCCTTGCTGTGTTCCCCGGCTGACTAAGCTATGTAGCAGCTTGCAGGTAACAGAGAAACTGTTTCTTTTTTCCAGGTGGATCAGAGGTAACTAGGCTCAGAAACTGCAACGAATCTCTCCAGCCACATGCACATGTCCCTCCAGACTACTGAGCTGGTTCGGTATTTTGTTCCTTTAAAGAACAAAGCAGCTGGAACAGAAACCTTTTACCAACACCAAGCCATCTTGAATTGCAGACAGCTTCACTTTGTCTTCAGGCTCACAATAAGCATGAGAGCATTCCTAAACCCATTGCCTCACTCCCGCAACATCCACTCTCCTGCACTTACGAAAATGTATGGTGAGATGCGAACAAACATGAGTTTTAAAAACAAGCTTTATTTTTTGCCTTAGAGTTCTGGGAAATTCACAAAGGTTATGAAGCAGAACCTTCCATGAATTCATGTGCCCCTCTATGAAGTCTCATTTGCATTTCTCTGTACTAAGGTAGTGCTGTTGCTTTTGATGCCATTACTGATAGTACAGACATGGTTTTCTAAGGCTACTTTCCAAGATGAAGTCATAATAGAAAAGATCATTCAGCTCCTAGTTTGCAGGTGATGGTATTTTGTGTTTTGCTTCTGCTCCCATGTCATAACAATGTTAAGACCAGGTGAAAAAGAAATAATCTATACGAGAAAAGGCAGTTTCCCCTCCTTCACTTGACCACTTTCAGTTACTCTACACTGACAGCAGTCTTGTCAATGATGATGAAAATAACTGTTTGCAACGAAAAACTATCTGTTTTGGCCTGTCTGAAAAAGGTGAGGTCAGTCCAGTTTTTGAGGTCTTACCTGTGATACCCTGAGATTTGCAGAATGCACCCCTGGACTGAAAACTCACAGATCTGTTGATGTAATTGTCTACAGAGGGGTGTAAGATGCTGTGACGCATGCGCAGCCATACTGGTTTTAGTTGCACTGAAACATGCCAAAATAAAGAATGGATGGTGGCCCAAAATTATAATTGCTTGTTTAAGAGAGGTTTCTCATTGCAAGTAATCTGAGAGCACTTCCTGAGTAGCGCTAGGTGCAGCCATTCGGTGTCCCACACTCCTGCTCCAGCAGAATACACCATGAACACTCCTTAGCCTTGAGTATCTGTGACTGAAATTGCCAAGAGCAAGTGGCAAAGATGTATTCAAGTCTTGGCTGGTAAAGAAAAGGGGTAGGAAACTCCCAGTGGCTTGCTGTATTTTCTGAGTTGACATGTATTCTCTGATAGCCAAATTCAGATCATCTTTAAATAGCAAAGTTTTTCTATTGTTGGAGAAAGATCCCCTGAACCTCATATGATCCTGCTGCTAGACCGGGATCTACCCCACAAGAGCTCCTATGCTTTAACCGGGTTATGCTGCAAGAGGAGGGTTGTACTTGAAGGTATTTGATGCATTTTTTCTACTGTTAAGCAGAGTTCTGGGTGTAACAGAGTAGCTCCATTTACACTATTTATATTCTGGCTCCTTTCTACACATACAGCACCCCCAGTAAAGATTTTCCTTTTGCAAATTAGAAGCTCAGACTAGTATATTTTATAAACGGATTTTTTCCCTCCCACAAGTTTTAGATTTTTTCATTAAAAAACCTGAACATTTTGGCATTTAACTATATTTCTTTTGCAAAGCTTTAAAGCAGCAGCTGTGCTTACTGCCAGCATGACACAATGCAAAAACATATTGTTCCTTACAAAAAAGAGAGGAAGTTTGAAAAAGTGTGAGAAGGAAGGAGAGAGGCCAGGACCTCTTCTCTCTGGTCAGACCATCCTAGGACTCCTTCTGAGCCCTGTAGGGGGCTGGCAGGAAAGAATTTGTAGCCACAGGGACATGTTATCCAGAACCAAGGGTTGAACCTAATTGTAAGCAGATTTTGCCCGCCTTTTTTTGGATGAATGATGGCCCGCTGGCATGTGACCCGGCTTGGCAATTTCCCTACAGTGTCCAGGCTGCCATAAGGAGATACGTAATGTCTAGAGTGATAGGAAACTCTTTAGTGCAGATGGTACAGAGCTGCCTCATAAAATGACTCACTGTGAATCCTCACAGAAATCTCAGCTATAAAAATGATAATGGAAAAAGCACAAGAAAATGCAAAATGTCTTAAGAACAATTTGTTCTATCTCATGTCCTCCATTTGGTATACAAAAAAGACACATTCTACAACCAAACCAACAACTTCTTCCCTTTAATTGTTTTTGACTGGCCAGGCAAAATCAATAGGACAAAGTACTGGAATTGTGGAAATGCAAAGAGCTCTTGGAGAAGGTAAAGTGACAGCTTGCAAAGTTCTGACCATTCCATAGGGAAGAGAACTGACTTCTTGGGAAGTGCTTTGTGCACATAAGCTCTCCTTTCCCCTTTTCACTCCTCTAGTCCTCCCAATAATAGGAGGAAACACTTAGTTAGTAAAAGATGACACTTGCATTTTTTTTTTTTTTCCAAAAGAATCACTGGATGTTAGTTCAGAAATAGACTCTGAACCTCTGCGGGTGGAGTTTTTCTGGTAATCCCTGAAGTGATTACAAACATGTATTTTAGAATACTGTGCCATTTAAGTCACTTTTCAATTCTTTCCTTCTTTACTTTGAAGTCTCACACATTTTCAGTTCTTTTCAGTAAAATTTTTTAAGCATTTTTCAGGGTTTATCCCTCATTTAAAGCAACATCTCTGCAGCATTCTAGAATTGTCTGTGACTTTTAGTCAATTTACTGTGTTCAGTAAGGCCAGGCAGTAACACAAGACCAGAAGTAACACAAGAATCAGAGAAGAGGGGAGCACTGAATGTGCTTTTACCCTTTCTCCTCTTTCCACCATGGGAGACGATATTAGAACACTAAGTAAAAACATAAGAGTAACTTTGAAAGAGAAAGTGCCATCTGCTTGCAGGTTGCATGTGTTATTGTGATGGTGATACAGGCCACCCTGTACTCTTACTCCACAGTTGCTCTGTCAGCATTTTAATGTGGCTTAGCAGCAAACCCTCTAATTTCTCCCACTTAGCTTAGATTTGTGGAGCAGTTCCTATGAGAACAGAACAGAGTTTTCTGTAAGAAATTAAACCCAAAGTTCATGAACTCATCAAGCTCTCTCCAATCTCTTGCAGGGGAAGAAGGATCAGAACAAATGTCTGGTCCTCTGAGCAGCTACAAACTGTACAAGTATTTAGGATACTTGGTACAAGGAATCACAACAAATCTAGTCCAACCAGGATTGCTTGGTCCTGTATAGAGCATGAGCGGAAGGGTTTTGCCACAAATTGTCCTGTTAACACCCATCCACACGTGCTGCACTTCTTCCATTGCTTAGCTTTACCTCCCTTAACCTCTCTTGGCTGTCTCTCTGCAAGACCATGTAGCACCACAGAGGTATAACATAACAGTGGTCTTTCAAGGACCACTGAACAACACTCCTTTCCCCCTCAGCTAACTCACAGTGCAAACACTGTAGACATCAGGCTCAAGACAAAAAAGTGCTTTCCTCAGAACAAATAATCATTCTCAAGATCCTTCCACTGATCCTTCTCCATCTGTACTGTCTGTGACTTTCTGTGTCCACATCCTCCTAAATCAACCAGATGTTCCCAGACACTTCATTCTGGATTTCTAATTCTAGAGCATCTGTGAAGATGCTGAAGAGCCTCTGTAGTGCTGTTTCCAGCTGGCCACTGCGTAAGGCACAGCTCTCACTCCATGCAGACCGATGGAAGTGGAAGAGAAGAACCAGTACTTGTGACATTTGCTGACTGAGGGTGTCACTGTGCTATCTGCTTGCCATCTAATGCATACACTGAATTTGTGTCAGCCCAAGGGTCTTTTTTTGCCGTAAGTCCTATCGGGACGAGACAGTAAAAATGCTGAGATCTAAGCAAAGCAATGATGACCCTTTTTTGCTCTGTGAGACTGACACTGTGGTACAGTAACAGATTTCAGACTGAGCCCTACCTGCCTGCAATGAAGCCAATGAGACAAGGGGCAGGTCCTTTGGGAGAGGGAACCCAAACACAGTCATCTGTGAGGAAACAGGGTAATGTATGCAAAGGGCTCAGCTGTAACAACAGGAATTTGAACAAGATTATCTCTCAGTGGTCATATGATCTTCATTTTTTGAACGCTCTGGAGAAATACTTGTCTGATACATCAGAATTCAGCTTCATATTGACTTTCAAAGCTGTGATCTCTGCTGGCTAGTGTCATTGACCTAATAGAGCAGAACAGTTGCAGAACAGCACAAGGGGACAACAAGGAGTTTGTGTCTTGAAGATGCAGATTCTCTTTTGACAACACAGCATTGATTTGTAAGCGCATCTTCAACTTACCATTCAATATTTCCCCCTCCAATTCAGTTGAGGTACCCCCAGATTTCAGTCTTAGTCTCTCTGTAGTCAAAAGATCCACACCAATCCATACAAGAGGTCATATATGCATAAAAAGGAAATTAATTCTGTGTTTGTATTTGATATGCAGTACATCTGCTACTCTGCATTTGCACCACACTGCAGAACACTTTATATGCAGGCTGTAAAAGGTTGACTCTGAGAGGTTATGGGGAGAATAGTCAGAAACACAACCCTGAATCTTTCTCTGCCATGCTATAAAATAAACTATTTTCTGTCTGTATAAACAATTTCATTTTAGAACCAAGGCCCAGGAATGTAGACCTATGATGAAAATATATAATTCAATTTCAAGTGGAATATTTGGTGATAAAAGTACTCCCAGGAATAATATTTAAAGAAGGATTACATTCTTCCGTACTCCAGTTACTTGTTTTCTTCTGGCAAAGTAGACAAACACACTTGGACATTTAACTCACTACATCAGAAATTAAGTTTTCCTAAGTATTTCTTTATACGCACACGTGTACTCACACAATTTAAAATGCTACATGATTGTCTGTAATTTTATTTCAGATTTGTTACACTCCAAGATCACTAAATTTCAATGTGAAAAAAATCACAGAATAAGTGAGATCTTAATTAGATTTGTTAATTAGCTGATAGTTCTGCAGAATCCTGTCAGCATTCAAAACTCTTTTGTACGTACGGCTTTATATGACATTAGAATACCTTGGCAATAGCAAGTTTACAACTAAATTATATAATAGACTTTTTCTACTGTCTTGTAAACATTTTTTTGAATGCTCTGCATAAGCAATGAACACTCTGTGTTCCATCTTTCCGACACTACTTAAAACTGTGATCTTAAAAGGCTTCAGTGGAAGAAAAGCTCTCTTTTTTTCCCTCTTCAGCCAGCCAATGAATAGGTCCACAAAAGAAGCTAATTTTCTTTTTTTTTTTCCCTACAGAAAAAGGTCCATAAAGCTGCATTTTGCTGGGTGGACAAAAATCACTGAACAAATTACAGTGAATTTCCTGCACTGCAATCCTTCAAACCATCTAAGGAAATCATGGTGAGTAATGGTGCAGAGCTGTGCTCTTTCATGTGCTTCATTTCAAGTCCAGACTTTGTCTCATTTGACATGGATGCAAACTGCATGGATTTGGATTCAGGTTTTTTAATGAGCATTTTGAAAGTTCAGAAGTGTGTATAAATAAGTTGTTGTTTTTTTTCCCCAGACTGTAACATGGGAAGGCTCCCACTGTGAGGTTTGGATCAAATCTGGAGGTTTGGTTTAGTTCTATTTTTGTTTCTGATGTACTAAGTTCACAGCATTCACAGCCTTCCATAAAACGCCTCTGTTAAACATGCACATTGTTAAAACATGCAGAAGACTTGGCTCAAGCCGTGCATCACCTCACGGAAGCCAGCAAAACTGTGGGCTGGAAGGAACCCCTAGCTGCAGTACATGACCCAGTGAACACCTGGACCTGCTGGAAGCGACAATATACATGGTATATCCATAGTAACCATGTCTGAGAATTGCTTAAACACTCCAGGCCCCAGCCCTGGTAAGAAGAACCCCTGAAATGCTTCTGGTGCTCCTGGAGGGACTGTCTCAGGCACCGCTCAGGTTTTGAAAGAATTTATATTTCTGGCCATGTTGTTTATGAAGAAACAGTACTTTTATAACTGAAAATAAGGCTTGCTCTTGAATTATCAATAAAATATCAGGTTTTCCATCTGCTTTGAGTGCTCCATTCGCTGGCACTATGACTGGAGTCAGGAGGTGGTGTTTGCCACAGCTGCTCCCTGCCACTATGGAACAAGTGCATTTTCTGACCACTCACATGTGTAGTTTTGAACTCCTTGGCTCCCAACAGACGTCTCCATGCAAACCCCATTTTGTAAGAAACTTCTTTGTGTTTATTGCCTGTAACTCCTCTGTTCCACTACCCTCCCTTTGCACGTGAAGACATGAGGGCAGGGAACGATAAATATGATAGCAGAGATTTTGGTGGAAGTTTGTGGCCTGACTGGGAGTCCCCTCGCACATGTGACATTGTTCCACCTTGGAAGCTGGGATACCTGTAATGACAACAGTCTAAACTAGTGTCACGCCTCATATAGGCCATGACTAATTTAATTTTATTCCTTGGGAGAAGCTATGCTGCACACCATATCTGCCAGGACTTATTTGTGCTGTGAAGATCAGGCATCGCATGGGCATCTTGGGGTGACTACAATGGGCTACCCTTTACACACCACACTAAAAAGAGCTTTACGTGCCAGCTGTGGGAGGCTGGCTTAGGAGAGAATGTATTGAGAAAAGTCAGAAGTAAAGTATATTTTTTTTCCCTGCCATGCCATAAGATCAACTGTTTCTTGTCTGTATAAACAATTTCATTTTAGAACCAAGGCCCAGGAATGTAGACCTATGATGAAAATATATAATTCAATTTGAAGCTGAACATTTGGTGATAAAAGTATTCCCAGGAATAATATTTAAAAAAGGATAACATTCTTCTATACCTCAGTTGCTTTCTTCCTCTGGCATAATAGAGTCTCGGAGTACATTTCACCCCAAACATCTCAGCTGATGCTTGATGAAGTTTCTAAAATGGCTACCACATTATTGCCTTTACATAAAATAAATGCAAAGCTCTAAAATTTGTAGCCTCCTCTGTCATGCAAGATCCAGAAGACTGTGGGCTTTGACAGGGTGGTAGCTCTAAACTAATTTGGGAGACAGCTGTTGACAACTGCGAAGTCTGTTTTGTCTGAATAGAAATGCTTAGAAATATCTTTGATTTCCTTTGTGGAAATAAGCAAAGAATCTCACCCATACCACAAATACTTTAAAACCACTAAGATCCATGTGAATGACAGTTGGAGAAGATTATGTCTGAGCTGTGCATGGTTAAGGAGGCTACTGAGGGTATCAGAGCCTGTGCTTGGGGCAGGTCATTGGGTGGGAGGAATGTAAAGGGCTCTGCATTTGCCCTCACCATAGGTCAGTGGCACTCTGGGGCAGTGGTGAACACAGAAAAGGGACCTGGGATGTGTGCTTTTGTGCTCCCCGTGTCAGCCTGCAGTCACCAGCACGTCGGTGAGAAGAAGGTGACTCAGAGCTGTGCCGGTCTCGGTTTTAGCTTGTTCTTCTTTAGTTTTTTGGTTTTTGTGAGTGAGTCCATTTTACTCAGAGTTTGAATTAGAAAGCGGGAGACGTGAAGTTCTCTTCGGACTTACGTTTATTATTTCTTATCTATAACACAGCTGCACAGAGACTGCTTTCTAAGTTAACAAGGTGGAAAAATGGCAGAAAATGGCCCCTGAGTGCTACTTTTAAGGTCCTTTATACTCTAATCTACCCAATTACAGATTGCAAAGTAACATGTTTTTACTTAAAATCCAATGAGTATCCATACCTGACCTGCAGTGCGGATTTCTTGAACCAATACCAGAAAACTCAGGTTGGTGAAGAAGAAAGAAGAAAGGAGAAAGAAGAAGTACAAATCCACACCCCAAATTCTCCATCTTGTTACATACACATATTACTATATACCATAAACCTAAATTCTGTATCTCCACATATTCCACCCAGTGACATAGCTTAAATTACACAGCAACAACCTCAGTACTATCACACAATCTGGGAAGTTTTTCCCGAGGCCTAAGATCAAATGGAGAGTGCTTTTGAGGATCATTGCTTGCTAGAGTAGAAAGAATGCAATTCTCAGAATTCAGGGTTCCAACACGCCAGCCGTGGCCCTGAGGTTTTCTGGTCTTTGTGGAGGAGCCGGCAGCCCCCATGCTTTCAGCATGGTGGAAGTCTGGGGCAGATTTGTACCCCCACCTCTCCTGAACTGCACCCCGGGCATCCTGGCAGAGGCTGAAAAGCTGGGAAAACTTACTAAGCAAAATCTCTCAATGGAGAAGCCTTGGCTGTGATTGTAAATCTGCCAAGGGCTTATGGAAAAGTCATTCTGATCTGTGTGGCTCTTCTGCCTGTTCATTATGATGATTGAGAAAAGTAATTCTAAGACTTTGACATGCTCACCTTCAGTAAAAGGCACATTTTTGCAATACTACCAGAATGCTAAACTGAGATTTCTCTCATATTTGGAGCTTTCTGGCATGGAGTCTTTTTGACATAAAATACACTTATCCCAAAACTCAAGTGGACCTCTGAGATTTTGAAGTTGTAACCATAGCAAACATAACTTAAAGAGGGGAAAAAGTGTTCTGTCAGTGTCATTTCAGCTCTAAATGGTGCAATCTATTTCTCTTAGATACACAGTTCTTTTGGTCTCAAAACAAGACCTGGTAATATCAAAGAATTCCAGTGGACTATTTCAGTTATAAAAGAAAATGAGGTTTGATACATGACTACTCAAAGACTTTCAAAAATACCATGGCAGAATGACCTTCAAAGAAAGTGTCAGACTCAATAAAAAGACTCAACACAGCTGCGATATCAACCCCTTTTCCTGGGATCCCAAGGTACTGCAAAAGCCTTCAGCAGTAGGCAGTATTTGCTTTTCAGCCCAGCTTGAATTATTTCTATATTAGCTTTTACTGGGTCTATATGTGGCTATTTTATGGCTCTTTAATGTTTATGATGTATTTATTATCATTCCTACATTTCCCCTGCAGGTCTACTGAAGTGGGACTATCTAAAGATTGTGGAGCTATTTGTTATTGTACCTTTAATTTACAGCCACTCCATATTTTACATTTGAAAAATTCGGCAGTGTGACTGACATTAATTAACTCTCACTATGTCCATCTGAATTCACAGTCCTATATAAAATGCATTTTAAGCAGAGGTAAACCGAGTCCAGGAGCAGCCTGGGCCACGAAATAGGTTTACAAGAGGGCCTGGGAAGAAGCCTGCCTATGGCAGATCCCTGTTTCCAAGACCAAGTTATAAATTATGTCACTAAGTAGATCAAAAGCCTTGCTCCACTGCTTAAACAATTGCCACTCAGACGCAGAGGTGTAATAGCAAAACCCAGCCACTTCTCAGTGAGGAGTGTTGGCTGGCAGCAGAGTGGGAAGGAGTTTGGTTTGGTCTCAGAACAAGGTCCAGCATGAGAAGGCAGTGTTGGGTACGCATGGCAGGTCAGGTGTTCCCTCTGCTGCTGCCCTGTCTCAGCACAGGCTTGGCATCCATACGCATGAGAAGATACCCATGCCATGAATACCATCTTGGAGAGCCCTCCAGGCCTGAGTCCTTCCCATGCGTGTCACTTACTGTCCTCCTTTCTGTTCACCAACTCTGACCCTCTCCTGAGAGTCCTGTTGCTGTCTAATTTCAGTTCAAGTTTTTTTGTCACTGAATCAGATACCAACAACAATTTGCTCCTTTCTTTTTTTCCTACTAATTCTTCCTCTCCTTCTAATAGAAATAACTTACACTAAGACCACAGGATCACAATAAAAAACAGATAGGAAGGGATCTCAGAAGGTCACCTAATTCAACCTCAGCTTACAGTCTTCACAAGTCTTTTGTGTCAAATCAATACTACTAAACCATGGCCCAGTTTGCACATGTAAAATAACACAGTACTAAAGAGCACTGAAGAAGTGATGGTAACTTTACACCACCTCAGATTACTTCCATAGTGTGCTGGTTTGGGCTGAGATAGAGTTAATTTTCTTCACAGTGGCTGGCACTGGGCTGTGGTTTGGATTTGTGCTGAACTCAGGGTTGATAACAGAGAGATATTTTTGTTATTGCTGAGCAGGGCTTGCACAGAGCCAAGGCCTTTTTGCTTTAGGTACTGCCACACTGGGGAGGGCACTGGGGGTGCTTAGGAGGTTGAGAGGAGACAGAGCCAGGACAGGTGACCCCAACTGACCACAGGGATAATCCAGACCATGTGGCACCATGCTCAGTGTATAAAGTGGGGGATGAAGGAGGAAGAGGGGGACATTTGGAGGGATGTTGTTTGTCTTCCCAAGTCACTGTTGCATGTCATGGGGCCTTGCTCTCCTGGAGATGGCTGCTCATGGGAAGCACTGAATTAACTCCTGGTGTTGCTTTGCTTGTGTACACAGCCTTTGCTTTCCCTATTACACTGATTTTATCTCAACCCATGAGTTTTCCAGCTTTTACCCTTCTGATTCTCTCCCCAGTCTTGCTGGTGGGAGAGTGAGTGAGTGGCTGTGTAGTTGCTGGCTGGGTTTAAACCACAACACAGAGCAAAACCATTTTCTTAGATCCACATTTAATTGATGTATTGCTGATTGGTTTGGATGTTTTTTGCTAGTGTTCAGACATAAGTTTGTTCAGAATCGATGTCATTGTGTGAATTTATGCACTGACCTATTGTCAGCCTTTATGACTCTCCCTGGACTGGATCTCAAACTCATAAAAGACTTGCTTTCTTCCATAGTAGCTGAGTGGACACTACACCTGGTTATAACAGGGGGATTTGCTGGCCTTCGGCAAATAGAAATTAGCAAAATTGGCAGAGGCCTTGAATGCCATGTGAAGCCTGAACCTGACGTGACAAAAGGAGAAGTTTTTCCTAGCAGAGAAAACTGCTTCCAAGGTGGCAGCTTTCTTGGATGATGCTGGAGGCTGGAGAGAGGGACCCTTATTCCTTTTACTTTCCTGTCCTGTGATGTGTTCCTATATTAAAGAGCTGCTTTTCTCCTGCAATGGTTATGTTACATAGATGAGTGGTTCTCTGTGACATCTGTAGGTCACAAAGTCACACACCTGGTGCCTGAATGCTATTTTCATACCTGTGGGAAAATTTGCCTCCTCATGGATAAACCAAATTGATAAACCAAAGGAGCACTTAATGACTAAATAACATTTAAAGGACAGCATGTTTTTAAGCTGATTGTAATACTTCTTTGTGAAACTTACTTGGATTATCTTCCTTTTAAACTTCTCTTCTAAAAAATCTCAAATCATCTTACCATGCAGGTCCAAAACTAAGCTATGCTCCAAGTTCAGACTCCTCGAGTTTCCTGTTCTTCAGCCTATCAGTAGTTTTTAGGCTATGGCACTGTAAACAAAGCTGATCTTAGAAACATAACTGCTTGATAAAAGCATATAGTTTCAAAACCACTCAACAAAATACTCATCAGAAGGGATCTTTTGCTATTGCTCCCCACATGCAATCAATATAAATATATCACTTTAACTACAGTGCTTTTACCCTCTGTTTATCATCCCTTCTGAAGCCATGTGGAATACTCATCTTCTCTAATCCTTGTCTATAGTATTTCCAAAGTACTTTACAAGCTTGGAGTAATGGACTTTAATGCCTTGCAGCAGCTGAGCTGGTAGCATATATGATACCTTAAATGTAACAATCAAAGGAGCATGCAAGATTTTGGTATTTCCGCTGACTTGCAGATGTGCAGTATCCAGGTCCAAAAACACTAATGTCAAGTTTAGACTAAAAGTGTTTAAAACAAAATAATGTCTCACTGCTCTGTGTCAACACTCTTACAATGTGAGAGGATATTCTCTGATAGAGAGAGCACCAGTATTAAATATCTGTTATCTGAGCTCTACAGTAATTTCTTTTTTGTATGTTTGTCCATGAATAACCTTGCTCAAGATTTATGTAACAGAGTGTATTGTTTTATTAATCCAGAGCATGTGGTATTCTCCAGGTGCTAAGCTTTGATCTCCTTGTCCTTCTATGTATTAAGTTTTCTGGTTCTCATTGACTGATGCTCTTGATTTAAGGTAATCCTCTTATTGTTGGAGACAGGAAAAACTGCAAGTGAACTCTGCAGTGAACCTGGAATCTTGTTCCTTTCTTTCGTCTCAGTTTTGATTGAATCTCCACTAAATTCACTTCAGCAGAATCCAGCCACTGCTTTTAGGAGTAAAAGTATATCTTTCTGCAACATTTTATGGCATGGAATGTCGTTTATGGCACATTATATTACAGTTTGAAATGCTAGCATTCACTAACAAGAGGAGCTGTGGTTTTGTATTAAAACAACTGAGCAATGTAAAAAACCCCTAAAAATCCAAGAAGGCAGTTTTCCTGCAGCTGGTTACAGAAGGAAAGAGTGCGAGTACATGTGCAGTGGAAAGCATGGGACAGGGGAAAGAAGAACGGGACAGTGAGAAAAACTGCTGGAGCAAGGCTCCTTCCAAATGTCTGCTGGCACGTAGGGTGAAGATAAGAGAGTTAACTTCTGAGGTATCACTGGAGGAGCAGCTGCTTCTCCTCAAGGTTTCCCTTGCAGCTGGCACTGATTCCCCATCTCTCACCTCTGCTCCATTGTTTTTTCTCACCTACCTTGACAGTTTATTTCACAGGTATATGCTGACTTGAGGCAACCTGGAATGGGAATGGGAGTCGCTGGGTGGGGGTTGTGTGGTGGGTTGGCATGGTCAGATCAAGTGTGAAACCAACTCCCTACTCCCCTTCAGCCCACATGCATGCCTGACATGATGCCAGAGAGGTCTGCAGCACTGTGCAAACATGGGCTTTTCTTCAGGGCCAGTGGGGTGGTCAGGAAGGAATATTCTGTGCTGTGAAATCAGGGATTGCAAGGCAGGTGGGGACATTCACTAAACCTTCTACATCACTTGAGATTTCACTGGGGATAGAACATGGATTCCTTGTAGAAGTCCAGGGCAGCAGAGCTCAAAGGGGTCATCTAGCTCACTCCCATATCCCAGCCCAGCAAAACCATGCCAACATCTCTTTTTTTTGCAGATGGGTGTCTACTCTGTCCTTAGGCGACCTCCCCTATTGGGTATAACACATTCTCCATGGCAAAGCTTCCTCACATTTTTTCACTATTGGCACTCAAAACTTTCTTCTAACATTTAACCTAGTCTTTCTTGCTGATAATTAAGGTAATTTACTTTTTAAAATCTTATTGGACAGATGGAAGACTTTCTTTCCTTCTTTTTTGCTAGCATCCTCAACACAGCTGAAGACTTTTACTACTGTCTCTGCTTGGTCTTCCTCTCTCCAGTCTAAACAATAAAACACTTCAGGATTTCCATGAATATCATTTTCTTCTAGTCTTTCTCACGACTCCTTGAAGAAAGGGCCAAACCTCTCTCGCACTACAGATATACCAAAGCCACATGGAATAGAGGAATTCATTTGTGCATCCAGTAGATTACACCCTAGATCATCCATTTTGGTAGGGCAATTGAATTTTTTTTTCACAGGAACTAGTTCTTTTTGATATATGTGCTGCTTGTGCACTGGTACAACCCTCAGCCCTTTTGCTGTCTTTGCAAGGGCCTGTCCATCACCTTTCGATGCAGTTGGTTATTATTCCCCAGAAGCCTTGCATTTCTCCTCGTTGAACCATATCTTGTTCATTTCAGACCTGTCCTCTAATACCGTAATTTTAGCCAGGTTCCGTGGGGTCCCACTAGCCCACAGAACCTGGGGCATATTCGGTATTACAGTCAGGTGACAAAGAGGCAGGAAGGAGATTCGCTTATCATCCTGCTGGATGGTTTATTCCATGCTGTACAGCCGAACTCCCAAAGCAAATCTGAAACCCGATCCCGAGGGTCCCCGTTTTATCTGGGGCCAGGGAGAAAGGTGGGATTAGGGAATGGGGACCAATGGGAGAATGCC